>JAQOTM010000746.1:0-102330 GCA_029168755.2 Tillandsia fasciculata
GGAGACCCGACCCCACGGTGGACATGCTTGCAGGTATTACTTCTGTTTAAAATTCCCGTGCTAGAACCCTCTTGACACTGGAGCAACCCACTCGTTCATTTCTCGCGATTACGTGTTTATGCATGACCTCGAGGAGACACCCTCTCCAAAGCCTTATTGTTACGGAATTTGAGTTGGCGTATTTCGTGAATGGATTAAGTCTTGAAGAATTGAAGATGAAGAAACTTGGGATCGTATACCTCAATCTCAAGAAAGAAGAATTCAAAAGGATCAGGTACGTTTAACTAAAGAATGTTGATGATCCGAATACTTTTATAGTGTAGAAACACCTGGAAGAGGTTTTATTTGTTTTAACATCAAAAACTGGACATGGGACATGTTCAGGATCCGGATCAGATCTTGCAATCCGGATCCCGAGAGATGTGTGTTGTCATACACTGCTTCAATCCGGATCACAGCTTCTGCAATCCGGATCCCGAACATGGTGTTTTGTGAAACTGTAAACAATCCGGATCGGGGACTACGATCCGGATCCCGAACAAGCAATTTTCTGGAAACCGTGTTTTTTGTGCTTCTGCAATCCGGATCGCCAAATCCAATCGGATCGCCGACGGGATTTCTTCCAGAAAAGGTTGTTTTTTGATCCGAATATTCTTCCTAGGGTTTCTAACCTATAAATAAACCCTATGGTCATTTTTCTAGGGTTAATCCAAAATAGGAGCCGTCATTATCAAATATCATTTTATACGGCCTTAGATCCACATATAGAGAAGAAAGGAAATCAATAGATTCATTCTATGTTTCTTCACTATTGATTGGTTTGATTCTAGGTTTTCCATACTCATATTTTTGAGATGAATCAAATCAATGAATACTTAGATGGTATTTTCGATCTATCTTTGATCTAAGTATTTTCGGCGGATCATCACCACCCAAAAACAACGATTTACACCAATCGGCGCGTGGACTCGCGTGGCCTTGTGGATTCAAGGTGCTACCGCTCTCGTGGATTCGGAGCGAGGTACGTTCGTGGATTCGAAGGTACTACTAGGTGAAGACCGTGGATTCGGTTTGGACGTCGTGGATTCGACGTTGGACGCTGTGGATTCAGCGTTGGCGGCGCAGATCGTGGATTCGAGAAGCGTCGTGGAGCGAGCGTGGGAGAAGATCTACTAGGAGCGTATGGTAAGAGTTGAGTCGTCAGTGAGTACGCTATATCACCTTGTACGTGTGTTAATTCTAGTGGATTTCGCCGTGTGTTATCGGTCCCGTGGTTTTTTACTCTGGTTTGGAGTTTTTCCACGTAAAATCTTGCGTGTTCTTTTATTTTTCCGCATTGGGTTTATTTGCGCAATGATTTTGAGTGTTTATTGTTTACACCTATTCACCCCCCTCTAGGTGTTTTTCCCCTATTTAGATCCTTATTACCTAAACCCAACAAGTGGTATCAGAGCGGAAATAGGGTTGTAAACAATGGTTGAAGGTGGAAACATCCATCGACCCCTTTCTTTGATGGAAAACAATTATGCGTACTGGAAAGTGCGGATGAAAGCCTTTTTAATTTCCATCGACGAAAGGGTGTGGCAATCAATTGAATTAGGATGGTCTAATCCAACTGAATTTTTAGATGATGTTCGCACCTTAAAACCTAGGTCGAAATGGACCAAGGAAGAGATAGATTCTTCTTCTTACAATGGCAAAGGAATTAATGCTCTATTTAATGCCTTGTCACAAACTGAGTTCTCTCGCGTCTCGGCATGTGAGACTGCGAAAGAAATCTGGGATGTTCTTCAAGTTACGCATGAGGGAACTAACCTAGTGAAGATTCAGAAACTGCAAATGCTCACGAGCAAGTTTGACTTTATCTCTATGGCAGAGAATGAATCCTTCACTGATTATTACACACGATTGCAAGATATCGTAAACTCATGTGCTAACTTGGGAGAGAAGATTCCAGAATTTAAAGTTGTAAGAAAAATTCTAAGAACTCTTCCTGAACGATTTCGCCCGAAGGTCGCAGCCATTGAAACAATTAAACACCCGGACGAAATGCGTGTAGAAGAATTAGTAGGTGCATTACAAACTTATGAAATGACATTTCCTACTAACTATTCTTCGGGAAAGGCATCCTCTTCTAAGTCTTCAGGTTATGCTTTGAAATCAACTAAAGAAGAAGACGCGGATTCATCTTCCTCGGACGACGACGAGAACCTTTCTATGGAAGACTTTGAGAAGCAGCTCGCTCTCTTGACAAGGAA
Source organism: Tillandsia fasciculata (assembly GCA_029168755.2). Lineage (NCBI taxonomy): Eukaryota > Viridiplantae > Streptophyta > Magnoliopsida > Poales > Bromeliaceae > Tillandsia > Tillandsia fasciculata. The sequence goes on from JAQOTM010000746.1 coordinate 2,259, forward strand.
ATTTCGCTGCAACTTCCGAAGGGGAAATTCAAGCAAACCTCAATCCTTCGGAAAGACGAAGAAAGGCAAGGGTCCTTCTTATCACAAGTCAAGAAATCAAGAGAACTTCTCAAAGGATAAGAAAAGTTCTGAGGGACAAGTTCAGTGTTTCAAATGTCGAGGCTACGGCCACATTGCAACAGAATGTCCCAACAAGAATCCGGCTAAGAAGAAAGTGATGCAAGTTGTTACTTGGGATGACAACTCCACGTCAAATGAGTCATCCTCAAGTGATGAAGAAGACAACGCGACAGCTTTCCACGCGTCCACTACATCTTCTCCCTTCATGTGCTTAATGGCAAGTACATCTGACTCACTGTCCAACTCCACTGTTGAAAAGATTGCAACGGACGATGAATCAGATGATTCGGAAGGTGAAGATTTTGTTTTAGCCACCATAAGCTTTTGAGGGATTCAAAGAAACTGGCTAAGCAAAACAAGGGTTGAAAGAGAGATTACAGGATCTTGAAGATGAAGTAAAAAGGATAATCTCTATCTCAACCGATCTTGAAGTGGAAAGGGACAAACTGATTAAAACAAATGTTTCCCTTCAAGAGTCCAATGAGCAACTCGAGAAGAATTATATGGATATGGTGAACAAAGCAAATTACTTCTTGAAGCTCAACGGCGAGGCTCGACAGGAAAAAGTGCAAATGACGGAGACCATATGCCAACTGAAGGATGACTTAAAGAGATTTTCTTCTGGAATGAGTAAGTTGGACAGACTTCTTGGTCTTGGTCAAGTAAATAAGTTCGGCCTCGGATACACTCAAACTGGAGACATTCCTAGTTCGAGTGGGACAGTATTTGTGCCTCAGTCGGTACCTCCTCCTCCGACACCGGAATTCACGACAAGCAACGACAACAAGCCTACTTCATCCTCTCGATCGGATCGTCAAGATCTAAGGTATGTTTTCGTTGTGGCATTTCAGGGCACATAAGGAGATATTGCAAGACGGAAGCCAAACGCACACCTCAAGCACCTCTTGCAATGACTACCAAGAAGGCGATTCCTCGAAAAACGACTGCAAACTATTTGAAGGAAAAGCGCCTTGATAGCTCACCGCTCAAGACGACATCATCAAGGAGCAGCAATTCTTCAAGCAAGACGCTTTCACCTAGGAGATCAACTTCGCGATCATTACCGACGCATTCCAAAAAGGTTTGGGTGCGCAAAGGTGAAGTCTACCCTTGTCTTGTTACTAATGTTTCCTTGCGTGCATATGATAGTTCGTCTTGGTATTTGGATAGCGGGTGTTCCCGACATATGACCGGCGTATAAAAATTGTTTTCAAACTTTTGAGAAAAAACCGGAGGACTTGTTGTTTTCGGAGATGGTCGGTCTTCCAAAATTGTTGGAAAGGGAACGGTAGCTATTCCAGATGGCCCGGTTCTAGATAATGTATTATTTGTTCATGGCCTAAAGACTAACCTCATAAGCATAAGTCAACTGTGTGATAGTGGTTATTCAGTTAATTTTTCATCTGATAAATGCACTGTAACTGACATGAACCATGCTTTCTTTTTAAAGGGGGTTAGATCAGAAAACAATTGTTATGTAGTTCCTACTAAGATTTCTGAAAAATGTAACCTAGCATCTTTGAAAAATGAAACACTTTGGCATGAAAGGCTGGGTCACATAAACTTTAAGGAACTTGTTAGAATTTCGAACAAAGATGTGGTCAAGGGGGTTCCTAAACTTTCTTTTGAACAAAACCTTGTGTGTGGCGGGTGCCAAAAGGAAAAACAGTCTAGGACTGCACACAAGAACTTGAATCACATAGGTACAAAACGGCCTTTGGAACTGTTGCATATGGACTTAATGGGGCCAACTCGTCAACCATCTCTGGGAGGTAAATGGTACATTTTCTTATTGGTTGATGATTTTTCTAGATATACTTGGGTAGCTTTCTTAAAAGAAAAGGCTGATACCTTTGATTCTTTTCTCGAAATCTGCAATCGTATTATGATAGAAAAGAATGATAGGATTACTCGAGTTAGGAGTGATAGAGGTGGGGAATTCATAAATTCCAAATTCATTGATTTTTGCATTTCTAATGGCATTAAACATGAATTCTCCGCACCTTACACACCTCAACAAAATGGTGTAGTCGAGCGCAAGAACAGGGTCGTACAAGAGATGGCTCGTGTTATGCTTCATAGCCGGAACCTTCCTTTATATTTTTGGGCTGAAGCAGTGAACACGGCTGTCTATGTTATCAATCGAGTGTACTTGCGCCCGGGGACATTAAATACACCATATGAACTATGGTTTAGTAGAAAACCTGATATCAAATATTTTCGTATCTTTGGGAGTCGGTGTTTTATTTTACGTGATCGTGAGAATCTTGGAAAATTTGACTCTCGAAGTGACGAAGGGATTTTCTTAGGTATTCTACAAACAGCAGAGCTTATCGAGTTTTTAACCTAGAATCTAAGACGATCGTAGAATCGATAAATGTTAAGGTAGATGAAGCTTTTCACTTTGAATCTGAAAAATCTACCCTCGATATCTCTCTTGATGATGATACACCTGCTAATGCATCTTCTTCTAACAATTCTTTCGATAATAATGTTGATGCATCTAACGGTTCTTCAAGTTCATCTGATGTGCAGGAATCATCTCGTGTACCTCCATCTACTCCTCTACCTCAGACGCTACGCATCTCCAAGGATCACCCTGAATCAAACATAATTGGAGATCCACAAGAAGGAGTTAGAACACGAAGACAATTGGTTTGCGGATTTGCATGCTATGTATCTCAAATCGAACCAAGGAATATTGATGAAGCTCTCCAAGATGATTATTGGATTAAAGCAATGCAGGAAGAGCTCCATCAATTTGAGCGAAACAAAGTCTGGGAACTGACGAAGCCTCCGAAGCAACACAATGTGATAGGTACCAAATGGATCTTCAAGAACAAGAAAAACGAAGAAGGTACTATCATCAGGAACAAAGCAAGGTTAGTTGCTCAAGGCTATTCTCAAGTAGAAGGTATAGACTTTGATGAAACTTTCGCCCCTGTAGCTAGACTCGAGTCCATTCGTATATTGTTTGCGATCGCTTGTCATTTCAAAATCAGATTATTTCAAATGGACGTTAAGAGCGCCTTTTTAAATGGATTTTTAAATGAGGAAGTTTATGTAGCTCAACCGAAAGGTTTTGTGGATCATAAACTACCTAACCATGTTTTTCGTCTGAAAAAGGCTCTTTACGGTCTGAAACAAGCGCCGCGAGCATGGTACGAAAGGTTGACAAAGCACCTTTTGGAAAAGGGCTACACTCGAGGGGGAGCTGACAGGACTCTCTTTGTGAAGCATTATCAAAACAATTTCATAGTTGCTCAAATATATATTGACGACATTGTTTTTGGAGCAACGAGAGATAATGATGCTTCTAAATTCGCGGAGACCATGGAAAGCGAATTTGAGATGTCCATGATGGGCGAGTTGAATTATTTTCTTGGATTACAAGTTAAACGAAACGATGAAGGAATTCACTTGTGTCAATCCAAGTATGCACTGGAGCTGGTCAAAAAGTTTGATCTTGAAAATTCTAAGGATTTTCCGACTCCAATGGGAACTAGCCATAAGGGACTTGGAAGTGAATCACAAAGTGAGAATGTAGACGAGAAACTGTACCGCAGTATGATTGGAAGTCTACTATATCTCACGGCTAGTCGCCCGGATATATCCTTCAGTGTTGGGATCTGTGCGAGATATCAATCAGCACCGAAGGAGGTTCACCTGAAAGCGGTGAAACGGATCATCCGATATATCAAAGGTACAATCAATTTCGGAATTTGGTATCCTATGGGAACGACTTTAGACATTGTGGGATACTCAGATGCCGATTGGGCTGGATCGGTGGATGACCGGAAAAGCACGAGTGGTGCATGCTTCTATCTTGGCCACTGCCTTGTTGCATGGCACAGTAAAAAGCAGAACTGCATAGCACTCTCGACTGCCGAAGCGGAGTACATTTCTGCAGGAAGTTGTTCAACTCAATTGATTTGGATGAAAAGCGTGTTGAGCGATTTCCGGATTTCAACATCTTCGGTAACCATTTTATGTGACAACACTAGTGCTATTAACATCTCTAAAAACCCTGTGTTGCACTCTAGAACAAAACATATTGAACTTAGATATCATTTTCTTAGAGAGCTAGTTGAATCAAACATTCTTCAACTGTCATATATTTCAACTGAGGATCAATTAGCCGACATCTTAACAAAACCTTTGGATCAAAAACGTTTTATTCACTTGCGTAAAGCAATTGGCATGCTTTCCTTGAAATAAACTCTTTTGAAACCTTTGCTTAGATTAGTTTTTGTTTTTGTTCTTTGTTTTGTTTTGTTCTTTATCTATGTTCTGTACATAGCACACTAATTGAGCATAAATCATAATTGACTTTAATTGCATCCTTTTATGCATTTAGAAATTTATTATGCTTTTGATGTCATAATATTTCAATGTTGCAATGATCATTTACGTTAATTAAACCATCTTTTAAGTGATCAAAGTCAATTTCTCTCTCACTGATCTCTTGGTATAGTCATTATCATATTTGATTGCTTAGTCGAGTATGAATTCGAGATCAATGGTTTGGTTGAATACCTTATATATTATATAATTGATAGCCAATTGAGGGGGAGTCCATGAAATGTAAAATGCTCAAAAGATGTGGAAAGAGTTACATCCCAATGAGGAGTGTGAAAACTACCACCACATGGAGGAAATGAAAGAAAAATATCTACTCCATGAATGAAGAGCAAATTTTTGCTTTGAAAAGTGTTGATGAAACTCATTTTGAAATACTTGACTCAGTCGTATTTCATGGTTGGTATAAGGTGGGATTTTTAATTTAAGATGCTCAAAGAGCCACTCCTTCAACAGATTGTCTGGATATATTATCTAACTTATTTGGGATTTCAAACATCTATTGATCTTGGTATTTCATTTTCTTTACCAAAATTGATGATTTGATAAAGGCATTACGCATAAGATCAAGATAGATGTAATTGAATTTGTTCAACTTTAAGTGTTTTAACTTTCGTAAATTTTCGTTTCATTTTTGGATATTCTTGATAGATTTTTCATAATCTATTTCTTGTTGTGTGAAACGATGTCGTTTGTTTAAAGTTGACATGGTACTGTGCTTACATACTTTTTCTGAATTTTATTGAGTTTTTCTAAATTTTTCTGAAGAAAAAGGTGTAGCCGATCCGGATCGGGGCAAGTGATCCGGATCCCGAACGCAGGATTTCTCCTGCGGGTGGCCGATCCGGATCACATTCTTGGGCCGATCCGGATCACGGCTAGGGTTCTTATAAAAACATAGAGATTTTCAATTTCCTTTACCCTAATCTCTGGTTTTCAAGCCTCTAGAGTTTCTCTCTCTAGATCTCTTGCTTCTTGGAGCTTCAAAACTCAAGGTTCTTCGGATTCAAGTAAGTTTTATTGATCAAAACTTGATTTTCACAGTTTTCCTTCAAACGTGAGTTGAAAAATTGGAACTTTTTCGTTTGTGGATGGTTTTTGATCAAATTTCTTTTGAAATAAGAACTCTGGGTCAATTAGTTTTGCTTTTATGCTGGGTTTTCTCAAGATAAACGAGTTTTTAGGCTTCGATTTCTAAAAATTCTGGTTTAGGGCATAAAAGAGGATTTCTTGAAAAACATGCAATTGATCTATTTTTAAAATTCTTTTTGGAAAACTAATTTGATTCTTGGCTTCTCTACATGAATATGATTGTCTAGGTACAATGTTTTCAATTTTTTCAAAATTGACAATTTTTCATATGTTCTTGAGTTGGCGTTTCACAGGACAGTTTCTGAAACTCAAAGCACTAGATCAATGGCATTCTCCTGGCTGATCCTGCTACTTGTTACAATGGTGCATACTAGAGCAACTAATAAATTAAAAAGGGCCAAGAAACTCCAAAGAAAGGGAGAAGTCGATGTCATTAGTGACACTGAACTTGAAGAAAACGAGAATGAAATTCACTGGGATATGATAACGGATGATGATGATGATGAGGTATTGCCGACTACCTCAAGACAAAAAGGAAAGGTTCCCATGGACACTGGGAAAGCTCCTATGTCTGCTCCAACTATCTCTGTGAAACGGAAACGACTTGCTCGACGTTATGGATTAAGACGAGACACTAATATTGACACACCAATAGCTCCTGACTCTCCGCCACGTGTTGAAGAGGTAGTTGTTAATATTGACCGTCTTCGAGCCTTTGAACGACGTGAATGCATCGGAGAACGTCATGTCAACATTGAAGCCCTTCGCAATCATTCACCAGAATTTGGAACCTTAATAGAACAAGCTTCTCTTCTTCAAGTCTGCCGATTCCCTGAACTTCAAGGATATTGTTTGTATCGGGTGAGAACCTTCTACACGAACGCGAGACATCTTCAAGAGGATGAAAATGGGTCTATGCATTTCTATACAAACATCCAAGGAATGAAGATTAAGATCACACCGCAGTTAATTGGTGAAGTCCTTGGGATGGAATCTAGCACATCAGGGCTTAACTTTTTGAAAGGAAAAAGTTTGACAACTGCATTGTGGCAAACTGTGATCGACAGTATCTGTTTGGAAGGAACTAAATCAGTTGACGGCAAGAGTGTCAGATCCAAACATCTACGACTGGAGTACCGTTTTCTAAACTTCATAACATGTTATAACATTCTGCCCAACATGCAAACCAAGGTTGTGCGATGGGAGCGACTGCTATTTCTGTATATCATAAGTCATCCCTCTGAGGCGATTGGATTGAACATGAATATTCCTTATATAATCTGGAACAGAATGTCAAGATACATCGTGCACCCCCATCCTTCTGAGCGACTTCCGTTTCCTCTACTCGTCATGAGGATCTTAAGAAAGTTTGACATTGATGTAAGTTCAACATCATATCAGCACAGTTGCGGGATGATAGATGAGTCAACAATTGTGAAGTCACTTCACAAATTGCCTCATGTTATTGGAAAGAAACCCTGTGACGGCACCTCGGCCTCAACGTCTCGACAAGAGCCCAGCACAGATGATGATGCATCATTGACTTCGATCTTCAAGTTGCAACAACAACTATCTGTCAAGCAAGAACAGATCTTGAAAGAGCAACAAATAATTCGCAATGAGCTTGAGATAGTCACGGCAGCTCACATTACTATCACTAAAAAGGTCAACTCTGTGCACAAGCGATTGACAAAGATGTTCTACAAGCTGGGTTGCACAAGTTCTGATGATTCAGATTCTGAAGACTGACTATTTTTAACTCATTTTCTTTTGTGCAGGATTTTTAGGTCTTAGTCTTATTGATTCTTTTTACTTTTAGCTCTCAGTTTGTGCATATTATTAGAACTTTACGTCTTTTTACTCTCCTTACATATTGTAGCTCTTGCTACGTTTTGGCTTTGTTTTGTGACAAAAAGGGGGAGAGAGTTAGAGAGTTAGAGTTTGCAAAGAACTTTGAACAATGAGATTGTGAATATCAATGACTAAAAAAGGTAAGTATGACTTCAACTCAACTTTTGTTTTCCCTTGTGATTAGTGACATGCTTCTATACTAACTATTTGACTAACTATTTGGGCATGTAATATGACTAACAAGTTGATGTTGGACTAACATACTTTGACATTTGGTTTTTGACTGCTTAGAAGATATGATTGGTTTTAACTATGATTCTCTTGCATATCTGAATTTTTCAAATGTCATGTTGAGAATAAACTCTATCTCTGTAGTTGTTTTTGAATATTTCAATTCTTGAGGTATCTAACGATTTTGTGTGTCAAGAATGCTTTCTGTGTGCAGAGATTACAGATGTCTAAGTCTAGAGTCTGTTCTAGGAGTTTATCTCATGTTTTTAATTTCTGGATCTCTTTTGTAAATTTTTGTTGTATGGTGATAGCAACAAAAATATCTTTTTGAATTTTCTTTTGTGGATTTGTGTTTTGTCACGAAACCGCCAAAGGGGGAGATTGTTACGGAATTTGAGTTGGCGTATTTCGTGAATGTATTAAGTCTTGAAGATTGAAGATGAAGAAACTTTGGATCGTATACCTCAATCTCAAGAAAGAAGAATTCAAAAGGATCAGGTACGTTTAACTAAAGAATGTTGATGATCCGAATACTTCTTATAGTGTAGAAACACCTGGAAGAGGTTTTATTTGTTTTAACATCAAAAACTGGACATGGGACATGTTCAGGATCCGGATCAGATCTTGCAATCCGGATCCCGAGAGATGTGTTGTTCATACACTGCTTCAATCCGGATCACAGCTTCTGCAATCCGGATCCCGAACATGGTGTTTTGGTGAAACTGTATGAACAATCCGGATCGGGGACTACGATCCGGATCCCGAACAAGCAATTTTCTGGAAACCGTGTTTTGTGCTTCTGCAATCCGGATCGCCAAATCCAATCCGGATCGCCGACGGGATTTCTTTCCAGAAAAGGTTGTTTTTGATCCGAATATTCTTCCTAGGGTTTCTAACCTATAAATAAACCCTATGGTCATTTTTCTAGGGTTAATCCAAATAGAGCCGTCATTATCAAATATCATTTTATACGGCCTTAGATCCACATATAGAGAAGAAAGGAAATCAATAGATTCATTCTATGTTTCTTCATCTATATTGATTGGTTTGATTCTAGGTTTTCCATACTCATATTTTGAGATGAATCAAATCAATGAATACTTAGATGGTATTTTCGATCTATCTTTGATCTAAGTATTCGGCGGATCATCACCACCCAAAAACAACGATTTACACCAAATCGGCGCGTGGACTCGCGTGGCCTTGTGGATTCAAGGTGCTACCGCTCTCGTGGATTCGGAGCGAGGTACGTTCGTGGATTCGAAGCGTACTACTAGGTGAAGACCGTGGATTCGGTTGGACGTCGTGGATTCGACGTTGGACGCTGTGGATTCAGCGTTGGCGGCGCAGATCGTGGATTCGAGAAGCGTCGTGGAGCGAGCGGAGAAGATCTACTAGGAGCGTATGGTAAGAGGTTGAGTCGTCAGTGAGTACGCTATATCACCTTGTACGTGTGTTAATTCTAGTGGATTTCGCCGTGTTATCGGTCCCGTGGTTTTTTACTCCGGTTTGGAGTTTTTCCACGTAAAAATCTTGCGTGTTATTTTATTTTTCCGCATTGGGTTTATTTGCGCAATGATTTTTGAGTGTTTATTGTTTACACCTATTCACCCCCCTCTAGGTGTTTTTTTCCCTATTTAGATCCTTATTAACCTAAACCCAACACTTATGACGGTCCAGACGGCGGGTGGGACACTGGAGGCGACCAATTTGGTGGCCACCTGCCCAATTAGGCTAGGGCGACTGGCTTGCCCTTGGGATTTGGTGGTGATTCCCCTGAAGGAGTACGACGTTATCTTGGGCATGGACTGGCTCTCAAGGTACCAAGTGCTCATCGACTGCGAGAAGCGGATGGTGCAACTGCAAGAACCAAGTTTCCCAAAGAATGCATACCTGGCGTGCAAGAGTACCTCCTTCCCGGCAGTTATCTCAGCGGCTCGAGCCAGGAGACTGGTAGAGGGTGGGTGTGTGGCCTACTTGGCATCGGTGGATTTGGTTGCCCGACCCTCGACGGCACCTGCAGACATCCCTATAGTGAGGGACTTCCCCGACGTTTTCCCAGCGGAACTGCCCGGGTTACCCCCAGAGAGAGAGGTGGTGTTCCCTATTGAACTCATACCGGGCACTCAACCTATCACAAAGGCGCCTTACCGAATGGCCTTCGCGGAGTTAAAGGAGCTAAAGGAGCAACTGGAGGACCTTTTAGATAAAGGGTTCATCAGGCCGAGTGTATCGCCCTGGGGCGCACCGGTACTCTTTGTACGGAAGAAGGACGGAAGCTTGCGTCTCTGCATCGACTACAGGGGAATAAACAAGGTCACGGTGAAAAATAAGTACCCCCTGCCCAGAATCGACGATCTCTTTGACCAACTGCGGGGAGCGACGGTCTTCTCAAAGATTGATCTGCAGTCGGGCTACCACCAGCTCCGGGTTCGGAACGAGGACGTTCCGAAGACCGCTTTTCGGACCCGATACGGCCACTACGAGTTTACGGTCATGCCGTTCGGGCTTACGAACGCCCCCGCGGTCTTTATGGATATGATGAACCGGATCTTCAGACCATTCCTAGACCGGTTCGTGGTGGTCTTCATCGACGACACACTGATCTATTCACCCACCGACGAGGAGCACGAGGACCATTTACGAACGATTCTCCAAACCCTCAGGGAGCAGAAGCTGTTCGCTAAGCTCAAAAAGTGTGATTTCTGGCTACGTGAAGTGGGGTTCCTGGGGCACGTGATCTCGGCGAAGGGAATCGCCGTGGACCCCAAGAAGGTGGAATCGGTAATCGACTGGCAGCCGCCAACGACGGTGACGGAGATCCGCAGCTTCTTGGGATTGGCGGGTTACTACAGACGCTTTATAGAGGGTTTCTCGAAGATCGCGGCCCCCTTAAACCGGCTGACTAGGAAAGGAGAAAAGTTTGTGTGGTCGACACAATGTCAGGAGAGCTTCGAAGAACTTAAAAGAAGACTAACCAGGGCACCAATTCTCGTACTACCAATACCCGAAGAGGATTATGAAGTGTATTGCGACGCATCGAGGATCGGACTGGGGGTGTGTTGATGCAACAGGGGAAAGTAATAGCCTATGCGTCCAGGCAGCTGAAAGATTACGAGAAGAACTATCCGATACACGATTTGGAACTGGCCGCAGTGGTCTTTGTTTTGAAGTTATGGCGACACTACCTCTTTGGTGTCCACTGCAACGTCTTCTCCGACCACCAAAGCCTCAAGTACCTGTTCACCCAGAAGGAACTAAATCTGCGGCAGAGACGGTGGCTAGAATTATTGAAGGATTACGATCTAACGATCCAGTACCACCCCGGGAAAGCAAACGCAGTGGCGGACGCTCTAAGCAGGAAGGGGCAACCAGAAGAGGCGACGGCGCGCGCGATAACTGAGCAGAGCACCTTGATCGCGGAATTCTCCCGAATGAAGTTGGAAGTGGTACCAATGGGCACAGTCGCACAACTGCTAGCTTTGGTGGTAAAACCGACACTGTTCGAGAGAATTCGAGGGGGACAGCAAGCGGACTCGTATTTGCAGCTCATACGAGACAAAATCTCGTCGAATCCAGGAGGGGACTTTTCCGTGGAAGACGACGGCATGTTACGATTCCGCGGGCGGATCTGCGTGCCGGATACCCCGGGATTGAAGGAGGAAATCCTAGCTGAGGCACACCGCGCCCCTTACGCGGCACATCCGGGGGGTACAAAGATGTACAGGGACCTCAAACAGACTTTCTGGTGGCCCAAGCTGAAGGGGGATGTGACTCGTCACGTTGCGCATTGCCTGGTTTGTCAGCAAATAAAGGCGGAGCATCAGCGGCCGGCGGGAAAGCTACAACCATTACCCGTACCGGAGTGGAAGTGGGATCAGATCACCATGGACTTCGTCACTGGATTCCCGCGTTCACAACAAGGGCACGACACGATCTGGGTAATTGTCGACCGGCTAACCAAGTCAGCACACTTCCTACCCATTCACACAACCTGGACCAGAGAGCGATTAGCCCAAGTCTACCTCAGCGAGATCGTGAGACTGCACGGAGTGCCGGCATCGATCACATCGGATAGGGACACACGCTTTGTTTCGAAGTTTTGGCAGAGCCTACAGCAGGCCTTGGGGACCAAGTTACAGTTCAGCACGGCCTTCCACCCCCAAACGGACGGACAGTCGGAGCGAGTGATTCAGACGCTGGAGGACCTGTTGCGAGCCTGTGTGCTAGACTGGGGGATCGGTTGGGAGCGTTACCTACCCCTCGTCGAATTCGCCTACAACAACAGCTACCAGGCCAGCATCCAGATGGCACCTTACGAGGCCTTGTACGGCAGACGCTGCCGATCCCCTATCTGTTGGGACGACTTGGGAGAACGGAAGTTCTTGGGACCCGATTTAATAGAAGAAACCGAAGAGAAGGTTCGCCTTATCAGAAAACGCCTACTGACCGCCCAAAGTCGGCAAAAGAGCTACGCGGATCGGAGACGCCGGGACCTGGAATTCCAGGTGGGGGAACACGTGTTTCTGCGAGTCTCGCCGTCCAGAGGAATCAAGCGCTTCGGGCTCAAGGGCAAGCTAAACCCACGGTATGTGGGGCCGTTCGAGATCCTGGAGCGCATTGGTCTAGTGGCTTACCGCCTCGCCCTACCGCCGACCCTCAGCCGGGTGCACGACGTGTTCCATGTTTCGATGCTCAAGAAATACCTCCCCGACCCATCGCACGTCCTGGACGCCTCGACACTCGATCTGAAGGAGGACCTAAGCTTCGAGGAAGCCCCGGTGCGGATCCTAGCACGAGAGAGCAAGACGCTCCGAAACCGAGTCATCCCCTACGTAAAGGTGCTCTGGAACAACCACGAGGAGCGGGAAGCGACGTGGGAGCTGGAATCCAAGATGAGGGAGGGCTATCCCTATCTTTTCACCGAGATCCAGGATTGAGCTTCGAGGACGAAGCTCGTTTTTAAAAGGTGAGTGGTGTAGTATCCGCTGGTTTGAAATGTTTTGGTTCCATTCTTGGGTCTACTTTTGATATTCTATGTTCCGCGTTTCGCTCAGGGGTCCGGGAAGGGGGACTAATAATTCTGTGTTTCTGGACAGATCGTCGGGGCTCGCGAGTATTTTTAGTCAATAAAGCTCGCGAAACGGAGTCCGCCGGCGAAATCGGTTTTGGATTCCGACTCCGGAATCTCCCGAAATAAATTCCAGAAGGTGACGGTTGGCTCGGGTGACCAACGCGGGGTACCAGGCAGACCGGAACCCGGTACGAACCCGACCCTTTGGTTTTGGTTTTTTTCGACTTGAAACGGGTTCGTATATTTTTTTCCCCTTTTCTAATCGCTCGGATTGTATATCCGTCTCAACCCTCCTCACTCTAGGGCACGATACCGAGCGTGGACGAGGAGCAGCTTCTTTTCCCCAAATCGTACCCTCTTCCTCACCGATCGTGCGGAGGATCCAAGCGGCGAGACCAAGGAAGGAGAAGGAGACGATCTCACTTTCCTTGGAACTGAACTCGCAGGACCGGATCCCCCTCTCCCCGACTACCAAGGTGAGCACGTTAGGGTTTTAATTTCTTTTCCCTCGTTTCTTGTTTCGTGTTCTTGATCGGAGAAGACGAGGAGGAGGGGTGAAGGCATCGCCGGAATCCGGCGCGGACGGCATGCCGCCCAGCCGCGCGGGGCTGGGGGCGCGCAGCCGCATGCGGGCAAACCCGCATGCGGGTGGGGCTGCCGCCCCAGCCGCGCGGGGCTGGGGGACGCGCAGCCCGCATGCGGGCAAACCCGCATGCGGGCTGCGCGCCCCCCAGCCCCGCGCGGCTGGGGCGGCAGCCCCACCCGCATGCGGGGGCTGCCGCCCCAGCCGCGCGGGGCTGGGGGGCGCGCAGCCCGCATGCGGGCAAACCCGCATGCGGGTGGGCTGCCGCCCCAGCCGCGCGGGGCTGGGGGGCGCGCAGCCCGCATGCGGGCAAACCCGCATGCGGGTGGGCTGCCGCCCCAGCCGCGTGGGTTGCGCGGGAGCCGGGGCCGCCCGCGTTGTCGACTTCGCCCGGGGACGCCGCCACCTTCGCCGAATTGGCGGGGCGTGGCCGTGGTCGACCGGGTAGGGCGGGTGGTTCGAGTTACTTTACTTTTGTGTACCCTTCGGGGTTGGAGTTACTAACTCCGGTGAGACGGGTTTGTGTAGGTCCGGGCAGGCACACCGGGACGCGAAAGAACCCGAAGCCGACCAGCAGCGCGACAACGAGAGAGGTGGGTTTCTTTGAGACTAAGTGTAGACTCGATGTCCTTGGGTAATTGTTTAACTGCATTTTTGAAATACTAATGCTGACGGTCTCTATATGGTCGCGATATTATTCTGTATCTGGGTTACTGTGCTCTTGGTTGCGACACGCGCACCCGCGGTCTGGCCACCGCAAAGGGTGCTCTTTTCCGGGAAAGCGGTCTTCGACCCGTGTTAACCCACAAGGTGAAGCGGTGGGGGCCCCCGTAGATGTGGGGTTTGAGGCATCAAAAGGTGGGGGAAAAGGTGCGATCCGTCGGGATGGGTGTCCGACGGGGTCAGGTGCCCCAAGGTGTGAGCGGTTGGATCTGCCGGGTAGGTGCCCGACGAGATCAAGGTGTATAGGTGTTACAGGCGGTACAGAGGTTGCAGGTGATATACATGTTCGCGTCTCTTTTCCTGGGAGTCGAGTGGTTGCTCCAGATAGTTTTACTATTAGGTTTGGTTTTCTTTCCTGCATATTATTACTATCGCATGTCGCTGACTACCCACTCCGTGACAGGTTCATCCAGGGGTGAGCGATAGGCGGCGGTGAGGACGGGACGAGAGTAGTCGGGCTGTGAGGAGCCCTAGTTTGTATCTCCTTTACTTTTCCCTGTACTTTTATTTGGTACTGTAGACTACAGTGTGGTTCGCGATACCCTCGTGGGGTCGATGTGGATGTTGACTGCAGGTGTTTCGGTTTGGCATTACGGACTGCTTTATTTATCCCCGTTTGGCTATTTCTTTCCAAAGCAAAACAACTAGAAAAGAAAAAAAAGGGAGCTTCGAAAACTTGTTTTCAAAACCTCGGGTCAGGTGGACCCGTTTTCTAAACCATGTGGATTTATGGGATTTTCTAAACTGTTTTCAAAACCTCGGGTCGTGTGGACCCGTTTTCCAAACCCTGTGGATTTATGGCATCTTTCCAAAACGTTTTCAAAACCTTGGGTCGTGTGGGCCTGTTTTCAAAACCGTGAGTTTATGCTTTCAACTTGATCGCCGACGGGCTCTCTGTATTGCTTACATTGTTGATTGAATGCTCAGACTGTTGTGATTATCTGAATACTCGGGTTGAGATGTTGGAATAGCCGCGACGCCGTGCATATACAGAGGAGACTCTGCCCGATTTTCGAGTAAATCTGTATATGCGGCGGGTCTGGGCACGCGCCGGGGAGGACTCAATTGAAAAAAAAAAATAGAGACTCAACTTTTTAACTCTTCTTTCCCGCTGATCGAGACCCCGGGGCGTGACAGGCAACTTATATATTAAAGTAGCAACTAGGAAACTCTCATTTAAATCTATACCACTAGATCTAAGCTGCTCAATAATATACTCAAAATCCTAATGCTGGTCAGACATTGGTTTACTATCTATCAATTTAAACTTAAGCAAATCTGAAGCTTGGTATCTCTTCTTAGTAGGATCAATCTGGCCATACTTATGTTCTAAGAAAATCCAGAGTTCCCTAGCAGTCTGAATACTACAGTAAATATCATAAAGCTTATCAGATAGGGTGCTAAGGATCCGGTTCAGACTATGATAATTAATCATAAAGGACCAGTATGATGCACAGGTATAGGTGAAGGTGCATCAGCAGGAGGAGTAGGAGCACTCTGAGACTGGCTGCGAGTCTGAGGGCAATTTGCCACAGACTGAATAGCACCATTGTTAAGGATCTTTGTATTGGCGAATTTCGTGAAGTGTTTTGAGTCTTGAAGATTGAAGTTGAAGAATTGTGGATCACATAAATCAATCTCAAGAAAAATGGATTTAAAAGGATCAGGTATGTTTAACTAAATATTTTTGGTGATCCGAATACATTCTTGTAGATTAGAAAAACTTGAATTAATTTTCATTGCATAAAAATCAAGAACTGGACATTTTACATGTTCAGGATCCGGACCAGCCACATCCAGTCCGGACCCCAAACAAGGTTAAGTTTATGTAGAATTACAGTCCAGATCATCCCCACTTCAGTCCGGACCTCGAACTCTGTTTTTGTTCAACCGCATGAACAGTCCGGATCAGGCCAAATCCAGTCCGAACCCCGAACTATTTTTTCAGAAAATTCTCTGAAAAAGACGACAGTCCAGATCAGCCGAAATCCAGTCCGGATCGCCGTGCGGAAAAAATTCTGTTAAGTCAGTTTTTGATTCTTATCTCTTTCCAAAAGGTTTCTAACCTATAAATAGACCCTAATATCATCTTTTAGGGTATTCCTATTATTCCGAAGGTTCCTAAATTTTTTATATTCAAGGAATAAAAGGTAATCCACGTATAGAGAAGAAAAGGTGAACACCGATTTATTTCTAGGTTTTCTTTCTCTATATTTATTGATTTGATTCGAGGTTTTTCAATCTTTTCTTCTGAAGAATCAAATCGATGAATACTTAGATGGTGTTTTCCTTATCTATCTATATGATCTAAGTATTCGATTATCACCACCAATAAACAAAACAATGATTTCCGAGAGGACAATCGGCGTATGGATTCGTGTGGCCTTGTGGATTCAAGGTGCTACCATTTTCGTGGATTCGAAGCGAGGTACGTTCGTGTGATCGATACGTGCTACATTGGTGAAGACCGTGGATTCGGTTGGACGTCGTGGATTCGGCGTTGGACGCAAATCGTGGATTCGAGGCGCGTTGTGGAGCGAGCGGAGAAGATCTACTCGGAGCGTATGTAAAAGATTGAGTTGTAGAGTTACGGTATATCACTTTGTACGTGTTTAATCTTAGTGGATTTCACCGTGTTATCGGTCCCGTGATTTTTTACTCCTGTGACGGAGTTTTCCACGTAAAATCTTGCGTACTTATTTATTTTTTCGCATTGGGTTATTTTTACGCAACGATTTGGTGATTTTATTGTTTACACCTATTCACCTCCCCTCTAGGTTGTTTTTCTCCTATTTAGATCCATTATTCACATAACCCACAAGTGGTGTCAGAGCGGGAATAGGGTTGTAAACAATGGTTGAAGGCGAAAACATCAATAGACTTCGATGGAACAAATTATGCCTACTGGAAAGTACGCATGAAAGCGTTCTTGATTTTTATCGATGAATGGGTTTGGCAATCAATTGAGTTCGGATGGACATATCCTACTGAGATTATTGTCGATGATGTTCGCACCATCAAACCTAGGTCGAAATGGACCAAGGAAGAAATTGATGCATCTTCTTACAACGGTAAGGGAATTAACGCTTTATTTAATGCCTTGTCTCAAACTCAGTTTTCTCGCGTCTCGGCATGTGAGACCGCGAAAGAAATCTGGGATATTCTATAAGTTACACATGAGGGTACAAGTTTAGTGAAGATTCAAAAACTGCAAATGCTTACAAGCAAATTTGATTCAATTCATATGGCAGAAAATAAATCTTTCACAGATTATTATACACGATTGCAAGGTATCGTAAATACATGTGCTAACTTGGAAGAAAAAATTTCAGAATCAAAAGTTGTAAGAAAGATTTTGAGAACTCTTCCTGAAAGATTTCGCCCTAAGGTTGCAGCCATTGAAACAGTAAAACACCCGGACGAAATCAAAGTAGAAGAATTAGTTGGTTCACTTCAAACTTATGAAATGACTTTTCCTACTAACTATTTTTCTGGAAAGCCTTTCTCTTCTTCTAAGTCTTCAGGTTTTGCATTGAAATTAATAAAAGAAGAAGACGCGGATTCATCCTCCTCAGACACTAACGATGATTTATCTATGGAGGATTTCGAGAAACAATTTGCATTTTTGATAAGAAAATTTCGCTGAAGCTTTCAAAGGAAAAATTCAAGCAAATCATCATCCTTTGTTAAGTCCAAGAAAGGCAAAAGATTTTCAAGCTTTAAATCAAGAAAGCAAGAGGGTTCTTCAAAGGACAAAAGAATACCGAGGGACAAATCCAGTGCTTCAAATGCCGAGCTATTTGCCATATCTCAACGGAGTGTCTAAACAAGAATCCGTCAAAGAAGAAGGCTATGCAAGCCGTCACGTGGGATGACTCTTTCTTTTCTGATGAGTCATCTTCTAATGATGAGGATAACAATGCCACTTCATTCATTGCGTCCACAACTTCACCTTTCATGTGCTTTTCATCGACTACATTCGGTTCATTGTCTGTTTCTTCCCAGGATAAACAAGTGACATCGTGTAATGAACCGAGCGACTCAGAAGGTGAAAACTTTGCTTTTGCCTACCATAAATTATTAAAGGATTCTAAGAAATTGGCAAAGCAAAATAAAAATTTGAGAAGAAGATTGTGGGATCTTGAAGAACAATCTAAAAAGGCAACTTCTCTCTCAAACGCTCTTGAAGAGGAAAGGGATAATTTGATCAAAATAAATGGTTCCCTTCAAGAGAAGAACGAGCATTTCGAAAAGGAACACATCAAATTGGTGGATAAAGCAAATTACTTCTTGAAGCTCTACTCCGAGACTCGACAAGAAAATATAGAGATGACGAAAACCATATTCCAACTTAAAGAAAACTTGAAGAGATTTTCATCAGGAAGGAGCAAGCTGGACAAGTTGGTTGATATTATTTGCATGAGACATGGACATTGTGTGATGTGGATACTTCGTGATGTGGATGTGGGACATGTAGACTATGTGGATGGATAATAGTATTTTGGATTTGGTTTTATTATTGTGTGATTGTATGTGGAATGTGGAGGTTTTCAAAGTGATAAAATAGTTGCGAAATCTGTTTTCAAACTGAGTGTCGGGTAGGCACTGTTTTTAACTTTGTGGTTTTATCCTTTCAACTTGGAGTATGCCGTATGGGCGATATTCTTTTGTATGAACCCAAAGACTAGCTTATCTCTTTATTTAGCACATTGTGTATGTACAACTGGTTGCGATTAATGTATGTATTTTGTGCGACGCCGTACATAATAGGGAAGACTCTGTCCGTTTGTATAGAGAGATCTTGTATATATGGCGGTCTGGGCACGTGCTCGGAGGAAATACTTTGAAAAAAAAAAAAGGGCCGTTTTTCGTTGTTTCAAACCTCTCCCAGGGTGTGACAGTCCGTCCAATTTTTTGCTGCTTACAAGTAGTCATTTTTTCTCCTAGAAAGGCCAGCTTTCTAGGAAAAGGCTGGCCTTATGCCTCCATTTCTAGGAGTTGGAGGAGTTTGAGCCGCTCAGCATCGACTTTCCCTCAGCGAGGGGCTGTTATCCTGCTCTGGTCGGCCTTCCTACAAGGTTGGCCTCCCTTCTTTTCTAGGAGGAACCGCATGATCTTCTCCCGTGGCAAGCGGGGAGTCGAGGAGTTAATAGAGACTTTATACTCTCTCTCACTCCCACTTCTGTCGACTCCAAAGGTGATCAAGCGTCTCGATTTTTAATAAGCGGCATTTGGTTGCTGCCAGCTTGAAGACGGCTATGTATTTCAACCTTTTAATGAAGCGTTTCGACTGCGACTCTTTCTTTTCTGAAATACTTTTGTATTTGCTCTTCTTTCGAGCTGCATATGGGTCTGTTTATTCAATGTAATGTTTTCTTGTACTTCACATCCCCTCAAACCGATGTATAGTAATGTTTTAGATATTTTTCTTTGATCGGCCGATTGCCTTCCGATCTGTTTGCGTATTAAGTTCGGCTTTGGCAGACTCACGTGTAGTTGAGCATTTCTGGCCAAAATTCGCATATTCCTCATTCGATGCTTGTTAGCTAATCTGCGTGCGTTGCTCTCTGATCCCTCTTATCGAGATCAAGACTCTCACCCTTTGCCCTATCGACCGAGCCTCCGGCCTGTGGTGTGATGGCTGATTTTGCTTCTTTACCAGCTTCGCCGGCTCTCTTCCGGAGGCCTTTTTGTGGATTCGCTGAGGAGCTTCACTTGTGCTTCATCTCCATCACTTGAACGCAAGATATCTTGTCTGGGTTTTCCCCGACCGAAGTGCTTTCGATCTCCTTTTCTTCGGCTTCCATTCCGACCAAGGACGTGGTCAGGCTTTCTTCGTCGTCCCTTGGGGGCCATCTCCTGCGTTGGCCACCTTGAAGAGGTTCTGGTCGACGGGTCTCGCGATTTCCCCTCGCCCAATAGACGCTTCTTGGTCACGCCTCATCGAGGCTGCTAGGGCTTACGGATGAATCTCTACATTCAACCAAATGGCTTCGTTCGTCAGCTTTACCACCACCGACTGGACGGTTGACGTGTCCACCCGAGCAAGCACGGTTGAGCATTCCACTCTTGTGGTGTGGTATCTTGGCGCAAAAAGCTGCCGCCTCACGGGCTGTTTCTGCCTTGGGTTTAGCTCTCGCTATTGGGTCGTAACGCTGTCGCTGCGGGCCCCAGCCTCTGGCCTCCATTTTCGGCGCTTCTGCGCCTCTGCTGTGATTGGCCCCCAACTCCAGGCCGATCCCTCTGGGCGTAGACCAATGCTCCCCTAGTGCGTCCGCCGGTGAGCTTGTCTTCCTCGAGTGCTCCCCGGGAATTCTCTTTCTTTGCCACGGCTGGGGACATGGCTGGATTCTTTGTTCTTGGGCCGGCTGAACACCCAGGTCTTCCTTTCTTCCCTTTGTGAACCAAAAGAAGTCTGCGTCGAGGACCAACGGAACCTTCTTTTCCCCCAGTGTCCTTGGGTAAGAAGCTCATAATGGTGACCCCTTCCACCGGCAATCATCTAAGCGTTGCAGAAAATCGTCTGGTGGTCTCCCTTCGACCCGATGGCCGAAAGGCCTGTGGGGTAACCCCTGGACCTGGCCGTCATGGGGATCCTGCTACTACGGTGGGATCTGCCGTCCCCTCCGGCTAATTGGAGTCGGCCTCGACCTCTCTCTGCCGTAGGGTTCTCGCAAAACCCTCTGCAAATGAGTCTCATTTTTCTTTTTTGTCCTCTTTCCCATAGGACTGCTTGTCGGTTTTTTCGGCTAATCTCGATTTCGGCTGGTAGGCCCTGTCACGCCCCGGGGTCGAAACTGCGACCCGGGCACGCCAACAGATCCGCCGTCGGCACGGGAAGCCCCGCACCGACGAAGCGTCTAACCTGCCAAAGATAGAACTACAGCTACACAGATATCAGAGCGGAAAAAATAAAAGCTGTAATATAAAAATCAAACTACTAATAAGCTGAAAATAAATACAAAGTTCATCTCCCAAATACATAAATAATACAAGGTCAGATCTGCAGGAAAGATACAAATAAAAATCCACCTATACAACATCTACAAATCCAAAAAGGGAGATAACTAAAACTAGAAATATAACAATAAACAGTGAATCCCACAGTCCGGGATGGTACATCTACCTCACTCTAAAGAAACTATGCTGGTAGGGAACTATCTCGTGACTCCCTGTCCTCGGTCCGTCGCGCCAGCTCGGGCAGGAACGGAAGGAAAAGCCTCAGCAACCTGTCACCGACAGAGGGTGTGAGAACTACATCCTACAGTAGTTCTCAGTGGGTACCGTCTCCAAGACCCACGGTCTGCCCACTAAGTCTACTAGAGGCATAAGATAACAGAAAAAAAGACTGTGATAATGAAAACTAAGCTGGAAAAGTATCTACAGCTATCATGCCTCTATCTACTATGCTCAAAGGGGAAAAACACAGATGATGGTATGCATCCACTCGATACTGCTAATATGTCTCAAGTACCATGCTTAATGAAAACTCTACTAAGACACATGCTATGCAACCACTCACTCACAATAACCCAAATCTCGGTGACTGCCACATCGGGTCCAGTCAAGCCTGCGCCCCCGAGTGTATCAACCAGGGCGTCCCATCGGACTATCTCAGTATCATGCAAAGCGACCTCTAGTGTATCAACTAGGCGCATCATCATCATCGCATCCGGAGCGTAACTCGTGGGGAGCGACCCCACCGAGCTCAAGCGTGTCTCATCTGGCAAAAGCGGCATATGCAGGCTATAATCCACGATCAAACATATCGGAAACTCGAACACCCAAATAACCATCACTCAGTCGGAGAAACCTCCACGACTCAACCTTAGAAGCTAACCCACTAAAAGAAAGTACTCAACCACTGGGACCGCCGTCAGCCCAAACGGCTCCCAAAACGACACCCCACTCATAGACGAGAAGAACCGTCTGACGCAGCAAGGGTCCGAGAATCTCGTTAGGCCGGTGCCTAGAACCCCAATCAATCAAGAACAGACTCTAGGCTTAGCCTATCGAAGTTCTCGATCCCTTACCGTTCAGGGATTCGGCTCCCTCGGTTAAAGTGGGAAACCAACACAACATGCTAAACTCACGGCTGGAAATGCTCTACAACGAAATAGCGGAGGGTCCAAAAACCCCGGGAGACTAATACCTACGACCCCAATCAAATAAGAACAGGCTATAGGCGTAGCCTCCCGTTGCTTTCGACCCCAGAAAGAAATCAGCCCTTAGAACCCAGATCACTCACCCCTGTCAGGTGAGGAACAATTTAGGAGAAAAAATGACATTTATTATAAAATACCATCTTGATTTGAGAAAACAAACTTTTATAGATTTTAGTTCTTGAGAAAATTAGTTAAAAACAAGTTTATTTTCCGGACTCCAAAGGGTTAATGCCCTCGCCCAATCAAACAAGAACAGGCTCCGGCAACCCCTAGAATTCGGAAGGAAAAACACTGGTTTACTAAAATCATGAGTGTACCAAAAACATTCTGGGTTCAAGGTCCTGATAACACGCGTGCACCACGATGACAACCTGGTGGTGACGATAAAAACTGAGAAATACCCAAATATCCAGGACCACCGTTTACCCAAAACGGTTCCCAAAACACTAACACTGGCCTAACACAGCTACCAGACCCCACTCAGCCCCCAGGCCCGAGTGCAACATACGTCCCACAATGTCCTGACCACCCGGCCCACTATCCGGGCGAGGAACTCTATGTCTAGAAAGAAATGCAGTGTGTGAGAAGTCTAAAGCATAAAAGAACCTTGCCCAGATTAAGGTTCTCTATTGGTCTGGTTAAACACATGCAACATATGACGGGGGTGCTAGTCAAGGTTCCAATAATACACTTATTCTAGCATGCTGAATCCTATAATAATAGAATTAGAAAGAAGTCCGCAGACTTGGAGAAAAATCCAACCCACCTCGGTACGCTACCAATTGCTCGTAGACACTTGCAATTGGGCTCCGCGCGATTCCTTGCCTCCACCGGAGTCCGCACGCAAAACGAAGCGCGCCGCCGGAGTACGCACGCAAAATAGAGCACGCCGCCGAAGTCCGCACGAAAAACAGAGCACGGTGCCGGAGTCTGCACGCAAAACGAAGTCCGCACACAAAACGATGCACACCGTCAAAGTTCGCACGCAAAACGGTGCACGCCGCCGAAGTCCGCACGCAAAACGGAGCACGTCGCCGGAGTCCGCACGCAAAACGGAGCACGGTGCCGGAGTCCGCACGAAAAACGGTGCACGCCGCCAGAGTCCGCACGCAAAACGGAGCACACCGCCGGAGTTCGCACAGAAAACGGAGCACGGTGCCGGAGTTCGCACGCAAAACGGAGTCCGCACGCAAAACGGAGAATGCCGCCGGAGTCCGCACGAAAAACGGAGCACGGTGCCGGAGTCCGCACGCAAAACAGAGGGGTAAACAACAGTCCCTAACAAGCACAAGGACAAGGGGTAAAAACCAAAATCCAAAAGGGTGAATCCCAAAACTGTGCCGAAAAACACCGCAAAAAGACGAGCGAAACCAACCTTAAAATCGACGCTTCGCCAAACAAGCACCCACGCGTTTGCCCGGCTTCAAGGTACACCTCGCGCGCGCTCCACGGCACAAACGGTGCGCTCACGGCACCCCGAAAACTCCCCCAACCGCTCACTCTCTCTCCCTCACGCGTGCACGGGCGGAGCAAAAGAGGAAAAAGGGAGAAAAAGGTGTCCATTTGGGCTTAAATAGCCCAAAAAGCCAAGATTCGGGCGCCCGAATTGCACATTCCGGCGCCCGAAACCCCCCCAAATCGGGCGCGCTACAGTAATCCTGCCAAGCACCCCGGGCCGCGCGTGCCACCGCAGCGCCACGTTGTCGCACCACGCTCCCCGCGCGCAGGCGTGACCAGCCGGAGGCCGCCACGTGGCGGCACGACTCCACACCGCGACCACGTGCGCCAGGGAAACATCCCCTCGCGCGCTATGGGCGAACCGGCGCCCGCCACGTGTCGCGATCCGCGCGATTCCCGCGCAGCCCGCACCGCGTGTCGCCACTCGCGCGCATCCCGCGCTGGCCCCCGCCGCTTCCCCGCGCGCGGGTCAACGCGCCCAACGCGGGGCAGCCGCGTGGCGCCTCCCACGTGCGCCCACGCCCCGCGCCAGCGCCTGGGTCGCCGCGCTCCCTCCTGCGCTTGCGACTGGCTCGACCAACCCGCGCCCGCCACGTGGCAGTGGCGCGGGTTCGTTGCTCCCGGTGCACGCGGGTGGGTCGTGGACCGGCCCATGACCAAGAATGGGCCCGTTAGCCCATTTAAGCCCGGAAATAGCCGATTTTGACTATTTTCGCACGCTGAGTCCGTTTTTGGCATCCATTCGACACACAACGCACTCGATACACCAAAAATAGGTGTTTTCTCACCACCAACCACACGGTCGAGTCGCACGGGGATTCCGGGACACCACACTCTTCCCCACTAAAAAAAAAGTTTTGGCCTCGAAACTAAAACACACCCCTTTCCTAACCAAGGAAAGAGAAGCCCAACATCAGGAACATCATCAACCCCAACTCTCTATTTGGAAAGCAGCCGAAAATAGTGAAAAGTCTGAAAATTCCAAAAGACCGATGCCTTCATCCCAATCAAACAAAAACAGGTTCCAGCATCGCCCCCATTTCTGGAGTAGCCCTTTCGAAATTTTTGTCCTGTTCGCCAGTTTCAGCGTAAAGACGAGAAAACGAGGAGAGAGGTGTTGAAGCTGTCCCTGCTGTGGCCGCAAACAAAACTACAATCTACCAACTCAAACCTCCTCAGGCCATGCAGGGGTGCAAAGCTCTAGCTTCGACAATTAGGAAAGAAAGTCATACCTGATACAATGCGATCCGCTATCCTGCCGCCCTCCAACCGGACGGCCCAACTCATCCTCTCGATGTAGGTGGTCGTCGCTCTGTCTGCCCCGACGTCGTGGCCCTATCTGCCTGGCGGTAAATCGGAGGAGCTCCTTCATCCTGAAGAGGTAGCGGGGGTGCCGTCGCAAGCGGCATTGCCGTAAGCACTGCTCGAGGGCATGCTGCCTGAAAATGTCCCGACTGTCCACACGAAAAGCATCGCCCCTGCCTATGGTCACACTGCTGCACTGCATGCGGCCCACCGCAGATGACACACTCATCATGATACTGCTGCTGGTATCTCGGCTGTGGAGGACCTCCTGATCTCTGTCTCCTCTGAAATCCACGACCCTCAGACTGGGATTGTGGCGGCCCCGGGGGTCTCGATCTACTCGACTGTCCAAAATCAGGCGGCACTGGATGTTACGGAATTTGAGTTGGCGTATTTCGTGATTGTATTAAGTCTTGAAGATTGAAGATGAAGAAACTTCGGATCGTATACCTCAATCTCAAGAAAGAAGAATTCAAAAGGATCAGGTACGTTTAACTAAATAATTTTGATGATCCGAATACTTCTTATAGTGTAGAAACACCTGGAAGAGGTTTTAACTGCTTATTCATCAAAAACTGGACATGGGACATGTTCAGGATCCGGATCGTGGACTTTCAATCCGGATCCCGAAAGGTGTTCGTTCATACATTGCTGCAATCCGGATCACAGCTTGTACAATCCGGATCCCGAATGGGATGTTTTGTGAAAATGTATGAACGATCCGGATCGTGGATTATGATCCGGATCCCGAACAGGTGATTTTCTGGAAACTGCATTCTGTGCGTCTGCGATCCGGATCGTGGCTTATACAATCCGGATCGCCGTCGGTAAAACTTTCCAGAAAAGTTTGTTTTTGATCCGAATATTCTTCCTAGGGTTTCTAACCTATAAATAACCCTATGGTCTTTTTTTCTAGGGCAATCCAAATAGAGCCGTCATTTTCACATATCATTTTATACGGCCTTAGATCCACATATAGAGAAGAAAGGAAATCAATAGATCTATTCTATGTTTCTTCATCTATATTGATTAGTTTGATTCTAGGTTTTCATACTCACATCTTGAGTTGAATCAAACTAATGAATACTTAGATGGTATTTCCGATCTACTCTTGATCTAAGTATTCGGCGGATCATCACCACCCAAACAAACAACGATTTACCCCAAAATCGGCGCGTGGACTCGCGTGGCCTTGTGGATTCAAGGTGTTATCGCTTTCGTGGATTCGGAGCGAGGTGCGTTCGTGGATTCGAAGCGTACCATTGGGTGAAGACCGTGGATTCGGTTGGACGTCGTGGACTCGACGTTGGACGCTGTGGATTCAGCGTTGGGCGCGGATCGTGGATTCGAGAAGCGTCGTGGAGCGAGCGGGAAGATCGACTAGGGGCGTATGGTAAAAGGTTGAGTCGTCTGTGAGTACGTTATATCACCTTGTACGTGTGTTAACTCTAGTGGATTTCGCCGTGTTATCGGTCCCGTGGTTTTTTACTCCGGTTTGGAGTTTTCCACGTAAAAATCTTGTGTGTTCTTTTATTTTTCCGCATTGGGTTTTATCGCACAATGATTTTTTGAGTGTTTATTGTTTACACCTATTCACCCCCCTCTAGGTGTTTTTTCCCCTATTAGATCCTTATTAACCTAAACCCAACAAGTGGTATCAGAGCGGGAATAGGGTTGTAAACAATGGTTGAAGGTGGAAACATCAATCGACCCCCTTTCTTTGATGGAACTAATTATGCGTACTGGAAAGTACGGATGAAAGCTTTCTTAATTTCCATCGACGAAAGGGTGTGGCAATCAATTGAATTAGGATGGTCTAATCCAACTGAAATTTTAGATGATGTTCGCACCTTAAAACCTAGGTCGAAATGGACCAAGGAAGAGATAGACTTATCTTCTTACAATGGCAAAGGGATTAATGCTCTATTTAATGCTTTGTCACAAACTGAGTTCTCTCGCGTCTCGGCATGTGAGACTGCGAAAGAAATCTGGGATGTTCTTCAAGTTACGCATGAGGGAACTAACTTAGTGAAGATTCAGAAACTGCAAATGCTCACGAGCAAGTTTGACTCTATCTCTATGGCAGAGAATGAATCCTTCACTGACTATTACACACGATTGCAAGACATCGTGAACTCATGTGCTAACTTGGGAGAGAAGATTCCAGAATTTAAAGTTGTAAGAAAAATTCTAAGAACTCTTCCTGAACGTTTTCGCCCGAAGGTTGCTGCCATTGAAACAATTAAACACCCGGACGAAATGCGTGTAGAAGAATTAGTAGGTGCTTTACAAACTTATGAAATGACTTTTCCTACTAACTATTCTTCTGGAAAGGCATCCTCTTCTAAGTCTTCAGGTTACGCATTGAAATCAACTAAAGAAGAAGACGCGGATTCATCCTCCTCGGACGATGAGTCAGATAATTCGGAAGGTGAAGATTTTGTTTTAGCCTACCATAAGCTTTTGAGGGATTCAAAGAAATTGGCTAAACAAAACAAGGGGTTGAAAGAGAGATTACTGGATCTTGAAGATGAAGTAAAAAGAGTAACCTCTTTCTCAACCGATCTTGAAGTGGAAAGGGACAATCTGATTAAGACAAATGTTTCCCTTCAAGAGTCCAATGAGCATTTCGAGAAGAGTTATGTAGACATGGTGAACAAAGCGAATTACTTCTTGAAGCTCAACGGCGAGGCCCGACAGGAAAAATTGGAAATGACGGAGACCATACGCCAACTAAAGGATGACTTACAGAGATTTTCTTCTGGAAGGAGTAAGTTGGACAGACTTCTTGGTCTCGGTCAAAGAAACAAGTTCGGCCTCGGATACACTCAAACTGGAGACATTCCAAGTTCGAGTGGTACGGTATTTGTGCCTCCGTCGGTATCTCCTCCTCCGACACCGGTGTTCACGCCAAGCAACGACAACGAACCTACTACATCTTCTTCGGAATCGACAAGATCCAAGGTATGTTTTCGTTGTGGCATTTCAGGGCACATCAGAAGAAACTGCAAGACTGGAGCCAAACGCACACCTCAAGAACATCTTGCAACAACTACCAAAAGGGCTATTCCTCGGGAAACAACTCCAATCAAATTGACGGAAAAGAGCCTTGGTAGTACACCTCTCAAGACGACATCATCAAGGAGCAGCAATTCTTCATGCAAGACGCTCTCACCTAGGAAATCAACTTCACGACCATTACCGACGCACTCCAAAAAGGTTTGGGTGCGCAAAGGTGAAATCTTTCCCTGTCTTGCTACCAATGTTTCTTTGCATGCATATGATAGTTCGTCTTGGTACCTGGATAGCGGGTGTTCCCGTCATATGACCGGCGATAAAAACTGTTTTCAAACATTTGAGAAAAACTCCGGAGGACTTGTTGTTTTCGGAGATGGTCGGTCTTCCAAAATTGTTGGAAAGGGAACGGTAGCTATTCCAGATGGCCCGGTTCTAGATAATGTATTATTTGTTCATGGCCTAAAGACTAACCTCATAAGCATAAGTCAACTGTGTGATAATGGTTATTCAGTTAATTTTTCATCTGATAAATGCACTGTAACTGACTTGAACCATGCTTTCTTTTTAAAGGGGGTTAGATCAGAAAACAACTGTTATGTAGTTCCTTCTAAGATTTCTGAAAAATGTAACCTAGCATCTTTGAAAAATGAAACACTTTGGCATGAAAGGCTAGGTCACATAAACTTTAAGGAACTTGCTAGAATTTCAAATAAAGATGTGGTCAAAGGGGTTCCGAAACTTTCTTTTGAACAAAACCTTGTGTGTGGCGGTTGCCAAAAGGGAAAACAGTCTAGGACTGCACACAAGAATTTGAACCACATAGGTACAAAACGGCCTTTGGAACTTTTGCATATGGACTTAATGGGGCCAACTCGTCAACCATCTCTGGGAGGTAAATGGTATATTTTTTTGTTGGTTGATGATTTTTCTAGATATACTTGGGTAGCCTTTCTAAAAGAAAAAGCTGATACTTTTGATTCTTTTCTCGAAATTTGCAATCGTATTATGATTGAAAAGAATGAAAGGATTACTCGAGTTAGGAGTGATAGAGGTGGGGAATTCATAAATTCCAAATTCATTGATTTTTGCTCTTCTAACGGCATTAAACATGAATTCTCTGCACCTTACACACCTCAACAAAATGGTGTAGTCGAGCGCAAAAACAGGGTCGTACAGGAGATGGCTCGTGTTATGCTTCATAGCCGGAACCTTCCTTTATATTTTTGGGCTGAAGCGGTGAACACGGCTGTCTATGTTATCAATCGAGTGTATTTGCGCCCGGGGACTTTGAATACACCATATGAACTATGGTTTAGTAGAAAACCTAATATCAAATATTTTCGCATTTTGGGAGTCGGTGTTTCATTTTGCGTGATCGCGAAAATCTTGGAAAATTTGACTCTCGAAGTGACGAAGGGATTTTCTTAGGTTATTCTACAAACAGTAGAGCATATCGAGTTTTTAACTTGGAATCTAAGACGATTGTAGAATCGATAAATGTTAAGGTAGATGAAGCTTTTCATTTTGAATCTGAAAAATCTACCCTCGATATCTCTCTTGATGATGATACACCTGCTAATGCATCTTCTTCTAACAATTCTTTCGATAATAATGTTGATGCATCTAACGGTTCTTCAAGCTCATCTGATGTGCAGGAATCATCTCGTGTACCTCCGCCTACTCCTTTACCTCAAACGTTACGCATCTCCAAGGATCACCCTGAATCGAACATAATTGGAGATCCACAAGAAGGAGTTAGAACACGGAGACAATTGGTTTGCGGATTTGCATGCTATGTATCACAAATCGAACCAAGGAATATTGATGAAGCTCTCCAAGATGATTATTGGATTAAAGCAATGCAGGAAGAGCTCCATCAATTCGAGCGAAACAAAGTCTGGGAACTGACGAAGCCTCCGAAGCAACACAATGTGATAGGTACCAAATGGATCTTCAAGAACAAGAAAAACGAAGAAGGTACTATCATCAGGAACAAAGCAAGGTTAGTTGCTCAAGGCTATTCTCAAGTAGAAGGTATAGACTTTGATGAAACCTTCGCCCCTGTAGCTAGACTCGAGTCCATTCGTATATTGTTTGCGATCGCTTGTCATTTCAAAATCAGATTATTTCAAATGGACGTTAAGAGCGCCTTTTTAAATGGATTTTTAAATGAGGAAGTTTATGTAGCTCAACCGAAAGGTTTTGTGGATCATAAACTACCTAACCATGTTTTTCGACTGAAAAAGGCTCTTTACGGTCTGAAACAAGCACCGCGAGCATGGTACGAAAGGTTGACAAAGCACCTTTTGGAAAAGGGCTACACTCGAGGGGGAGCTGACAGGACTCTCTTTGTGAAGCATTATCAAAACAATTTCATAGTTGCTCAAATCTATGTTGATGACATTGTTTTTGGAGCAACGAGAGATAATGATGCTTCTAAATTCGCGGAGACCATGGAAAGCGAATTTGAGATGTCCATGATGGGCGAATTGAATTATTTTCTTGGATTACAAGTTAAGCAAAACGATGAAGGAATTCACTTGTGTCAATCCAAGTATGCACTGGAGTTGGTCAAAAAGTTTGATCTTGAAAATTCTAAAGATTTTCCAACTCCAATGGGAACTAGCCATAAGGGACTTGGAAGTGAATCACAAAGTGAGAATGTAGACGAGAAACTGTACCGCAGTATGATTGGAAGTCTACTATATCTCACGGCTAGTCGCCCGGATATATCCTTCAGTGTTGGGATTTGTGCGAGATATCAATCAGCACCGAAGGAGGTTCACCTGAAAGCGGTGAAACGGATCATCCGGTATATCAAAGGTACAATCAATTTCGGAATTTGGTATCCTATGGGAACGACTTTGGATATTGTTGGATACTCAGATGCCGATTGGGCTGGATCGGTGGATGACCGGAAAAGCACGAGTGGTGCATGCTTCTATCTTGGCCACTGCCTTGTTGCATGGCACAGTAAAAACAGAACTGCATAGCACTCTCGACTGCCGAAGCGGAGTACATTTCTGCAGGAAGTTGCTCAACCCAATTGATTTGGATGAAGAGCGTGTTGAGCGATTTCCGAATTTCAACATCTTCGGTAACCATTTTATGTGACAACACTAGTGCTATTAACATTTCTAAAAACCCTGTGTTGCACTCTAGAACAAAACATATTGAACTTAGATATCATTTTCTTAGAGAGCTAGTTGAATCAAACATTCTTCAACTGTCATATATTTCAACTGAGGATCAATTAGCCGACATCTTAACAAAACCTTTGGATCAAAAACGTTTCATTCACTTGCGAAAAGCAATTGGCATGCTTTCCTTGAAATAAACTCTTTTGAAACCTTTGCTTAGATTAGGTTTTGTTTTTGTTCTTGTTTTTGTTTTGTTCTTTATCTATGTTCTGTACATAGCACACTAATTGAGCATAAATCATAATTGACTTTAATTGCATCCTTTTATGCATTTAGAAATTTATTATGTTTTTGATGTCATAATGTTTCAATGTTGCAATGATCATTTACGTTAATTAAACCATCTTTCTGTGATCAAAGTCAATTTCTCTCTCAATGATCTCTTGGTATAGTCATTATCATATTTGATTGCTTAGTCGAGTATGAATTCGAGATCAATGGTTTGGTTGAATACTTTATATATTAAATAATTGATAGCCAATTGAGGGGGAGTCAATGAAATGTGAAATGCTCAAAAGATGTGGAAAGAGTTACATCCCAATGAGGAGTGTGAAAACTACCACCACATGGAGAAAATGAAAGAAAAAGATACTCCATGAATGAAAAGCAAACTTTTGTTTGAAAAATTGTTGATAAAACTCATATTGAAATACTTGACTCAGTCGTATTTCATGGTTGGTATAAGGTGGGATTTTTGATTTAAGATGCTCAAAGAGCCACTCCTTCAACAGATTGTCTAGATATATTATCTAACTTATCTGGGATTTCAAACATCTATTGATCTTGGTACTTCATTTTCTTTACTGAAATTGATGATTTGATAAAGACATTACACATAGGATCAAGATAGATGTAATTGAAGTTGTTCAACTTTAAGTGTTTTAACTTTCGTAAATCTTCGTTTCATTTTTGGATATTTTTGATAGATTTTTCATAATCTATTTCTTGTTGTATGAAACGATGTCATTTGTTTAAAGTTGACATGATAAAGTGCTTACATACTTTTTCTGGATTTTATTGTATTTTTCTTAATTTTTCTGAAGAAAAAGGTGTAGCCGATCCGGATCGTGGCAAGTGATCCGGATCCCGAACGCAGGATTTTTCCTGCGTGTGGCCGATCCGGATCACATTCTCGGCCGATCCGGATCACGGCTAGGGTTCTATATAGAAACTTTCAGATTCGAGATTTCTTTACCCTAATTTCTGGTTTTCAAGCTTCTAGAGTTTCTCTCTCTAGATTTCTTGCTTCCTGGTGCTTCAAAACTCAAAGTTCTTCGGATTCAAGTAAGTTTTCATGATCAAAACTCGGTTTTTCACAGTTTTTCTGTTTTTTCATCAAACGTGAGTTGAAAAGTTGGAATTTTTTCGTTTGTGAATGGTTTTTGATCAAATTTCTTTTGAAATAAGAACTCTGGGTCAATTAGTTTTACTTTTATGCTGGGATTTCACTTGATTAACGATTTTTAGGCTTCGATTTCTAAAAATTCGGTTTTAGGGCATAAAAGAGGAATTTTTGTAAATCATGGATTTGATCTATTTTTAAAATTCTTTTTGGAAAACTAATTTGATTCTTGGCTTCTCTATATGATTATGATTGTCTAGGTACAATGTTTTCAAATTTTTCAAAATTGACAATTTTTCATATGTTCTTGAGTTGGTTTTCACAGGACACTTTCTTAAACTCAAAGCACTAGAATCAATGGCATTCTCCTGGTTGATCATCTTGCTGGTCGCAATGCTGCCTGGGGGTTCATCGGTTAAAGAAGAACCAGGCGTCTCAACTGGAGACAAACCGGAAGGAGCCAATGAAGACAGCTCGGATTACAATAGTGAAGAATGGGACGAATTCTTTAAGGATGTTCAAAGAAAAATTGATGAAGAAGAAAGGAAGTTCACCAAAGGGAAGAGACTTATGAAATCTGCCTCCACGACCATACAATATACAAGAAGGAAAAGTGTTCAAAGAAGTACAAGCCAGCAGAGTGGGCCTCTAACCAGAGCACGCTCACTTTCAGGAATTTTGCAAACTGGATCACCATGGACTGCAGGACCTGATGCACCATCTGCATCCAGACAGCGTTCATCTTATTCAAAGACACGGACAACTGAGACAGAGATATTGGAATCGATTCGTCAGGAACAACAAAGAATCTCTGCTACACATGAAAGAATATCGAGAGAGCTTCAGCAAATCTCCTCTGAACACAAGAAGATCAAGAAAAAATATTCAAACCTTAAGAACTTGCTTAAAGGGATTTTAAGCAAGCTGAGCTGTACTAGTTCTGACTCTTCAGATTGAGCAACAGAATTGGTCACCTTAGTTTGGGTTCTTAGTTCTCAGAACATTGTTTTTCTTTACTCCTTTAGTTTAGTTCTCAGTTTGTGCATATCTTTAGAACCTTATGAACTTTTTGTTTACTCTCCTTACATATTGTAGCTCATGCTACGTTTTGGCTTTGTTTTGTGACAAAAAGGGGGAGAGAGTTAGCGAAAACAATGAACAATGATGAACTTTGAACAATGATTGTGAATATCGATGATATCAAGGTAAGTATGAATCTCAACTCAACTTTGGTTTTCTTTTGTGATTTGTGACATGCTTCTATACTAACTATTCGACTAACTATTTGGGCATGTAATATGACTAACAAGTTGGTGTTGGACTAACATACTTTGACATTTGGTTTTTCAACTGCTTAGAAGATATGTTGGTTTTAACTATGTTTCTTTCACATATCTGATTCTTTTAAATGTCATGGTGAGATCAAACTCTATCTCTGCACTTGGTTTTTCTATGTTCCAATTCTTGAGGTATCTAACGATTTTGTTTGTCAAGAATGTTTTCTGTGTGCAGAGGTTACAGATGTCTAAGTCTAGAGTCTGTCTTAGGAGTTTATCTCATGTTTTTAATTTCTGGAACTCTTTTGTAAATTTTTGTTGTATGGTGATAGCAACAAAAATATCTTTTTGAATTTTCTTTGTGGATCTGTGTTTTGTCACGAAACCGCCAAAGGGGGAGATTGTTACGGAATTTGAGTTGGCGTATTTCGTGATTGTATTAAGTCTTGAAGATTGAAGATGAAGAAACTTCGGATCGTATACCTCAATCTCAAGAAAGAAGAATTCAAAAGGATCAGGTACGTTTAACTAAATAATTTTGATGATCCGAATACTTCTTATAGTGTAGAAACACCTGGAAGAGGTTTTAATTGCTTATTCATCAAAAACTGGACATGGGACATGTTCAGGATCCGGATCGTGGACTTTCAATCCGGATCCCGAAAGGTGTTCGTTCATACATTGCTGCAATCCGGATCACAGCTTGTACAATCCGGATCCCGAATGGGATGTTTTGTGAAAATGTATGAACGATCCGGATCGTGGATTATGATCCGGATCCCGAACAGGTGATTTTCTGGAAACTGCATTCTGTGCGTCTGCGATCCGGATCGTGGCTTATACAATCCGGATCGCCGTCGGTAAAACTTTCCAGAAAAGTTTGTTTTTGATCCGAATATTCTTCCTAGGGTTTCTAACCTATAAATAAACCCTATGGTCATTTTTTCTAGGGCAATCCAAATAGAGCCGTCATTTTCAAATATCATTTTATACGGCCTTAGATCCACATATAGAGAAGAAAGGAAATCAATAGAAATATTCTATGTTTCTTCATCTATATTGATTAGTTTGATTCTAGGTTTTCATACTCACATCTTGAGTTGAATCAAACTAATGAATACTTAGATGGTATTTCCGATCTACTCTTGATCTAAGTATTCGGCGGATCATCACCACCCAAACAAACAACGATTTACCCCAAAATCGGCGCGTGGACTCGCGTGGCCTTGTGGATTCAAGGTGTTATCGCTCTCGTGGATTCGGAGCGAGGTGCGTTCGTGGATTCGAAGCGTACCATTGGGTGAAGACCGTGGATTCGGTTGGACGTCGTGGACTCGACGTTGGACGCTGTGGATTCAGCGTTGGGCGCGGATCGTGGATTCGAGAAGCGTCGTGGAGCGAGCGGGAAGATCGACTAGGGGCGTATGGTAAAAGGTTGAGTCGTCTGTGAGTACGTTATATCACCTTGTACGTGTGTTAACTCTAGTGGATTTCGCCGTGTTATCGGTCCCGTGGTTTTTTACTCCGGTTTGGAGTTTTCCACGTAAAAATCTTGTGTGTTCTTTTATTTTTCCGCATTGGGTTTTATCGCACAATGATTTTTTGAGTGTTTATTGTTTACACCTATTCACCCCCCCTCTAGGTGTTTTTTCCCCTATTAGATCCTTATTAACCTAAACCCAACACTGGATGCCTCTCCCCGGAGCCGGTCCCTGGCGCTCCGTCCCTCTCTGACATAATCACTGACCCTCGGGAAACCCACAGAGCACGCTCTATGGCTGCATCCAGAGTCGGTGACCGATGCGAATGAACAAGGTGATAAATGTCCTAGTGCAGCCCTCTCTCAAACAAATCTACCATCTGAGCCTCATCTGGGGCGACATGTGGCACACTGTTCAGCAACCGCTGAAACTCCCGAATGTACTCCTGAAGAGGCCGACTACCCTGCTGCAATCGTCGAAGATCCCCTTCCAGTTTCTGCTTTGCACTATCGGGAAAATAGGCCCCGCGTAGCAAAGCTCGAAACTCTGGCCAAGTCATCAACTGAACTCCCGGTGGTCCAACTGGGCGGACACGACGCCACCAAGTCTCGGCGTCCTTCTCCAAATAGTGCGCCCCCAAATGCACCTGATGTTCTTCCTTAATGAAGAGGTTCTCAAACAGCTTCTCCATTGCTGCAATCCAGTTCTCAACTTCCCACGGCTCCGAACTCTGCCCTGAAAACCGCGGAGGGTGTAATTGGCTAACATAAGCCAACTTGTCGGTGAGCTCCCTCTGCTCCTCAGCTGTTAGTGGGGCAATCTGAGTCGAGGTCGATGACGCCACAACCGGAGGTAATGCTGGTGGCGCTACAGGGAATGCTCTCTGCTCCATCATACGCATCATGAGCTCCATGTTTTCCCCTTGGCGCCTGGTCGCCTCTGCCAACTGGGCTACCTGAGCCTGCAGCTCCTGGACCTCACTCTGCTCTAACTGCTCGGCCTCCCGCTGCTCAGGCTCCTCATCCAAGGTCGAACGCACCCTTGCCGCTGCACGGCATCTCGGCGGCATCGCAGTCAACTGCAACAACAACACACGTCAGGACAAAACAACTACTCAACCCAATCAGGCGAAAGTCTAAAACAGGTTACCCTTCCTAAAGCATTATGTTGTCTGCAACCAACATAACCACTTTAAGAGAATAAGATGTAAAATCACTCATCTCATCCCTTGGGAGAGGTAAAAACTCAATCAGGACTCTCGCTACAAGTCACGACTCTCACGTAATCATCCTAAGGTCCAACCACAAGCCTAGGGTTTCTAAGTCCACAACGACCTACATCCTAGGCTCTGATACCATTCTAATCTGTCACACCGAGGGGTTGAAACTACGACCCGGGCACGCCAACAGATCCGCCGTCAGCACGGGAAGCCCCGCACCGACGAAGCGTCTAACCTGCCAAAGATAGAACTACAGCTACACAGATATCAGAGCGGAAAAAATAAAAGCTGTAATATAAAAATCAAACTACTAATAAGCTGAAAATAAATACAAAGTCCATCTTCCAAATACATGAATAATACAAGGTCAGATCTGCATGAAAGATACAAATAAAAATTCATCTATACAACATCTACGAATCCAAAAAGAGAGATAACTAAAACTAGAAATATAACAATAAACAGTGAATCCCACAGTCCCGGATGGTACATCTACCTCACTCTAAAGGAACTATGCTAGTAGGGAACTATCTCGTGACTCCCTGTCCTCGGTCCGTCGCGCCAGCTCGGGCAGGAACGGAAGGAAAAGCCTCAGCAACCTGTCACCGACAGAGGGTGTGAGAACTACATCCTACAGTAGTTCTCAGTGGATACCATTTCCAAGACCCACGGTCTGCCCACTAAGTCTACTAGAGGCATAAGATAACAGAAAAAGACTGTGATAATGAAAACTAAGCTGGAAAAGTATCTACAGCTATCATGCCTCTATCTACTATGCTCAAATGGAAAAAACACAGATGATGGTATGCATCCACTCGATACTGCTAATATGTCTCAAGTACCATGCTTAATGAAAACTCTATTAAGACACATGCTATGCAACCACTCACTCACAGTAACCCAAATCTCGGTGACTGCCACATCGGGTCCAGTCAAGCCTGCGCCCCCTAGTGTATCAACCAGGGCGTCCCATCGGAATATCTCAGTATCATGCAAAGCGACCTCTAGTGTATCAACTAGGCGCATCATCATCATCGCATCCGGAGCGTAACTCGTGGGGAGCAACCCCACCGAGCTCAAGCGTGTCTCATCTGTGAGGACCCGAATCCCCACTTAAGGGTTTACTTATGGATTAGTGGCTTCGGGGAGTGTGTGGGCACGCGTCGGGCCCAAGATTTGGATTTCTGGTGAAATTGGAGCTTGTTTGCTTATCTGGAAGTCCATATAGGGTGATTGAGGTTTTTGCGCGCTTCTTGGAACCAAGGATTTGACCCGGTATGAAAAAATGGATCAAGTTTACTTTTCCGAGAATTTTCGGGAAATTTTAGAAGTGGAATTTGGCTAAACGGACTTCGGATTTGGATTCAGCACGCGAAAACGGTCAAGATGGACTATTTACTTGAATTTTTCGGAGCCCGGATGCGAAAACACGCATTTTGAGGTGTGGGGTTACTGTTCCGGCGGCCGGAGAGGCGCCGGCGGCGGCGGAGGCGCGTGGTCCACCGCGGAGGCGTGCACCCGGGCGCTGGCCACGTGGCGCCTCCCGGTTGGCGGGCGCAGTGGGCGCGGTCCACGGGTTTGGCGGGGTGTACGGTGGACCGAGGGATGGCCACGTGGCATCCTGTGGTTGGAGGGTCCTTGTACGCGCGGTCCACGCAGCGACGAGGGCAGGTGTCCGTACGGTCAGCGCGTCGTGGGGGCGACGTGGGGGCGCCACGTGGCATCCCGTGGTTGGCCGGGCGCAGCCGCGCACGTCCGCGTGTCCAGACACGCGGCGTCGCGCGGTTCGCGGGCGCGCGTGCGCCGGGCGTGGGGAGCGCGTCTGGGCCACGTGGCGGCCCGAGAGGAATTCGGGCGCACACAGTAACGGGCCGGGCCCATTACTGTAGCAGCCCGAATGCCCCGGGCGCCCGAAAGTTTGGGCCAAAAGTCCAAAAAGGCAGATTTTCGGGCTGGGCCTATAAATAGCTGGCTTGTGAGGGATTTTTGCCCCCTTTCCCGAGCTTCTCTGCCCATGGCCCCTTTAGCAAAGTTGTAGATCTTCGTGTCGCGCATCTTCTGGCAGAGGCCCGGAATTTTTGGAAGCCGCGACGTCGACGACTTCGGCATCGGAGCACAGTGCGACGATTTACAGTTGGAGGCCCGTTTCCATCGCACTTCGGTCTGAGAGGTCCACAGAGCTACTCCGACAGTATTTTTGGGAGATTTTCACGGCGTTGGATTCATGAGAGGTATATCTTCGACTTTCGTGTTGAGTGTTTTGTCTAGATATGGGTTTTTGGCACGGTTTTCGAGGCTTTACTGAGCCCCTGTTTTGCTATGAGATTCCTGGGCAGCAGGGTCTTCGCGGATTTTTATCTCCACATCCGGACATCGGAATTCGACGTTTCAAGGCTCTATCGACATCTACACTTCGCAAGGATCGCCGTCATATTTTTAATGGAATTTTTGGAGATTGTTTTATAGGTGAAAATCCCTGTTCTTCTGTGTACAGTGCTACAGTTTTTGTCGCAGGAATTGTTTGAGTACACCACCTTGCCGAATTTATATCTTGACCTACCGAACTCGGATTTGGACGTGCAGGTATCCGTTTCGAAGGTATCGATGCGAGGATCGCTGTGATATTTTTCTTGGAATTTTCTGGGCACTTTCAGCAGGTGAAAATTTCGCAGAAAGGGGACTGTTCATCGCAGATTTTGTGTGTTTGGAATTTTGTGGAATTAAGTGTAATTTTTGGAATGTATTTTGTACCCAGGATATATTGAGCACTGCTTTGGTACTGTTGGCTTGGTGTTTGTGCTGGTATATCTGTTTCTGGGCTTTCTTATCTGTGCGACCCTGGACAGTTGTGCACCTTCAGGTGGGTGGCCCTGTCTTCAAGACTTATGGAACGTTCATTAAATCTGCTATAGTAGGATCATGCATAATAGTGATACTCTTGTATAGTATGCTAGAAAGTGATAGCTGATAATTCTAGCGTTATCTGATGATCATGCAAATCTCCTGTTTCCTATTATCTATAAATTATTATTATCTTGGAACTTGACCTAGCACCCCTGTCATATGTATCATGTTCAGCCAGACTTTAGAAAACTTCAACTTGGGCTAGGTTTATTCTGTTTTAGATATCCACATGTATTATTATTTCTTCCTGGACATAGTGTTTTACTCGCCCGGGTAGTGGGCCGAGTGGTCGGGATTTCTTTTAGTGTGAAATGCTTTTTACACTCGTGCTTGGGAGCTGAGTGGAGTCTGGTAGATGTAGTTGGTTGTTCATCTGTGGCGGGAGCCGTTTGGATAGACGGCGGTCCCGAGATGTTTTATTTTTCTTGTTTTATCTGTCGCCGCTGTGTTAGTGGCAGCGGTATATCAGTGTTAGCAGGACCTTGAACCCAGAACTGTTTTTGGACACACATATGATTTTAGTCAACCAAATGTTTTCTTCCAAGTGTCATAGGGTCGCCTGAGTCTGTTCTTGTTTGATTAGACGAAGGCATTAGCTCTACGAGGCTTGGATACAAAAACTCGTTTTCAACTGTTTTCCTAAAAAGAACTAAAAATCATTAAATATGGATTTCTGTCAGATCAAATGGCTTTCGGTAAGAAATGTCACATTTTTCCAATAAAATTAACCACCCGAGATGATTCGAGTGGTCTGGGTTCCAAGGTCTGCCTTTTTCCTGGGACGAGAACAACGAGAGGCTATGCCTAAAGCCTGTTCTTGTTTGATTTGGGTTGTAGGTTCTAGTCTTTCGGGGTTCCCGGACCTTTCACTGTGTCAGATGTGGAGTTTATCCTGTCAGTGAGTTTGCATGATGGATGTTGAGACAGCTGTTCGCAGTGGATGCGACGTTCGGCCTGTTTGGCCTGTTGAGGCAGTTGTTCGCAGTGGATGCGATGTTTGGCCTGTTGAGGCAGTTGTTCGCTGTGGATGCGACATTGTGCTACCTGTAGGTGGAGTTGCTTGTGTCTTGTGATTCGAGAGAGCTGATCAGCTGAGTCGTCGAGAGTGCTCCGACCGTTGTGCGAGATGTTTGAGGATCCTGAGTTTGTTTCGTTCAGGGCGTGAGCGTGGATTCTGACTATAGCCTGCAGTGCCAACTCGACAGAGTGCGCGGATACCCTTGTCCTCGTTGGGGTCGCTCCCCTCGAGTGCCACGTCCGGGGTGGGTCTGCACTTTAGTATCGCGACTTGTCGACACCGTCCCTCTGACTGAGCCAGTTTTGGCAGTTACGGACGCCGTCCCTCTGACTGAGCCAGTTTTGGCAGCTACGGACACAGTCCCTCTGGCTGAGCCAGTTTTGGCAGCTACGGACATACCTACGGTAGACCCGTCCTGTTGAGGATGTGCGGCAGTAGGTAGGCGCAGGTTTGACTGGACCCGAGGAGGCAGTCAGGTAGATTGGGTGATCTGAGTTGAGGGATAGTAGATGCATCATGTTATCGTCTGTTCCACTTTTTGAGCATCTAGATAGGGGCATAGTAGCAGTAGGGTTATTCATTTCCAGCTTTTTACTTCTGTATTTTATTTGCTACTTCATGCCTCTAGTAGACTTAGTGGGCAGACCGTTGGGCTTGTTGACGGCACCCACTGAGAACTACTGTGGGATGTAGTTCTCACACCCGTCGTGGTGTATTTTTCCCCAGGGACTTCTACTCCTGTTCCTGCTGTTCCAGCTGCTGTTTCTTCAGATCGAGGTAAGGGAGTCGCGAGCTAGTTCCCTACCAGTCGTCGTCGAGAGAGAGTAGATGTACCCACTTTTTACATTTTGAGAGTTACTTGTTTGAGAGACCTTGTAGTGAGGTATAGAGTTGTACTTTTATTTCAGGGTTGAGAGACTCATGTACTTTTGGTGAGGACTGGATTGTATTATATTATTTTATTTTAGCAGTTTGCTTACAGCTCTGATATCTGTTTACTATAGTATCTTCTTTTGCAGGTTAGACGCTTCGCCTATACGGGGCTCACCGTATGGGCGGCGGATCTGTTAGCGAGCCCGGGTTGCAGTTTCGACCCCGGGGCGTGACATCATCTGGCAAAAGCGGCACATGCAGGCTATAATCCACGATCAAACAGATCGGAAACTCGAACACCCAAATAACCATCACTCAGTCGGAGAACCCTCCACGACTCAACCTCAGAAGCTAACCCACTAAAAGAAAGTACACAACCACTGTGACCGCCGTCAGCCCAAACGGCTCCCAAAACGACACCCCACTCATAGACGAGAAGAACCGTCTGACGCAGCAAGGGTCCGAGAATCTCGTTAGGCCGGTGCCTAGAACCCCAATCAAACAAGAACAGACTCTAGGCTTAGCCTATCGAAGTTCTCGATCCCTTACCGTTCAGGGATTTGGCTCCCTCGGTTAAAGTGGGAAACCAACACAACATGCTAAACTCACGGCTGGAAATGCTCTATAACCAAATAGCGGAGGGTCCGAAAACCCCGGGAGACTAATACCTACGACCCCAATCAAACAAGAACAGGCTATAGGCGTAGCCTCCCGTTGCTTTCGACCCCAGAAAGAAATCAGCCCTTAGAACCCAGATCACTCACCCCTGTCAGGTGAGGAACAATTTAGGAGAAAAGATGACATTTATTATAAAATACCATCTTGATTTGAGAAAACAAACTTTTATAGATTTTAGTTCTTGAGAAAATTAGTTAAAAATAAGTTTATTTTCCGGACTCCAAAGGGTTAATGCCCTCGCCCAATCAAACAAGAACAGGCTCCGGCAACCCCTAGAATTCGGAAGGAAAAACACTGGTTTACTAAAATCATGAGTGTACCAAAAACATTCTGGGTTCAAGGTCCTGATAACACGCGCGCACCACGATGACAACCTGGTGGTGACGACCAAAACAGAGAAAAACCCAAATATCCGGGACCACCGTTTACCCAAAACGGTTCCCAAAACACTGACACTGGCCTAACATAGCTACCAAACCCCACTCAGCCCCCAGGCCCGAGTGCAACATACGTCCCACAATGTCCTGACCACCCGGCCCACTACCCGGGCGAGGAACTCTATGTCTAGAAAGAAATGCAATGTGTGAGAAGTCTAAAGCATAAAAGAACCTTGCCCAGATTAAGGTTCTCTATTGGTTTGGTTAAACACATGCAATATATGACGGGGGTGCTAGTCAAGGTTCCAATAATACACTTATTCTAGCATGCTGAATCCTATAATAATAGAATTAGAAAGAAGTCCGCAGACTTGGAGAAAAATCCAACCCACCTTGGTACGCTACCAATTGCTCGTAGACACTTGCAATTGGGCTCCGCGCGATTTCTTGCCTCCACCGGAGTCCGCACGCAAAACGGAGCACGCCGCCGAAGTCCGCACGAAAAATAGAGCACGGTGCCGGAGTCTGCACGCA
Source organism: Tillandsia fasciculata (assembly GCA_029168755.2). Taxonomy (NCBI): domain Eukaryota; kingdom Viridiplantae; phylum Streptophyta; class Magnoliopsida; order Poales; family Bromeliaceae; genus Tillandsia; species Tillandsia fasciculata. Next base: position 45,141 of record JAQOTM010000746.1, read on the forward strand.
AAACAAAGTCCGCACGCAAAACAGTGCACGCCGTCGAAGTCCGCACGCAAAACGGTGCACGCCGCCAAAGTTCGCACGCAAAACGGAGCACGCCGTCGGAGTCCGCACGAAAAACGGAGCACGGTGCTGGAGTCCGCACAAAACGGAGTCTGCATGCAAAACGGTGCACGCCGCCGGAGTTCGCACGCAAAACGGAGGACGCCGCCGGAGTCCGCACGAAAAATGGAGCACGGTACCGGAGTCCGCACGCAAAACGGAGTCCGCATGCAAAATGGAGTCCGCACGCAAAACGGTGCACGCCGCCGAAGTCCGCACGCAAAACGGTGCACGCCGCCGAAGTCCGCATGCAAAACGGAGTAAGCCGCCGGAGTCCGCACGCAAAACGGAGCACGGTGCCGGAGTCCGCACGCAAAACGGAGCACACCGCCGGAATCCGCGCGCAAAACGGAGCACGCCGGCGGAGTCCGCATGAAAAACAAGCACGGTGCCGGAGTCCGCACGCAAAACGGAGGGGTAAACAACAGTCCCTAACAAGCACAAGGACAAGGGGTAAAAACCAAAATCCAAAAGGGTGAACCCCAAAACTGTGCCGAAAAACACCGCGAAACGACGAGCGAAACCAACCGTAAAGTCGGCGCTTTGCCAAACAAGCACCCACGCGTTTGCCCGGCTTCAAGGGACACCTCGCGCGCGCTCCACGGCACAAACAGTGCGCTCACGGCACCCCGAAAACTCCCCCAACCGCTCACTCTCTCTCCCTCACGCCTGCACGGGCGGAGCAAAAGAGGAAAAAGGGAGAAAAAGGGGTCCATTTGGGCTTAAATAGCCCAAAAAGACAAGATTCGGGCACCCGAATTGCACATTCGGGCGCCCGAAACCCCCCCAAATCGAGCGCGGTACAATAATCCCTCCAAGCACCCCGCGCCGCGCGTGCCACCGCAGCGCCGCGTGGCCGCACCACGCTCCCCGCGCGCAGGCACGACCAGCCGGAGGCCGCCACGTGGCGGCACGACTCCACACCGCGACCACGTGCACCAGGGACGCGTCCCCTCGCGGGCTGCGGGCGAACCGGCGCCCGCCACGTGTCGCGATCCGCGCGATTCCCGCACAGCTCGCGCCGCGTGTCGCCACCCGCGCGCATCCCTCACTGGCCCGCGCCGCTTCCCCGCGCGCGGGTCAACGCGCGGGTTGACGCGCCTAATGCGGGGCAGCCGCGTGGCGCCTCCCACGTGCGCCCACGCCCCGCGCCAGCGCCTGGGTCGCCGCGCTCCCGCCTACGCTTGCGACCGGCTCGACCAACCCGCGCCCGCCACGTGGCAGTGGCGCGGGTTCGTTGCTCCCGGTGCACGCGGGTGGGCCGTGGACCGGCCCACGACCAAGAATGGGCCCGTTAGCCTATTTAAGCCCGGAAATAGCCGATTTTGACTATTTTCGCGCGCTGAGTCCGTTTTTGGCATCCATTCGACGCACAACGCACTTGATACACCAAAAATAGGTATTTTCTCACCACCAACCACACGGTCGAGTCGCACGGGGATTCCGGGACCCCACAGGCCCGGTGGTCCGTGCCGGCGCTGAGGTCGATGAAAGTGAACTGTTTCTTCATCGCCTCAGGCACATCGGCGAGGAGGGCGCCCCAATTTTCCTTTATCATTTCGGCCCTGCATCGAATGCAAAGTCGAAACGTATTTTGGGGTGAATTCTTTTCCGTAGAAGTCTCGGGCCTCTGTATCGACTTCTTCACCTTGGGGCCAACCATGTTCACCGGCGCGGCTTATAGGGGCCCCAATACTGGCCGCATCGCCTGCCCGGTCTCCATGCCGGAGGTGTTGTGGATGACCTCCCCTACATAGGCTTGTGACTCAGCGAGCCCCTCTAGAAATGCTAGGTCTATCGATTGCGCTTGAGAAGGTGGTGACCCATATCGGCCGGCCTGGTTCTGAGGCGGTCCCCGTGGAGGGACCTGCCCGACATTCCTACCCCCAAACCATTTCGGCGAGTCCGGCCTGAGGTACCGGAGCCGCCGGCTGCACTTGAGGGGGTGGCGGCCCACAGGGCCAGCCTGTTGTTGAGGAGGTCCCTGAGAAGGAACCTTCCCGCCGATCCTGCCCCCAGCTTGATGCTGGATAGATGACGGTGGGGAAGGCATAGGAACCCCCCACTTGATTTATGATTGACTGTCAATGTTCTGCCCCATCGGCCCTACTCCCGCCCCACACGGGATCATTTGCGACTGTATTACCCCCAGCGGTCGTGTCGTCATAGGGGTCACGACCTGCTGCAGCACCATCGAAACCAAATGAATTGGTGATGGTGGCGGGGCTGATGGAGAGTCCTGTAGATCTCCGTTGTCTGGATTGATTCAAGCTAAAAACTGTCCAAATCGAGCGAGGCTCTCGTCTGAGACTGTGGCCTCGACGTCCCAAGCTTGGACGCGCCTTTCAAGAGACCTCATTATTTGGGCCATTTGCCCGTATATTTGATAGCATCGGTTCTGGTTGTTTCGACCTCCCGCTAGTGTCAGGAGTTTCTGACATAATTACAGTAGGAGAAAGTAAAAAATTATCTGAGGGTCCCACCGAGCATGCCAGAAAACTTGTTGGGGCCGAAAATAGCGATCAGGGATCAACCCTGGGTGATGGTTGACCATCTTGATGTGAATGCGTCGCATACCAAAGGATCAAGCGATCGGACCGAGAAGGGATTCGCTTGGCCGGGCTCTTCTTTGGTACCTCTCATGACCATTCGGCTTAGAAGAGTCGAAAACGGGTTGTGGAGGCAGAGAGAGGCTGGGTTCGACTTTAGAGTAGTCGAACTGGATAATAGAAACAATAATTTGACACGGCTAAGGAGCTGATTAGGAATTGTATTGTATAGAAAGGGGATATAAGGAGGAGGAAAGGGATAGAAATTACAAGTAATCTACTTTTAAGAAAAGTGGTAAAGGTTAAGTTAACCTACTCCTAGGAAAACAGTAAAGCAGTAAGAATATGAAAAACAAGGGGTGGTCATAGGCTTACGAGATTGTCGGACCCCTTTTCCTTCGATGGTTCGGATATTTATACACTTCCCGAACCATATTATTAGGTGTCAATTTGAACGTAACTTGGGGGAAGTTATCGGATATTTAGCAACTACCTCATTTTTGAATCAAATATCCTCAAATTTGGATAGTAGCCATTTTTCGTGCAAGTTCATCCCCTTGTTATCGCGCTAGAGAGTGATTCTCGGTGCATTCTAATGCCGGACGTCGCTTGCCATTCTGGGGTTTGTTACGAGATTCATGCCTCGGATCTCGTGCTCTATCTTTTTAGAACCTTTTCTTTTTCGGCTCGGGCGGTCGAAAGTTGGCTCAGATCCTGTCTCCTTCGTCGCTCGGTTGGGGCGGTCTGGTACCCACCTTAAGTCAAAATCGATTCTATATGAAGCGATTTGTTTTCCAACATCGGCTGTTTTTCCTGTCGGCTGATGTAAATCGCGGATGTCGTGTGTTGGGCGTGATCGGGACTGGTCCCCATCAAAACACAAGTCCCTTTCATTGACTCCCTCTCGGTGGCTATCGGCTGATACCTTCAACTGATGGCCTGCACCGCAGGCTGCGCTCTCACGCTACTGAGATCGGTCCGAATTAGGACGCGGATCCTTCTTCGGTTGACCCTTCCCTTTACCAACTGATGATTTTAGCCGATAGTACACGCCACGTGTTGCTCCCTTAAGTGGCGAAAAATTATGGCCTCAACACTAGGATTTCTCTACTTCTAGATAAAGAAAGAGAAGAGAGAGAGTGAGGGAGAGGGTTTGCACTAGTGAGGGGGTAAGGGTGAAGTCCTTGCCTCTTATAGCCCAGCCCCACCACCTATTACAAGTTTGCCACTCTTAATGTGTGTTTCAGGGGCGAAAGGTTTGAACTTTTTCCAAAAAGTTGGATCTCGAACGTCGGTTTTAATTTCCTGTACGCGGTGAAGGTCCGAATCTTTTTGTAAAAAGTTCAGATCTCGAACGTTGGGTCCATAGTGCTCAGCAGAAAAGTCTGGACCCTTCCTTCAGGGTGGGAACTTTGCTGCTCAGGTCCGGACCCGTGACCCAAGGTTCGAAACCCGAAGGTCATATGCCCAAAATCTCACTGCCTCGAAAAGCGTATTTTCGCTCTACGAAACTTTAACTCTCATCTACTCACTCAGACATGCTCGGAATCTATTTCCAATATGCTCATAGTCGTTTAGATTGCTCTGGGTCTCTTTTAAGCCGAAACCCAATCGAAACTTCACTCAAATTCCATTTCCAACCCAACTTTGGTCCAAATGCCTTTTGTTCATAACCAAACTTATGCTAAACTCTTTTATCATATTTTAAATATGATCAAGTTGACTTAGCCGCACTTAACCACTTTAACAAAAGACGGTGCACCACAAATACATCTAGATCTTTTGCCTCTTCAATTGTTGCACCTACATATGCAAATTTTTTATTTAATGAACGAAGAAAATTTTCAATTACTTGTATCTCTTCTAATTTATCGTCATCTTGTCGAAGTTGATTTACCACAATGAGAACTCTTGTAATATAATCGGAGATGGTCTCCAACTCCGTCATCTTTAGACCTTCAATTTCACCTCTTAGTGTTTGTAGATTTACCACAATGAGAACTCCTTTTTCTTTATGTTCACCTTTGTTGATATTTGCGATAATCTCCCATGCTTGTTTTGAGATGGTAGCTGCCCAAACTTTTTCAAAGTTGGCCTCATCTAGGTCTTGATAAATGATGGAGATAGTCTTTAGATCTTTCTTTTTCTATTCTTTTAAAGTCGGAAGTTGATTTGATTGAAGTGCAACTTCACCGGAGACTCTAAATAGCCTATAGAAACCACCTTTCAGCCTTCGTTTGGTAATAAGAACTAAGGGGGGATAAAGGCTTATCCCCCCTAGTTATATCCAAACGAAAATTATAGGGGTGGGAATAGTCTATTCCCACCCCCAGGTGGAACAACTCCTTGTTCCACCTACCAGCTTTTTTTTTTTTTTTTTTTTTTTTTTTTTAATGATAAGATGTTTAATAAATTTATAAAATATAAAATTTATTTTTTTATTTTATAAATTTTAAAATTTTTAACTTATTTTTTAATAAATCTAAAAATATAAATTTTTCTAGATTTTTTTTAAAAAATTATTAATTTTAAAATTTTTAAATTTATGCAAATTTTTTAATAATTTTTTTAAAAATTTATACTAATTTTAAAAATAAAATTTTTGCTTCTACTTTTGTAATTTTTTAAGACAATTAAAATTAAAATTTTTAACATTTATAAATTTTAAATTTTAAATTTTATAGCTTTTAAAATTTTTAACTTTAATTTTTAATAAATTTATCATATAATTTTAATAAATTATATGATGAATTTTTTTAATATTTTTTTTATGTATAAGTAAAATATAAATTTTAATAATTTTTTTAATAAATATTTTAAATTAAATATTTAAAATCATATCAGTAAAATTTTAATCATAAATTAAAATTTTAGTCATCTTTATTCTTCTTATTATTCCTCTTTAATTTACCAAACACAATTTTTTTTATATCCGGTATAACTCTTAAATCTAACCAAACAAAAATTTACACTAGTTCCTGCTAATATCATAACGTATACCTATCCCCTGTATAACTAAATTTTTCTTATCCCCGAACCTAACGCAGCCTAGAGAATTCAAGATCCGAACAAGGCCTTCATCTATATGCTCCAATTGTGTGATTATGCTTCACTAGTGAAGTACCCGCGCTGCGCCGCGGGTATAATTTCTACAATAAATATTATTTTTTATTTAATATTTTTCGATAAATATTACCTAATCTACAAAATAACCTTGTAGTCCACCAACACAGGTATAGGATAAAACGAAGGTAAACACAAAGGAACATAAGTAAACTAAGCAGAAAAGACAATCGTAATAAGGAACTAAACTTACAAATAAATAGTTAAGGCATAAAAATAATCATCCACACAAAATAATTCCTTACATAAAGTAATGCTTCCGCAAAGTAATTATTCACAATCAAATCTCCTTTATATTGGAAACTACAGTAACTTGAACTCTACATCCGGTGAATAATATATACATATATATACACATGTAGAATCCAATAAAATCCACGTGAAATATCAAGCAGAACGAAATTTGCAGAACGAAATTTAGAAGAAAAGTATAAACGCAAATATAAAAAGAAACTTTGCACCAGCCTCTTACAGTATTGTGGCTTTTGCCACAATACTGCCGCCTTTACCTATTAAACCTACAGTTTTTGATGAAGAACAAAGAATCTAAAACATAGGCATGTGTGAACTGCAACAATAGATAACATCAAGCAACAGAAGAAAGCTAAACAGAAGTATACAAAGCAAGTATTGTGAGCAATTATTTACAACTGAAAGCAACAAAATTGATCAAATTGACCACAAAACAAAGTACATTTATAATCATGTATGAATGTAAATTTAAAACACATTCTAACTGATTGTAGAGTACAGTTTACTCACTTAAAAAATCACAAATATACAACTACATTGTAACAATAGATTCATGCATCTGCTCCATAAGAACATATCCCTAATCGATCAAAACTTCGAATTGTTTAACTATGTCCATCAATTCTTGTCGATGAAGCTCACCTGACAGTGGGGAAAAAAAACACACAAAAGGAAATAGTGATTAGTTGAGTGTGACTACATAAAAGTAAACAAAAGATTAAAATTATATTATGCTAAAACCACAAACAACTAAATCCCCGTGATCCGCCGCATAAAAGTACACATACATAGCCAACATAGAGTTATCAAGGAATACCAATGAATACATATAATAAAACCTGAGTTCTTAAAGAGTTGCATATTGCCTTCTCCTTTTTCTTTAAGCTCAGTATGAGGGAAAAAGGGATAATCCTTTTAATAGAGAAAGAAAAATCAACAATTGAACTTAAATATATTTTGCTTACACTCCTATTAATAAATCATTATTAGATTCAAAGGATCTCTGCCAAATCATGCTCTCTCTTTTTTCCATTTCTTTTTTCTTACTAAAGGGGAAACTGATTACCATATCAAAAGGAAGTACACGACACTTACTCAAACACAGTTAATATGGATCTCTGGTTCAATCTCGTCACAGCAACTTCGAAAGGCAAGACAGACATTTTTTACTCTTTGTGCACCAATGCTGTATTAAGGAGAAATCGAAGTACTTGAGTAAAATTTGATCAAAACTACTTTCTCTCTAAAAAATACTTAAGCAATCATATCATACAGGAAGGAAATTGTGAATATAGGGGAGAAAAGAATGAGAATATAGTAATTGGACGTGGTCCTGTTGAAATCTGCTCCTAAAATGAAAGATGATGCTAAATTCTAGTATGACATAAGAGAATATGAACCTTACATGAACAATGCCATACTTTGAAACATGTATTTGAACCTGAAAAATTTTGCTATCGAATCTTATAATATATTAAATTTCCTTATGTTCCAATCAGCATTTTATGGTATTTCCAACATTTTTTCAAAGAATATGTTGTATTCTAGTACAACATTCTGTTATTTGATGCAATATTATATAGAGTCCAGCTAGAGTACATGTAGAAGCACGAAAGCCTACGGGCTTCTAAATTATTTACAATGATGAGACATCTAAATCAATCTACATTAGACATGTTTGTATCTACAAACCAAATTTCATGAATTCTCAACATCATTTATCTAATGAATGAGCAATCTCAAAATGAAAAGCTGAAAACGAAAATCTCGTAAAAAACAGTAGTAGAAGACCTAAATTTCATCCGATTTAAATTATTTTACACTGTTAACTTACAGACATATCACGTCAGCTATTACAATAATCAATTTTGAAAACTTTTGATCGCTAAGCAAATAATGTTGAAAAATCATAAATTTTTGGGTTTTAGATACTTTCAATAATGTAGATTATGTCTAAAAAGTCCATAGTCAACTCAGATGTTCCATTGTTGAAAATAATTTGAAAGTACGAAGATCTGCATGCTCCCAAAAGCACTCAAGTTGACTTAAGATTTGTAATGCAAATAGTTAAATTCTAACCGAATTTGACAAAGGTTTTTAAGCATGCTCTAGCAAAAACAAAATGAATAATAGGTAGGTAGTAAAATCAACTGAAGTTCAGATAACCATCTCTAATGCCCTATACAGGTGCAAATTTTGCAACTTAATATTAATAATACCTGTCCAATCAGCTCTTCATGTATGGTAAGTCCTACACCTCCAATTCTCTGAACACTTGCGCTTAGCTCATCCAATTCCTCATCTTGTTGCCTGCAGGTCAAGTTAGCCTTTTAATAAGCAATCATAAAATGCGAGCTGTCAATCTTCAATTAATAGTAGTCATAAAGCACATGAAGTACTTCGAATCCCTAAAACCAGATATATTCTTCTCAGTCAAGGATATACACAGTATGCAATAATATATTCATGAAATATCTGTTGAAATATTAGAATGTAAATTGCCCTTTTTTCCTTAATTAGTAAAATCAGTTCGTGTATCATCTAGCAGCAATTTAATCTTCAAAGTTTAAATAAAAGGAGGCATATATTGCATGGGATAATATATTATGCATTATGAAAGGCAAATTACCTTGTAATGAAAGCACTTGATCAAACAGACTGCTGTTCAAAATTTTAATTTGAGATTTTCTTTATTCTTCTGCCAACTCAGCTCCATAATTCCATCTTAGGGTTTTCTCACCAGGACATGCACTTTGAAATGGATATTCATCATCCTCATCATCCAAATCAACTTTACTCTCATCAATGACTTCACCAGTGTATTCACAAATAAATGAGCCCGCACGGATCGGGTCCCATGAGCGAAGGCCCCAACCATGTGTCGATGTATCAATTGTTCTTCTAGTTACAATAGCTGGTTAGTTACGTGTTTGTGCAACTAAATGGCCTTTAGATTTGAGTAAGTTGGGTATTCATGAGAATGTCTGTAGATCAAGGGGTGCTTTGGGAATGTATTTCCTACAACCGGGAGTGTAGCAATCCCTACACACGGAATTGATTCCGCTGCTCACCAGCAGCAGGACAAATCCATACCATCCAATGTGAACGGTGCTGCTGCTGCCAGCAGCCTGCAGGGCAGTCAGCAGCAAGCTGCTGCTGCTACTTGCAGGGCAGCAGCAGTCTGGTGCTGCTGCTGCTGTCCTGCAGCCTGCAAGGCAGCAGCAGTCTGGTGCTGCTGCTGCTGCCCTGGATTTGCCATGAATTGTGTTTCTCGTGCATAATGAAAACTGTCTATCCAAAAATACCTTCTCAATTTCTTTATAAGCCATATGACTAAGAACAAACATGAAAGTTAAATGTTGGAATTCAACCAAATTCCATTCTTTCTACACAAAAGAATTCAGGTCCAAAATCAATTTACTTGAATTCAGGAAATTGCAAATTAATTTAATTCTATTATGATTTGCTACCAAACAGTGTTAAGTGTAAGCATATCAGTTGGTTTGAGGTTGACATCTTTCCCCTGTAAGAAAAATAAATAAAAAAGCCCTTTCTAATTCTTTATGTTATGTGCATGTGATTTGGGACCCAAAAAAAAAAAAAAAAATCAAATTCAATTCAAGGTAATTCATCCCAAACAAAAGAACTATATGCATATGACCATCAACAAATGAAACTAAACCAAATCCAAAGCATGCTGCATTATAACAACCAAGAACTATACATAGAAAACCTTCATTAAGTAAAGTTGAATCAAACCTAAGGGACTAAGTTTTGTCATTATAACCACCAATTAAATGCCAATTGTTTCTCTCTTGTTTTATTATATCTTCCCTCAAGAGCCATACGTATATGACCTTCACAAAGGAAACTTTAAGGTAACCCAAGAATACTATATATTGAAGCTTGTTTGTAGAAAAAATGCCAAGGGCACTCTTTTTTGTTTTGATATAGCTTCATTCAAGAACCTTCATTGAAAACTCACAAATTAAGAACACACATTAAAGGTTAAGGCATTGAAAGTCACAAATTAGGAACACCCAACTTACTTAAAACCATACCATTTAAAACTGTGATTAACCACAATTCGAGAAGCCCTCTAATTAACACTAAAGCATTCAACTCATTAGCTTTCATATAGAGGAGGAATTTTTTCACTGAGTTCAATCAATCTGATAGGCTCCTAAGGTTAAAGCTGTCAAAGATCAAATAAACAATTGATGTAAACTGTGTATATGATCAACAGGGCCATGGTAACCCAACTTGATATTCTTCATTCTAAATACTCTATTTTTGGTTGCAGAAGTCCAATTATTTTGGCTAAATGAAATGACCAAAATATGTCTAGAGTCATATTCAGTTTATCTTCTCAGCATTGGAAGAACCAATGAAGAAAAACAGAAACAAACAAAATGGATCCATATATACACACTTCTAGAATAATCCGTCTTGTAGAATCTGCAATTTCAGTTGAATGAAACCAAAAGCTTTGTACAATCGAGTCTTTAAAATATATCAAAGAAAAGATGTTAAAAGTACACTACAAAATTTTATTAGCACCCGCAGATAAAATTTAGTGAAACATAATGACGGAAATGCATGCCAAACTTCAGTTAAAGGTTCAACCATAAAACAGAATATGACAATTAAAATATTCTTAAAACAGCATGTGACTAAAACCTTGCACTACAAAAAGAATTCATGATGTTGGAGTTCTTTCTTGCAAATGTGATCTCAAACTCATTACCTATTCAAAAAAGGAAAAGATACGCTGAATCTATATTTTCTCTTCTCATTATTGCCACAGGGACACTGCTGCTACTGAGAGGAAATGAAGACTTATTTAGTAACAATACGAATACACTTAAAATCGGAAGAAAGTAAGGAGTTCAACATTGTATAATGCGCAATGATGACAGTTTAAAAAATCTAACAATTCGATAATTTGTAAACACCAAATGCTTTAAAGAATTTTTTTTATTATTGAATGCAGCAAGGAAGGTCATACAGCACTAAGACACTAACTACTCTACCATCTCTGTATATTATTATAGTGCAAAAAGAAGACATATGAGGACATATGTTCAGATAGCATGTAATAAGATCTTTCCAATTAAAGCATTAGAGAACAGGCAATGATATCTTTTCAACTAAAGTGATAACCTTACCAATGCCCAGTATTAAAAATTAGGACATCATAGAACTTGGTGATGTTAACCCAATCATCAGCTGCAACATCGACATTCACCTTATAAAATCCCTCTTATTCCATCTTTAGCTCGAAGAGTTGAATGCTCCACAGGCTGCCACCTTTATATAATTAGTTATGAAGTGAGCTCCCGAAATTGAACATATCATAGATAGAAAAAGCAAGTTTAATCCAAGTTAGAAAGCTATACAGCTTCAATTACAAAATAGGACAAATTCTTATGATCATAGAGACCTACACTTAAAAACTTGTACAGTATACTATTTCGAAATTAAGAAAATCAAGCATCATAGAATTTTTTTCTACTTATCAAGCATTCCAAAAGGCATCCAAAGAATTTACGGTAAGTGTAAGCACATCCAAAGGTACTTTTGAAAAATAATAGTAAAAATCCGACAATCCTACAATACAAACAGTCAAAGGAAGAATTTGCATCTAATAAGTTTGGTTTGTTTACTAACTGAAAAGACCCTTATATAAAGTATAGGTTCAGCATATCATATAAGCAAATAGAGGAAAGAATGCAAGAGTATAATTTAGTGCGCTAGGTAAAATTTGCACTACACCTACTGTATATTTTCAATTGACATAATAGGTAAAATGTAGGGAAAAGCCTTGTTGTTTGAATTCTAGTCTATCACAGTCAATATTTAAATCGAACTTTTAACCCAAGCGAGAATTAAGATTGAACTTAATATATTGAGGATAACCAGGTTAAGAATAAGAATACTCGATATTCCTCATTAGATAAGAAAACATAAGGAGTACCGATAATCTATAAATAAGAATCCTTTTTTCCCTACTAATTCCAACACATTGTATATGTATAGTGATGCATGAAAATTCTGCACTGCATTGAACTTATTTGCACATCTATAAATAAGAATCCTTTTTTGCCTACTAATTCCAACACATTGTATATGTATAGTGATGTATGAAAATTCTGCACTGCATTGAACTTTATTTGCACAATTTTTGAACTGTACGGTAGACATCATACAACCCCAAAAGCAAAAAATTTATTTGCACAAAAACATCCAAACATCTTAAACATCATCTAATAACTTAAAACAGTTATATGAACAAAGGAACAATAGGATCTATGTACAATTCTCTAAACATTGTCTATCTACAACAAAACGAAATCTTAAATTCAAGTAAATCCTAAATTCTGTGATGTACATATACAGAAACTGGTTTTGTAATAATTTTACATATACACAGTGAGAAATCTCAAAAAACAAAATATACAGAAAGAATTTTTTAGAACAAAGAGCTAATATCCTCACATAATATTTGAGAATCCTAGTTTTGTAATGAGAAGTCTATCTAATAAGTTTGGTTTGTTTACTAATCGAAAAGATTATCATATAAAGTATAGGTTTAGTATACCACAGAAGGAAATAGAGGGAAAAATGCATGAATTGCACTATGAAATCCCTTCATGAATTTCATGTAAATTGCTAAATGCGTTTGGAAGAAAGAAATTGATTCATAAGGTTCTTGCCAAAACTGCACAAAAATATAAGCCATCTTCTGCATTGCATTACACTTGTTTGCACAATTTCTGAGCTGCATAACAGATATCATACAACCCCGAAAGAAAAGTATTTATTTGCACAAAAACATCATAATATCTTAAATATCATCTAATAACTTAAAACAGTTATATGAACAAAGAAACAATACTATCTATGTGCAATTCTCTAAGCATTATTTATCTACAACATAAAGAAATTTAAGTTCAACTAAATTCTAAGTTGTGTGATATATATATATATATATATGCAGGAACCAGTTTTGTACATATACACAGTGAGAAATCTCAGATCATAAGTAGTTCTAGTATTAATCAAATTTGTTATAAAGTTTTGGACAAAATTTGATTGTACTGATCTATATGAAGTTCAAGCCATATAAATAGAAGCATTGGGATGTAATCATATTATCAAGCAATAAGTAAATAAATAAAACAATTGTCCTCTAATTAAATTTTTGTTCCTATATTTTTATTTGTCATTTCTTTGCTCTAATTAATTGCAAGAAAATGGTATTAGAACCATGTACTTGAGATCGGGACCTCATTTAGTAAGATGTTAAACAGTATACAACTTCAAGTTCCTTGCTTGATGAAGTACAATTATGACAGCTGGAGCATACAAATGAAGACCTTATTCTCATCTCAAGATATCGGGGGGATAGTTTTTAAAGACTATGTACAGCCTCAAGACGAAACTATACTTCAAACAAATCAACCTACCACTCTAAAAGTGTAACGCGTCAAACTTTGGCTAAATCGAGAAAGCATGGATTTCGAACGGTGATTTAACTTTCAGCTAGAGTACTTTAACTAATTAGTACCTAAGGCATATTGCAATAAAATCCAACTACCCTAATTGGCATTTTGTACTTTAGTAATCAGCTAATAGTAATCCCCTCTCATTCTCTCCTTTATCCTATTATTTTCCTTCTTCTTCTTTTCCTTCTCCTTCGCCTTTTTCTCTCTCTCCCCCTTTTGTTTTTGTTCCCTCCGCAGTGCTCTAGCAGGTAGTAGCAGCATGAGTTTATAGAATCATGGGAGAAGCCATAGAAAGGGTTGATATCAAACCAACATTCATGAGCTCACCAATTCATACTGTGAAATGATTCTGACATAATAATGCAAATAATTAAATAGAACATGAGATTACCCAACAATTTACATAAATAGGTATCAAATAGGCAAACAGAAAAGAGATCAATTTATTACTAAAGACTGAAGTTATACTTTGGCGCGGTCTCAGAAAGTTGACAGCATAATAAAGAACAAATGATTACTGATAAAAGTCTAGGACTTGGACACATTCATGGATTGATCAGAGTGCAACAAAATTTGAAATTCTTGATGGCTCTCATAATGGTGATAAGCATTATGATGGGTTCTTGTGTGAAAATAACACTAACACTTAACAAATTACGGGATTGCATATTCATGTCAACACAAAATCTCATGAGAGCACCTTTGCAGCTGCTTTAAGATGTTTTTAGCTTTCTTGTAGTTCTACAAAGTTATTAGGGGAAATCAGAAGGTACGAAGCATAAAAAGAATGGTAACCAATAAACAAAAGCTGTATCAAAAGATGTGAAGGATGAATATGCAAATTAGATCCATGATGATTAGAATGCAAGGGGAAATCAGAAGATAAGAAGCATAAAAAGAACAACTTTAGATGAAACATCTTAGGAACAAAACTCAAAAAGCAAAACGAACAAATTATAAAAAAATAATAGCGAAAAAGAACACATTGGCAACATAAGAGATAAACCTTCTTCTATAAATAGAACATACTACAGAACTATTAGGAGAAAATGGGAAGAAGGAGGTTCAGATTTGTGTTTCATCAATGAGATGAAGAAAGTACCCACAGCGTCACCTCGAGGTTAAATCAATTCTCTCCTAAAGGCAACTGGTTGCATCTGTAGCCCTGCGGCCATCCAAGATGCCTCGCCATCAAACACATTAGAGTGGGAAGTGAAAGAAGACTCTAAGGAGAGAAAGGTTAGCATTCCGCCATTACCTACTCCAATCATCATCGCCTCATTGGGAACAAACCTGATCTAAGCAATAAATTCTGGATACATACATATATCAATGCATGCATGCAAATGAACGGCATTTTATTAGATTGGTTTGGTTTAGGAAATTATTGAGAGAGAGAGAGAGAGAGATCGCCCTATGAACATTATTTGTCAAATTGACCTTTCCACAAGGTACGAATTGACCATTTCATGCTGCGCAAAGCATGGCCAATTGAGCACCACTCCGTACCGAACGTTTCAGTTGACTTCTAATAAACTGATATAGAAATAGCATGTAACAGCACATGGAAATCTTATGACCATTGACCATGTTCATTCAAAAATGATTCATTTAAGAACTCACCATATCACTGTTTACTCAGTTTCGCCGCCCAAACACATTGAATCATCTTGTGGAGACATAACTGAAAGAAAAGAAGAGGCTGGTCCTAATGTGGCGAGAAAATTTGATAGATCCATCAAACTTTTACTACTTTGATTTGATAAATAATACATTTTTAAAGTTAATTAACAAATAAGGTCCCAATAAAAGCCCAAGAAGAGAGACTTACAACTTTATATGTCTTGACTTGTGTGTCCAGAGTTGACCTCCATTTTTGCACCTCCTGCAGGAGAATAATCACCTAATTATAATCAACCTAGCAGAATATATGCATAAGGTTAAAACATGTTGAGACCCCTCAACTATAGGCCATTCTAAATCACTCCCCTCCACTTTACTTTTATGAATTGAGGCCGTTGAATACAAATATTAAAAGTCTTAAGCTGTCGGAGAATAACCGTTATTTCATATAATTTAACATGGTATTAAAAAAATAAAAATTCTGAATTCAGAGTCGTACCAAATTCCTAGCGTAATTGTTTCATGTAATTTAACAAAATTATTCTAAGTAAGTATATTAGCGATTTTGTGAAGTAAGTAGCCACTAACTGTTGACGAAATCTGCAGTTTCATTCGCTAGAAAGTTGTTAACAGTCGTTAAATTTAGTGAAATTGCTGTTAGACATAACAAAATGTTCAAATTTAATTAAAACAAAATAAAGTTAAGCGTTATATTTAAGAACGGCCTGTAATTGAAAGGTCCCAATGCATTTTTACCTATGTAAATATGATAAGAGTGAGAGCATACACCATTATCTCTACCTGTTTCATCCCTTGAATCCTCACCAACAACTCTGTTTGCTACTCAGTTAATTGCTGATGAAATAAAAGGCTGAAAGTTAATTTGGGAAAAGTAGTTTCATCGAAAGCAGGGGCAGCAATAGTGCAACGGTAATAGGTCATAATGGCTCAATCTCGCCAAGATGGCATGGTAGGATTGTATAAAAGCTTCACAAATCCCAAATATAACAAACCTGTTTGGACTCCCTATGTAATGCACAGATAGTAGTATGGCCCCGAAAAAAAGAAGAGGTAACACCTGATATTAGAGGCAAAACTTCAGTAATTCATGAAAGTTTGCATTTAAGTGTAGATTTATGAAAGGCTGAGAAAAGTTTTAAGACTTACTTTGAGAGTCGTCAATGGCTCACCGGAGAACAGCTCTTGAATCTTCGACATGGCGGCGTTCGCAATAGGTAGTATTACCCGGGCTGCACGAGCGATATCTTCTTCTTTCAGTTCAAAGCTGCATCCCCATTTTATCTGTTGCCTGTACATGAATGAGACTTTCAAATCATTAATTCGGCTCATCAGGAATATGTACACAGGAAAATTTTTAATAGAAAAGATTAAGTACCTTCGGGGCATAGAATCTCTGAAGAAGGCCAAGCCCAAAATCAGAATGCACAGGTGACAAATTGCGGAGATGATGCTGCAAATATCCCCCAAAATCTTAATCTATGAACAAATCCGCGTGAGAAATAATCTTACAAAACACAAATTGCTCATACCTGAAGCTAAAATCTTTGGAAAATGAAGAAGACAAGAAGAGCATCGACCCGGAACCGAACCAAAGCGACGATTTTACAGTTCTTCCACATTATCAGTTCCAAAATCCTCTCCGACAAATCATCTACTACTATTTGCTTATCGTGATCAATTACTTCTACATTTCAGACCCATACCATCAGCATTAGCTCAAAACTAAGAAAATTTAAATCACAAACCAACAATTTGGAATAATCCGTGAACCTTCTTAAGATTTTCACTTACTCGGCAATGGACTCGGGATCGGAGAAGGCACCGAAGCCGCCAGATCCAACTTCTCCTTGATCGCTAAAACAATAAGAGAAGCTTTCTAATTAATACTAAAGAATTCCACTCATTACCTTTCATATAGAGGCAACCAGCTCAATTAGCTTGTGCGTAAACAGTTCTAAATAGTATAGAAGTCCTCGTGGAAAAAAATATACACGTACATATGTACAGTTGAGAATATAGTTCACATTTTCAAATCTTATTTCTCTAACCACATAACAGATGATGTGTTGCTCAAATAAATTACGTACCTTTGATGTCCACAGCTCAATTGCCGCCTCAAGACAATGAATCACGCAGTGTCCTTCGGCCTTGGAACTTATTGGATGCCCATCAATATGCCTGACGTAGTATTCCTGAAAACAAAACACACTCCAAATTTATTTAGGAGATTTTATGAAATTTTATAAAATTTTATTAAGAAAAAGAGATAGAGAATATTTAAAAAAATTTATAGAATATTGAAAAAAAAATTATAGGATATTGAGAAGATTTTATTTGATTTTATAAAATTTTATAAGATTTTATTAAGAAAAAAAAATTATAAAATATTGAGAAGATTTTATTTGATTTTATAAGATTTTATAAAATTTTATTGGATATTAAGAAGATATTACATGGAAATAAATTACTAAGATAGAAGAATAACATGAAGCACAATAAATGTCAATGTATGAGCTTCTTTGATTCAACAACTATCTTTAGTGGCAATATGCCATCAAATTAGGTAAAAAGATAACTCATTAATAAGTTTCATTAGACGCTAACTGACACTGACAGATAATGATGGGAACCTGATAAAAGTCGACAGAATTGAAACCCACTCTCAAGTTCAACAGCCCAATAGAGTTTCCATTTAGTATTCCAAAGCCCATAACTGTCCTTGAATCGACAGGCTTGTGTTCAAAAAATTTCATCTATAATGCAATGTGAAGCGAATAGATTGCAGCCACTACTTTGACAAGCTGGCGCTTGTCAAAGTAGTGGCTGCAAAAGCAAATATTAGATCAATACAAATCAGCTATTCAACACTTTGTCATACTGAACCAATGCAAATCTGCATATCTTTGTCTAATATGCAAATCCACTATTTTATCCTTCCTTTCTAGGGAACTTGATGAATTCTTATGGGTAATCTATTAATGATGCAAGAAAGGACATTAAATGAACTACATTAGAAGATAAATCATAATCGTCTTAATAGTGGAAAGAGTTGAGAAAATGAAAACGTTCAAGGAAATTCTCCAGATCAAATATACTCACACCATTTAGCATATCCTTCAAATTTTCATAGTTTAAACCAATAACTCTAACTAAACTACATCAGTATAAACTTCTAAATCTAATCTACCTATCTGGCTTGTCATTTGTATTCCACATATCTGATTCTCCAGATCAAACATACTCACACCATTTAGCATATCCTTCAAATTTTCATAGTTTAAACCAATAACTCTAACTAAACTACATCAGTATAAACTTCTAAATCTAATCTACCTATCTGGCTTGTCATTTGTATTCCACATATCTGATTGTCACTGTAAGCAAGGATTTAAGTATCCATCGGCACGGGCCGTATCTACCGTGCCGTACCGTGCCAAATACACTCCCGTGCCGATGGCACATTCAAACAAAATTACTAAGTAATTTTCTTAATAAAGTTCAAAATATTTGATAAGATACATAATAAGCAATTAAAAATTTTGTTGCTAAAGAAATTAAATATTTCATGCCATTATGTGTCGGCACGCATGTATTTTTTGTGAGCAGCACTCATCGACACGGCTCGGCACGCACCGTTACCGTGCCGGCAAGTTTTCGGCACGACCCCGTGCCACAGCACTTAAATCCTTGCTGTAAGCACTAATGATTTGCTGCTGTTAATTTCTTTACAATAAATTGCTTGTAAATTGATCAAATGGTTATCAGCATAACACCACAGTGACATTTACTCAAATTTGTGCCTTATCTTTATTACCATCAACGCTCCAACACTATAACCTACCTTACAGCACAATTTTCTTCAGAGTTACCTATGCCGAGGAATCAACACAACTGCGACACCGCAAGCTCCACTATTTTGTTCGTCATGTTTCTTTTAAGTGTACATGCAAGTTCAATCATTTTGTTCGAGCCTTCAAATATCATAAAATAGGTGTACTATTATGAAATGTTGGAGTAATTTTGTATGAACAACTAATGAGCATCAGTCAAATATAGATAGATCTTTACACCAAACAATTACGGCAAATACCAATATTTAAAAGAGCATTTATAATTTAACAACTTTTTGAGGGTCAATACTATTTTATAGGTAATGTAAACTTCTACTACTGAGGACAAAAAATGATTTAAAAAATATGGCTCCAATTCTCAACCTTCGTAGCATTATTAGATTTTCTAGCTGTCGAATCGATAGATCCACCCACAAAGATGCTTGTTTTGACAAAATTCTCATTGAAAGGTCCAAAATTGGAACTTGAGCATGCTAAAGAGTGTCAAATAATGAATCTCAAAGCATAAAAGCAAACAGAGTCACAACCAAACAACAGTAATCATACTTCAAATACTACAATATCAAGAGATCAAAGAGCAAGCTACGATCCATTTTACATACCAAACTAAATTGGCGTTTTACCAAAATTGATGCACACAACAGTAATTCTTGCAGATTAATGAGATTTTCCTTCTTCAAGATTGTTCAGGACTGGACAATATGCAGCACAACCATTTCTTCTGCAGATTCACATAAAGTTCTCATATGATGAATCAACTCACGAAGAATGCAAGCCAAAACAAAGTTATGGGTCTAAAAGCATGCTAAACATCTTTATATTAATAAAAAAACTTACTGAATTGGATCTGGAAGAATAAGCTCCCTCTTTCTCGATCTTGTGGCCTTTTCCAGGAGAGTCTGAACCTTGGACGTTGCCACCGGTCTTTTTCTCATCCCTGGCTTTGTTGAATATGACAGTGAATCTCTCCGCAGAAGCAGGCTCATTGACATCCCATTCTCCAAACTTGGGTAAAGGTTGTCCTGTATCTTGCTAGAAATCCACAACAAACCTAATTTATAGGGTCTAGCATTTATGCCTTTCGAAATATTTCGCCTAATATGTTGGCCACAAAAATTTCAAAGCTGCTTGGGAAAACGAAGTTATTGGAAAGTAACAACTTAAGCATACCAATCTTAGCAAAACCTTTCCATAATCTCGTCACAAGTTCACCGATAAACAATATTTAGCTCCTCTGTATTTTTAGATCTGTAAGGTATAGGCGAATGAACCGTCACGACAGGTTAATTCTGGTAATGATAGTGTTTAGGAACAAAATATGACAGGAAAATGCTCAAATTCCACATGATTTGCCGCAAAATCAATCTAAAGGCCAAAAGATTACTTGAAGCATGAACTCAAATTTGTTTCAATGCAGTAACCAGTAGATTGAAAAACTTTCTTGGTAGGATATCGATGTATAAGTTACTCTTTTTTCTTCTTCTTTTTTCTGTCTGATGGGTCAAAACTTGGTTCTATTTAAGTTTAATGTTGATCTTGTCTTGTTGTATGTGTGTGATGAATACATGTTGAAGATAAAGAAATTGCAGAATAAAGGAATATATTCAATGCTAAATACAAAACATGCTATGGATAAATAAAGGTCTACATATCTATGGTACTCAAAACAAAATACCAGAAAGTAAAAAAAATCATTAAACTTTTAGAAGTAAAAATAGTTATTTGTTGACCATCCACATGCAATCAAGAACAGTAACAAATCACCAAGTTGAAGCAACATATCTCAATAGCATGATTTCATTCTAAGGCGCAACCATATTTTAAATAATATAATACCACTGTAAGTTGGAACAATGCTAGATTATTAATGCAGTATAAGCAAAGACGTGATAGCGAATCGTATCAATTGCTTGATGCCGGTATCCAATACTGAAGAATAATAGATTAAATATTCACTGTAAATTGTAATATTTGTCATTTGGTAAAATTGCAGCAAATTGCTAAAAGCATTGGAGAAAAATAGGAAGCACACTCATAATTTGAAATCATAAAATAGCATGGGTAATAGCAAGCTAAAACTAAAAGATTTATAGCAAGTAAAAATTAAAACCAATTGTGTACATACACTTGGTGCCGCATTCTTCGTCATGGTTGCGACTGCCTCGATGCGTATGTACCCGCAATCGTCTCCAATCGGATTTTCATGCAAAAGTTTATTGAATTTTTTTTGAACTCCAATAAAATTGCAAGCAATCACTCACATGGCATTCAACCTGCTAGCTGGTTTATTCTTACAATAGTGCAAGTCCATGCTATCTAATTTTCAAAAGACTACGTTGATGCTCTGTGAATGACTGAATGCATTCTCAAATCTATTTAGGATTCTTGAAACCAAACTTGATAATAGGAAATGTAGGCTTGATCGAAGTTTTGATTCTCTTGATAAATGAGTAAATTATCAAGATTTACTGAAGCCATATTGTTTCTCAAATGAATTCTTTCCTTCAATCACAGTTTGAGCACGAAATTTTGAAATGAAGGTTTAAGAGTAGCAGGAGTTATTCCAGATGAAAAGTTGGTGCTTTTTGCTGACAATTTATGCAAGTGGCTGGTTATTTAGGCATCAAGTCAAAATCAAAAAAAGGAACAACAAAGAAATGAACAGCTCCAAGTTCAAAGATCATATATATAGCTTGAACATGTGAGAAATTCCGTATGGAAGATTAATAGATATGAACATCAAACTGATTTTTTGATGGCTAAAAGAAATAGTAAAAATAATCTTCACCTGCTTAGAAGTTAATTGTGATGGAGAATCATGATAAGGATCCACCAATGCAACCCGATCGCCATATTTTTCTGCTAATGACCTCCAGATATCTGGAGCTGCTTTCCACTCGCATGAGACCAGATCATTCACACCAGGCAATAGAGCGCTATCTAAGAACGGGGAGTGCCTTCTCCTTAATTGCAATTCTACCTATAATTCCCAAAAGCATTTTGCTTTGATAGGAAGCTGAAATTTAACAAAAACAGGATCACAGTCAAAAAAATGAAATTCTGAACATACAAGAGATTTTCTAAACATCAGATTGTTATTAAAATAAAATAAAATAAAATAAAAAACAAGCCGCTATGTAAATGGCGCAAGATTACCACCAGCCACAAGTTGTAAATACTCTTACACAACAGCCTTTACCAAAAGGATATTTTCGCAAGACTGAAGCAAAAACCTCGCAGCTACAAGAAAAATCTCCTCCGGCTCGTATCCATCTCAGGCTAAACAAAAAAGAAAATAAAAAGTTAGAAGAATATGCTATCTTTAGAAGGGCTATTAATTGTTTTAGAAACTAAGATCAATACCTTATGGACCCAGCAATAAATTCTGGATACATACATATATCAATGCATGCATGCATGGACATTCACTTACAATCCATCCATACGTGTATGCGTACGTATTCATTTGAGTGGAAGGAAATTGGTGAATCTGATTGGGATTCTTCAAGCATATCTTGGAGACACCTGATTTCGAAGTTTTCCTTCATTTCTTCCTGAAAAACTTTGTCCAAATTCTTAAGAAGAGAATGACCATCATTTAGTTCAGCAAAACCACCACATCTCTTGAAATTGGATGTGGAGGCCTTATCGTTATCTACTGTAATTCCATTACCCGCTAAACAGGCTTGTGTACCCTGCAAAAATAAGAAATATACAGTAAAATTCACAAGATATATTGGTTTTTTATGAGAATATTTTGCGACAGTAATTATAGCAGAATGCTAAATAAATTTATTAGCCATTTATATCTTCTTGTTATAGTAAGTAATTATGCACGGTTTAGGATTTGTTATCATAGTGCAATTCGAACATGTCAGCGACAATTCAAAAACAAGTTTGACTCGGCTTCTAGAACTGCTTCTCCATGGGAGTGCAAACATGGAACTTTGCCCCTGCCAGGTTCATAAAGAAAACTCCTAGAGCTTTTGCTCGAGTCTCTTGCAGGGGTCACAGTTCAATATTAGTTACATTCAAGAAAATCATTACCATGAAGGGTCCATCACTTACATCCCGAAGATTCGGCCTGCTAAGTATGAGAGAGCTCTCAAATCTTGTTCCAGGAATATGTCTATACCTGTTCATGGACAATGATCGAAGATGAGATGCAGAGTACTGGAATAGTATTATACTTGAAAATTGCTGCATTAAAAATGCGAAGTTTAAACAGCTGAGCACTGGAATAAAACATAATAATTTGCTCTAGGTTTCAAAAACTCAATTTTCACATTAATTCAAACGTTCTCTCAATGGCCATTTAACATATTACAAGGATGTCTTTGACAACTTACCCTAACTAAATGAGGTCTAGGTCATCCTTTCTTCACAAAGATTTTTCAGACAAAACCAAGAACCTAACTCTTCAACCAAGTAAAGAGGGTTTCTTGGGGAAATAATCGCAGTAAACCAAAAAAAAAAAGAAACAACTATGTTCACAGAAAGTCAGTAGAAGCATTGACACGTATTATTTCAGACAAAATATTTAAATGGTTTTAACTGCCCTATGCAGATTTACTAATGCACGATGAAAGAATGCTGAATCACTGAGATAGTCCACATAAAAGGGATCACTACTGTCTGTTGGTGCGCTTTCACGCTCACCCAATTTCATGCTTGTTTACATACATATGTACCAACTCTTCCAAAGCCTTGTGTGCCAACCCTTCTGAAGCCTCTCATCTATCAGTTCTTTTGTAGGCTTGTAGCCTTCATTGTATCAATTGAAAATGCTTGGATGGCAAGGAATAGACGGATTGAAAAGGTACATCCATTTTTAGAATACAAACATGGAACGACAACAAGAAAATCAATTATAAGTAAAATCTGTGCATGAGTATTAGTAGTAGTTCTCACTCAAAGCAGTAAAATTTGATGCAAAGATGAAACTGAGACCAGTGAACTTGCTACTTACTGGGCAATGAAAATGCTTGTCCTTTAAGTTGCTTTTTAAGAAGTAGCCTTCGCACACTTGCATCTGGTAATGGGATATATATTCTCTTCACCTAGTTCGATGTTTCATAAATATTAAAAACAAAAATCATAAAACTACTCGTCCACAAAAATCAATGCTTGACTTGAATTAATAATGAACTTGTAATAACTGAAAATAAGTAAAACAAGAAGTACAGGCCTCGTCTGATATTAGAATCATTTTTTTTTCATTTTATAAACGAAAACTCTATGTAGTAAAATAAGAAGTAAAGGCCTTGTCTAGTAGTGCATCCCTTTTTCATTTTTTCCTTTCTGTTTTTATAACCGTTAAATTCTAAGTGATTGGATGTGCCAGTAGCTCTCTAGCTTACAATGCAATCCAGTTGGTTGCATTAAGGCTTTTTCTTCAAAAAAACATAAATGCTAAAAAAGTTACAACTAAGGGGCCTATTTGGATGCCTAGTAAAAGATCGCAAAGGTGGAAAAAAAAAACAGCACAATTGGTTTGGTGCATCTCAAGAAAACATGGAAAACATTACTATGAAAATGTTTGGATCAACATGTAAATTCTATTTTTCTGCATTGGCACATGTCCTCACCATCAATCTGATGGCACATCCCTTTCAATTCGAACTGGGCAAAGAAGGTCACCTCAATGATATAAGAGATGGCAATGGAGTTGAAAAAGAAGAGAAAGCTACAAATGAAAAGATTTTTTTAAGAAGAGGCTACTGATGACACTGAGGACCAAAGAGGCAAAGGTCATATGGGTAGAGGAGGCCCCAGGCAACAGCGGAGTTGATGGACTCTAGGATGGCATAAGCTACCTCCCACTACATTAATGGAAGGCGGGGTAGCGGCGGTGCTGAGTAGCAGCAGTGCTGCCAAGTTCTTGGGCAGCCGGCCGTTCCCGGAGGTTGCGCTGGCGGAGGTGGCGGCGCAGGCGCTGCGGGGGCTGTCTTACCTGCAATCGATGAAGATCGTCCACCGCGACATCAAACCCTCCAACCTGCTGGCCAGCTCGCGCGGCCACATCAAGATCGCCGACTTCGGGGTGGGCAAGATCCTGCGCCGCAGCCTCGAACCCTGCGCCAGCTACGTGGGCACTGCCGCCTACATAAGCCTCGAGCGCTTCGACCCGGAGACCTACGACGGCGACTACGACCCCGACGCCGCTGACGTCTGGAGCCTTGGCCTCGTCATCCTCGAGCTCCGCCTCGGCTACTTCCCGCTGCTCCCCGCCGGCCAGAGGCCCGACTGGGCCGACCTCATGTGTGCCATCTGCTTCGGCGAGCACCCCCCACATCCCCGTAGAGAGAGAAAATGAGAGAGATGAAGAGGTGGGAGATTAAATCGTAGAGAGAGAGGGAGAGGAAACCATCTGCGGGCACATGGACACATGGATTGGAAATAGAGAGAGAGCCCATGTGCTCGGTGCCTCCGACGCCATGGTGATGAAGACCTGCGCGGAGATGGAGGGGCCGTATGTGGAGTACCTGGAGGCGCAGTACGGCAAGCCGGTGCTCCTCGTGGGGCCCATCGTCCCCGACGAGCCCCCGCAGGGCGACGACGAGCTCGAGCCGCGCTGGGCCGAGTGGCTCGGCCGCTTCGCCCCGGGCTCCGTCGCGTTCTGCTCCTTCGGCAGCGAGACCTTCCTCGCCGACTCTGCCGTCGAGGAGCTCCTCCTCGGCCTCGAAATGGCGGGGTCGCCGTTCCTCGTCGTGCTCAATTTTCCCAAGGACGGGGAGGAGACGAAGAGAGCGAAGATACCGGAAGGGTTCGAGGAGAGGGTGAGGGGGAGAGGGACGGTGCACACGGGGTGGGTGCAGCAGCAGCTGCTTCTGCGGCACCCCGAGCGTGGGCTGCTTCGCCGAGCTCCGGGAGGAGGCGCGCGAGGGCGATCGGCCGATCTTCGCAGTCGTCGTCGCCGCCCCCGCCGCCGCTGCCGTGGACATTGAAGAAGCAGGAGAAGCAGATCGAGGAGCAGAGCTTCTGCTTCAGGGAGGAAGAGGACAATGACGACAAGGAGGACGACGCGACGGAGGAGGAGGAGGAGGGGAGCTCGCGATCGAGCTCTATGGAAGGAGAAGGGGATCGGGGGGGCGGGGGGGGGGGGGAGAAAAAAAAATCTGAAGAGGAAGGAGAAGGGGATCGGGGAGGGGGGGAGAAAAAAAAAATCTGAAGAGAAAGTACAGCACAGTGCACACCCATGTGGAAGAGTGCGGGCAACCCGGCGCGGGAGAAGAGAGGAGAAAGAGAGAGTGAGAGGGAGAGAGAAAAACCTGGAGAGAATAGAGGAGAGAGAGCGAGGGTGAGAGGGGTCTGGATCGGAGTCCAAACCACACACACGAAGCACGGCTCGCCGCCACGTCGGCTCGGAACGGCTGAGAGGCCTCCACGGAGGCTCGGCACACTTCAGGATTTATATCTTCTATTGATTAGGCGAGAAACCTGAAGTTACATACCCATTTGACATTTTGCTAAATTAGGCTTCAATCTTTACTCTGGTACCATTTTGTCGCAACTAATTAGAGTATAAAAATAGAAAAATAAAAATAGAGAGGAAGAAATTAATAATTAATTAGAGGAGAAAAATTTTATTTATTTGATTGATCATACGATCACATTTTAATGCCTCTATTTATAGGGTTTAGACTTGATAGATCAGATAAGTACAATCCAAACTAATTCAAAATTTCCTAACAAATTTAATTAACATTAAAAATGCTTATAAGATAAGAATAAAATACAATAAATAATAAATTTCAAAATAATAAAATTTATTCAAAAAAAAAAGAAAAAGAAAAATAGAAATAAAATAATTGAGTTTGTTTCCGTCCATCAAGTTTGAAGCGCACAATGATGTGTAACTCAGATTACAACTAATAATTAACAACTTGGTAGAAAAATAAAAATAAAACAAAACGGATGCATATATCTAATACTACTAAGAATGTACGAAAAAACAATCTCATGACATAATATCGTATAATATAGAAATGGCTGCTAAAATTTAGCAAATAGATAGCAGCCAACTCAATGCCAAACACACAGAGCCACCCCTACCGCAGACTCTCCTGAAACCCCTACAACATAGGCAATATAACCAAAAACAAACAGATTTCCCTCCTTCTCTCTCCCTTCCCCCTCTCTCTCCTCACCTCCAATCACCCCTTACCTAGAATACAGGCACAAAGCCATTCTATGTTAGGGGCCCCCTTCCCTCCTTTCTTCTAACACCATACCCCCCGGCCGCGACCTGCTATTGATCATCAGGCACAATGGGTCGCCGCCCCTCCGTCTCGTCGGTCTCCCTGTCGACCGACACCGAGCCTGACTACAGAGACATCATGATCGAATGCCCCTTCGGCCATCTTGAGACCCTCTCGCGCACGGAGTTGCGCGAGACCGCGTACGAGCTCTTCTTCATGTCATGCCGCTCCTCCCCCGGCTTTGGTGGTAACGCCAGGTAAGGAAGGGTGGCAATTGGTTTGTGGGTCTTGCTCGCTTCGCATTTAACAGTCGAATTGGCAATTCGAGATGAAAGAAATAACTTATCGATAACTAGATAAAATCACGTTATGTTATTTTTTGGGTTGCATTGGTTTGTATGTATCATCAAGTTATTGTATCATCTGTGATCAAGAATTTGCCTTACGATATTAGTGGCAGGAATGGAGCATTGAACTATTATTCATCAGAAAATGGCGGAGGGGATGGATCAGCAACGGGAGGGGGAGGGGGACCCAAGGGCGGAACAGGGATGATGTTGGTAAATAGCAAGATTAAGAAGGCGCTAGGGCTGAAAGCAAGGAGGTCGTCACGGCTGATGAGGTCGATGAGCCAGTCGGGGACCCCGACGGGGCTCGGGAGTCCCAGTTCGCCTGGGAAGGTGAAGCGGCCGATGACGTCTGCGGAGATCATGAGGCAACAGATGCGCGTGACCGACCAGAGTGATGGCCGGCTCCGAAAAACCCTCATGCGGACCCTCGTTGGCCAGGTGAGTCTTTATATCCCCTACGTTTACGTGCAGCCTCTCGCTCATATATATGAACACTGCACTAATTAATGACAGTTTGAATATTCAATTTGAGCCATCAATTGAATGGATATGGTATATAATCCAGAATCAGCATGAGAAACTACACAAGTTGTAAAATCTATTTTTTAGTGAATTATAACTTCTAGATTGAGCATTTATGACATGTTTGTGAACCAAGTAAAATACTATAGCAAATTGGTGCAATAAACAACCTATCTTTTTGATATCCCAAATAGAATTTTATAATATATTATTTAATTTCTAAAACCTTATATTTTTTAGGTAAATAGAAAATTTACTCTTAGCAATGTAAAGAAAAACAGTGAAAGATGTTGAGGGCTCCACAAACAACATCAAAATAGATCGTATTTTTCAATGGAGTAACGTTGTATTATTGGTACACATGATTTTTTTTTTTTTTTTTTTTTTTGGCTATTTTATCAGAAAATTTGAAGGACTGTATAATAAATTTAATATAATTTTCTAGTTCCTAATCTGTAGGTGTTAAAATGGAAAGTCAAAATTAGCAATTCTTAACAGGTTGGAAGAAGAGCAGAGACCATAATCCTGCCTCTAGAGCTCCTTCGACAACTGAAGTCCTCCGAATTTAACGACACCCAAGAATACCACCAATGGCAGCTCCGCCAGCTCAAGGTCCTCGAAGCCGGCCTCATCTCCCACCCCTTGATCCCTTTAGACCGACTGAACTCCGCAGCTCTCCGTTTCCGCGAAGTCATCCGCGCGAGCGAGCAGAAGCCGATCGACACGAGCAAGAACTCCGACGTCATGCGGAACTTGTGCAACTCCGTGCTCTCCCTAGCGTGGCGGAGCTCCAACGGTGGCTCTCCAACCGATGCTTGCCATTGGGCCGACGGCTACCCGCTCAACATCCACCTCTACTTAGCCCTTCTGCAGTCAGTGTTCGATCACCGTGAAGAGACCGTCGTATTGGACGAAGTGGACGAGCTGGTTGAATTGATGAGAAAGACGTGGCCTTGTTTGGGGTTAAATCGGATGATCCACAACGCGTGCTTAAGTTGGGTGCTCTTCCAGCAATACGTGATCACGGGACAAGTCGAAACGGATTTGATATGCGCGGCGTTAGCAATGCTGGCGGAGGTGGCGAGCGACGCGAAGAGGGCCGAGCGCGAGGGCTGTTACGTGAAGGTGCTGTCGAGCGTTCTGACCGCCATGCAGTCGTGGGCGGAGAAGAGGCTGTTGGATTATCACGAGAGTTTCGATAAGGGCTCGGCTGCGAATATGGATAGCGTACTCTCGGTGGCGCTTTCGACCACCAAGATCATTGCTGAGGATCTTCCCGGCGTGGGAGGCGGACTAGGATTCGCCGACCGAGAGGCCAGCGGGATGATGAATTCTTCCCACACCCGAGTGGATTTCTATATACGGTCTTCCATGAGGAATGCTTTCACCAAGGTGATCAAAATTTTGCACTTCTTCTTTTAAATATTCATCCTCTTGCGGCGCCGGCCCAAAACCAATTAATATTAATATTCCCCTACTTAATTACTTTTTATATAAATAATAAACAATATATTTTAATTATTGATAAATAATAAATAAATATATAATTTTATATATTAACACATTAAAAAATAATTTTATAAACAAGATATTTTCGTAATTAAACATCTCAAAATTTCAAAAAAAAATTTAATTAAAATACCTTCCGTAAATTTAGTCTTTAATTTTGTACTAATTTAATTTAAAAAGTTTGGAATTATAATTTATGTATTAATTTAAAGTGTTTTATTATTAGAATTTGAGCATTAATTTAAGGAGTTTAATTTATAAAGTTTTAAAATTACAATTTAGTTATTAATTTAAATATTTTTAGAAATAACAATTTAAACATTAATTTAAATAATTTTAGAATTACAATTTAGTCATTAATTTATATATATATTTTAATATAATTTAAACATAGATTAATATTCAAATTCAACATATTTAATATATTTAAAAAATTTTAGAATTCCTCAAATTTAGCAATTAATTTTCTGCTAATTTAAGCATTAATTTGAAAAGTTTTAAAATTATAATTTAGGCATTAATTTAAAGAGTTTTAGAATTCGAATTATGACATTAATTTAAAAAATTTTATTTAAAAAATTTTAGAATTATAATTTAGCCATTAATTTAAAGAGCGTTAGAATTACAATTTATATATTAATTTATGGAGCTTTAGAATTACAAATCAGTCATTAATTTATATTAATATTTTAAAAAAAATTGAAGGTTTGCTAATATTCAAATTCAATATATTTAATATGTTTAAAAATTTTTAGAACTCTCTAATTTAGATATTAATTTTGTATCACTATTTTAAAAAATTTAAAAGTGAATAAATATTTAAATTCAACATATAATAAAAGTTTTGATTCATATACTTTTCATAAATTTAGACATTAATTTTACACTAATTTAGGCATTAATTTTAAAAAATTTTGAATTACAATTTAGACATTAATTTAAAAAGTTTTAAAATTATAATTCAGGTATTAATTTAAAAAGTTTTAGAATTAGAGTTTAGATATTAATTTAAGGAGTTTAATTTAAAATATTTTACAATTACAATTTAGGCATTAATTTAAAGAGTTTTATAATTATAATTTAAACATTAATTTAAGAAGTATTAGAATTACAATTTAGTAATTAATTAAATAAAAAAAAGTAGTCTAGATTTTTTTCTTTTAAAAAAAAAAAAAATAGAAATAAGTAGATTCCTAAATTTAATTCCTAAAATAATCTAAATTTTAATGCAATTTTCTAAAATTAAAATTATTTATAATATATAAATAATTAAACAAAGAGAATTACAAAAATACTATTTAAGACTATAACTAAATTAAAATATTTAAAATTTATAATCTTTTCAAGAATAAAAATTCTCACTAAATTGAAATCTTTAAAATTTATAATATTTACAAAAATAAAAACTCTTAAAGTAGAGATAAAATTATTTAATCATCCCTGAATCAAAGGACCAAAATACTCTTTTTTTGGATACCTGATAACCGTTACCTTTCTCGAAGTGATATGTTATTGCAGATAACAACTAAAAAATAATTAAATTTGAGTCATTAAACAAAAATGAATGAACAGTAAAAAAAAAAAAAAAGGAAAAAAATATAGGAGTATTGCTTTTTTTCTCAAATACATACAATTTCGATAATAAATAAAATTAAAATTATTTTTTATTTTAAAAATAAAATCTGAATTATTTTTAGAAATAAAATAATTATAATTTGAATTGTCAGATTGAAATACCGAAAAAATAATAATTACAGTTTTAAAATAAATTTATTTTACCTAATTAATTAACATCAAAATATTAATTATATAATAATAATAATTTTATAAATCAATAAAATTTTTAGCTATGAATACTGCACTAGATAATGGATAAATACATTAATTAATTAATTAATTATAAAAAATAACTAGACTTTTCAATTAATTAGTAAATTATTTAATTAGTTAGATAATTAGTTAAGAAATTAATTAGATCAGTCAAAATATTAGTTAATTGTTCAATATAAATATTAGTTATTGGATAAAAAAGTAATTTTTAATTATTTATTTAATTATAAATTATAAATTAATTAATTAATTAACTATTTAAGCAATATAGGATGACTTAAATATATTAATTAGATTAACTAAAAAGTTAATATAATAATTAAAATTAAATTTAGACTTTAATTAAGCTTACTTTTATTTGGGAACAAGTTTATTGGGAACAGTTATTCTATTCTTATCTTTTCATATCCTTAGAAAAACCTATTACTATCTACTTATAAAAAATAGTATATAGATATAAGTGGTGGAAACAATAGCTTATCTTCTTTTTTATACCTCGTCCTCACCCAAACGCTACTTATAGTATTTTGATAAAATTTATATGATATGATAATAAAATAAAACTGAATATATACTAATATTCAGAATACAGAGCGCCATAGAAAAGAAATTATTTATAAAACAGTAAAAGCAAGAAATCCGGTTGCAATATAAACGGTATCAATCGAACTAGATAATCTGGTTTATCCTTCTTTGCTCAAGACTCTTCCGTATTATATGAATTTAATGAATAATCTTATCAGAATGCACATGAGTAGGTGGATTAAAATTTTATTTAATTTAAATAGACGGAGAAGAGATAAGATATAAAATTTTCATTCACTTTTGTATTGCTCATAGAACAAAAGTGTTATACGCAGGAACCGTGAGATTTTAAAGTAGGCTTTTGGCTATACCAAGAGGGTCAATATAAGTCCTTTCTTTTCCTATTTTCTATGTAACCTAATTGTTATATTGTAAGTATATATATTATCATGAAGATTCATCCCATTGAATGAATTGCATTTTCATCGAACACTTTTACATCATGGTAGATACTGGAGAATGGAATCGGACACGCCGATAGCGTGGTTGCCGAAGTTTATGAGGATCCAAGTAACATCCTAACGGAACTTGCGAAAGACACAGAGCAATTGGCTCTATTGGAGAAGGAAACATACAGTCCCGTACTAAAGAGGTGGCACTCCGTCCCGACGGCTCTCGCGGTCGTGACCCTTCACAACTGCTTCGGCGTCGTGCTGAAGCAGTACGTGGCCAAGATCACCAGCCTGACTAACGAGCTGGTTCGAGTCCTGCAGTCTGCGGGGAGACTGGAGAAGTCATTGGTGCAGATGGTCGTTGAGGACGCTGTAGAGTGCGAGGACAACGGTAAAGGCATTGTGAGGGAGATGGCCCCTTATGAAGTGGACTCCATTGTGGTGAGCCTCCTCAAATCTTGGATAGATGAGAGGCTAAGGATTGGGAAGGAGTGCCTTAAAAGAGCAAAAGAAACAGAGGTGAGTTCATCTTCATCTTCTGCTTATTACTTGTGCAGCAAAAGATTACTGATATTAGCTGGACGAATTTTGATAAAAATATAGTCCCACGAAATTACATAAATTAATTAATTAGTCTGCCTATTAAATTAAATGATATATTCAAATTTTGAAATAGAAGAGTCATCAAATCAAATGGCTATAATCAAAATATATAGGTCATATATAGTTGTCATCAGTTTCATATGCTTTTTACATAGTATTTGTTATTCATAGTGAAAGTTATTTTTGCTGCAAATTCTTTATATTAGATGATTACTTATTAAGTCGGGTGTGTGTGTGTGTATATGCATTTAGAGCTGGATCCCAAGGTCCAAAAATGAGCCATATGCCCAATCTGCAGTGGATTTGATGAAGTTGGCTAAGGTGACGGTGGATGAATTCTTCGAGATTCCTGTGGGAGCTAGGGATGAGATGGTTCAAGACCTTGCTGATGGCCTGGAGAGTATCTTCCAGGAATACACCTCCTTTGTTGCATCCTGTGGTATGTCAAAATTATTTGCGGGCCTTTCTGCAAATATAATATAATGAGCTCTCTCTTTTAAAATTAACTACCCATTTAAAAGTACAATGCAACGTGTACCTCGAAACAAACTTTTGAATAATTGTCATGTTATGAAGGGGCGGACGTTTGATTTTAATTCTTAAAAAAAAAAAAAAAAAAAAGCTAAAATCAACAGAATAGAAAAGAAATATTTTGTTTTGCAAATTAGAAAGTCTAGATTCAAATATCAAACAATACTGCCGTACGCATATATTGAAATATTTTTTTTTTTCAAAATGATTGATGTGCTAATATACTAATATATCACATAAACTGTACAGTATATACATAATAGAATATAAGCATATATATAGATACATTGATTGAGGGTACTCAAAAGTACTAGTCAGCAATAAATGATCGAATTTAAAAGATTTCCACGAAAGGTGCAATAATATTAATATAAAGTAATCATATTACTCGTAATTTGATCATTTGCTATCTGACATGGCACATAATATAATAAAAATGTTTTTGACAGCATATAGGTGGTATTACGAAATAAGCTGGTATACAAAATTAAACACGGAACCTTTCATATTTATAAATTGAATTTTAAATTTACGATCAGTTCTATTAGACTAAATTTAAAGTATTTAAAGTAATTAAAAAATAAATTTTAAAATTTTCAATATTATTTACATAGTGATACAAGAGGTTCAAAATTAATAATTTTAATAATTATGATTAGTCGTTTACAAATTTAACGATATTCAAATTGTGTAAAATTTTAATAATTTTTTTTATACTATATAAAACAAGATAAATATTTTTAATCTAAAATTTTATTATTATATAATCATATTGTGAGATTTTTTATTTTCATCAGTTTATTATTTTAAATTTTTTTAATAAATCTTAAATTTTTTTTTATATATATTTCGTTTATTTTAGAACAAATCTGAAGTTTTAATATAAAAAAATAATTTATGAAGATACGGTGAACCCTGTACTTATAAAAACATATGGTGGGAAATATTGGTATTACTGTTACATTCCTTATTACGTACGTTCCCTAAGATATGACTAAACGCTTTTTAACATGCATGTTGTTGTTTGTGTGTTTATTTATTAATTATGGTTGCATTTATTAAGGAACCAAGCACAGCTACCTCCCAACCCTCCCCCCGCTGACGAGGTGCAACCAGGACTCCCGGTTCGGCCGGCTCTGGAAGAAGGCTGCCACCCCGTGCCGTGCAGGCGACGGCATAATTGGCGGCCGAAGCGGCAGCTCATCTTCATCGGCGGTGGAGGGTCACCACCCTCGTCCCTCCACGAGCCGCGGCACACAGCGCCTGTACATCCGCCTCAACACTCTCCACTACCTCCTCGCCCACCTACTCTCCCTCGACAAGTCCCTCTCCTTCTTCTCCTCCTCCTCCTCCTCCTCCTACACCACCTCTTCCATCTCCTCCTCTGGTTCCCTCTCCTCCAACCGCCGCCTCGCCCCCTCCTCCCGTAGCTTCGACATCGCCCGCTCGGCTGTCCTCTCCGCCATCCAGCACGTCTCCGAAATTGCCGCCTACCGTCTCGTCTTCCTCGACTCCCACCGCTCCTTCTACGACTCGCTCTACGTCGGCGACATCGCCAACGCCCGCATCCGCCCTGGCCTGCGCATCCTCAAGCAGAACCTCACTCTCCTTGTCTCCATCCTCGTCGACCGCGCGCAGCCTCTGGCCGTGAGGGAGGTCATGAAGGCGTCCTTTGATGCGTTTCTGATGGTGCTATTGGCGGGCGGGAGCGACCGGGCGTTCATGCAGTCGGACTACGAGATGGTGGCCGATGACTTTCGGAGCCTGAAGCGTGTGTTCTGCACGTGCGGGGAGGGGCTGGTGGCGGAGGACGTGGTGGAGCGGGAGGCGGAGGTGGTGGAGGGGATCGTGCGGCTGATGTCACGACCGACGGAGGGCTCATCGAGGACTTCAGCATCGCGGCATGCGAGGCCAGCGGGATTGGCGGTGGGGGCAGCAATAGGGCTGGGCCAGGGCACTGCAGGGTGCTCCCCATGCCGCCGACGACGGGGCGGTGGAGCCGCGCCGACCCGAACACGATCCTGCGAGTGCTGTGCCACCGGAACGACGACGTCGCCAACCAGTTCTTGAAACGGACGTTCCAGCTTGCAAAGAGAAGGTGAATTGAATCAAGAGAGTTGGTGTTAACATGTGTTGTACAAGTATTCCTATAGCAGCAGAAGCAGCAGCTGGTGTTATTGTTTTGTGTTTCTCTAAACTATAGCTGAAAGGGGGATTTATGTATCAAATTAAGTAATATTAGAAAGGAGAAGGGGAAGGAGAAGGGGAAGGAGGGACTCTATAATTTGAATGTGTGCAAAAATTCAAACTCAAATTTTCGTTCCTTTTATATTTAAATATGGGTTAGCATAGAATTAATATGACAAGAAACTTATGAGGAATTAATATGACAACTAACTTGCTAACCCATATTTTTATTTTTATTTTTTTTATTTTTTTTTATTTATTTTTGCCTCAAAAAAAATATGGGTTAGCAAGTTCCTTGTCATATTAATTCCTCATAAGTTTCTTGTCATATTAATTCTAATGAGGAATTCTAATAAGAGAGATGACTTTAGGAAATTTAGGATCTATTCTATAAACAAAAGTTCATTTGGGACAATCCTAACAATTTACTCGTATCATTCATCACTCATCAAGTGGGCATTATAATTTTTTTTCTTGAAAAAACG
Source organism: Tillandsia fasciculata (assembly GCA_029168755.2). Classification (NCBI taxonomy): domain Eukaryota; kingdom Viridiplantae; phylum Streptophyta; class Magnoliopsida; order Poales; family Bromeliaceae; genus Tillandsia; species Tillandsia fasciculata. The sequence goes on from JAQOTM010000746.1 coordinate 81,359, forward strand.
ATAGTGTGATAAGAATATAAATTAAACTATAACAGTGAGACAACAGGCGGATCTCAGAAAAAAAAAAAAAAAAAAAACTAAAAACTATAACAGTGAGACAACAGCGGATCTCAGAGAAAAAAAAAAACTACAGTTTACGATATATGAAATATGATAGGTCAACTTCCTTCAACTATTACAGTAATCTTTCTAAAGTTTTTTTAATTTACAGATTTCACTTAGAGTATAGTTTATATCGTTTTTCAAATTCTGAAATATTCTGTTATTTTTCTTCAGCCACACGAGCCATCAGATTACAACAATGATCATCAAGTATTTCCTCTTTTGTGTAGTATACACATGTATTCAACATGCTTCTCAAAGGTCTCCTATCAACGTGTTGATTAACATCAGGATTAGGCAATAGACGGAAGAACTAGTATTTGACACAAACACAATATATGAATAGATAGTCTATAGTTTCAAATTCAACAGCCAAGAGCACACAGTTTTGCTCTGTATGCCAACCCCTTTTTGCAAATTATCAACTGAAAGTACTATTTTTCTCATTACTATCCAAACAAATTTCTTAATTTTCTCCGGTATCTTCACCTTCTAAATCTGCATGGTGTTTTGGTCTTTAACTCCGCCATGCCTAAGAAATCCATAGAGCGATTTAACTGAGAACTATTGTGAGTCAGTCCATCTCTATTTGGTCGAGTTCTGCCCATTATCCATGTTACGCTCCGGAGTTAAAACTGTGATTCGGGCTCGCCAACAGATCCGCCACCCATACGGGAAGTCACACATAGACGAAGTGTCTAACCTGCAAAAGATAAAACTATAACTATACAAATATCAGAGCTGTAAAATAAACTACTAAAATATAAATGTACAACTCCAAATAGTACAGATCTGAACCTCACAATACAAAAGTCTCTCAAAAATAAAACTCTCAAAAGTAACTATCTACTAAAATCCAGCAGACTGTACTACAAAGCTTCAAAAAGGGTACCACTATACTCCAAGGACAGGTAGGAAACTAGCTCGCGACTCCCTCACCTCGATCAGCAACAGAATGATCAGCAACTCCAGCAAAAAATTCTACAAAACGAAGGAGAGGAAAGAGAAAGGGGGAAAGAACCCCCAGCGGGTGTAAGAACTACACCAACACGTAGTTCTCAGTGGGTACCGCCACCAAGCCCGACGGTCTGCCCACTAAGTCTACTAGAGGCATAAAGTAACAAATATAGTACTAAAAAGGAAAGGCTGGAAATAACTCTACAGCTACTATGCCTCTATCTAAATGCTCAAGGGGGGTGATACAGAAGAACATGATGCATCTACTATCTCTCGATAAAACAATCACCCAATCTACGCTGACTGCCACATAGGGTTCAGTCAAACCTGCGCCCACTTACTGCCATTACATCCACAGAGGACTGGACTTACGTAGGGTGTCCGTGACTGCCTAAAAAAGGCCCAGCCAGAGAGACTGCTCGACAAGTCGCGATAGCAAAGTAACAGGCCTAGCTCCGGAGCGACACTCGAGGGGCGCGACCCCACCGAGAAAAGTATCCGCGCTTCTCTGTCGAGCTCAATATGGCTCATGCAGGCTATAATCTAAATCAATGATCAACAAGATCATCAACAAGATCAACAGTGCCCAAATCACATCTCTAACTCACTAGCTGAAAATACTCGACAGCCGGGACTGCCGTCAACCCAACGGCTCCCAAAATAGGGCATCAACTCAACATGCAACTCACTAGCTGGGTATACTCCACAGCTGACAACAATGAAGGGTCCGAAAACCCCGAAAGACTAGAACCTACAACCCAAATCAAACAAGAACATGATCTAGGCATAGCCTCTCGTTGTTTTCGACCCAAAGAAAAAGACAGCTCTTAGAATCCAGATCACTCGAGCTCTCACTCGGGTGAAAAAGTTTACAGAAAAGGTGACATTTATTACCGAAAACCATTTTGACTCGAACTCACGCAGGGTGAGGACTAAATGTGGTTTCTTTTTTGTAAAACCATCTTGATTTAAGGAAACCCATTTTAATGAATTTTAGCTATTTTAGGAAAATCAGTTAGAAAACAAGTTTTTATTCCCAAACCCCGAAGAGCTAATGCCTTCGCCCAATCAGACAAGAACATGCTCCGGCGACTCTTTGACATTTGGAAGGAAAATATTGATTTACTGAAATCATGTGTGTCCAAAAAAGATTCTGGATTCAAGGTCCTGCTCTCAATGGTACACCACTGCCACGAACACCGTGGCGACAAATAAATCGAAGAACTCGACAACCTGGGACCACCGTTTACCCAAACGGCTCCCGCCATTGGTACAAGACTAGCTACATCTACCAGACTCCACTCTGCCCCCAAGCACAAGTGTAACATGCATCCTACACTAAGAGATATCCCGACCACTCGGCCCACTACCCGGGCGAGGAAAACACTATGTCCAGGGATAGAATGTAACGTGTGGATGTCTAAAGTATAAATAAACCTAGTCCAAGTGAGAGTTCTCTACTAGTCTGGTTGAACATACAGCATATGACGGGGTGCTAGGTCAAGTTCCAATAATAGTATTTAATTCAACACAGATAGGAAGCATTAACCAACATGATCACAATAATAAGCCAAGAAAGTATCATCTCTCTATCTAACTTGCTTTCTAACACCTCTCAAAATCATGCATGGTTACTATATCATAGAATTAGAGAACCGTCCACCGGTTTTGGAGACGAAGCAACTCACCTGAAAGTGCGCATCGATCCAAGGTCCAAATGGGCTGAAACTGAACGGGAATAATCCTCAGATTCCCACGATTCCAACGAGGCCGAAAACACCTGAAAACTCCTCCTGGGCACAAAGATACAGTCTAAACATCGCAGTAAGCAAAAATCTCCACGATCACAAAACTGTGGTAAGATCAGTCCGAAAGAAGCCAAAATATCACATGCGATATGATCTCCAAAAATTCCAAAAAAAATATGGCTGCGATCTTCGCGAATCGTAGATGTCGATCGAGTCTCACAAATCGAAATTCGATAACCGAGCCCAGAGATAAAAATCCAACAAGCTCTGCTGTCCATGAAAATCACCAGCAAGAAAGGGGTTCAAAGATGTTCTAGAAACCCCAATAAAAACCCAAAACGAACGATAGTGGTAAATACAAGAAATGTAGCCTTACCTGTCATGAAGAAAATGTAGCTAGAATCACCCAAAAACTCCTTCGGGGTAGCCCAGGAGACCTCGTGAACCGAAATGCGACGAAAAAGACCGTCGAAGGAAGAACGTCACAGTGCGCCGAACCGCCGAAGACGTCGATACCGCGGCCTCCAAAAATTCCAAAACTCCTTCAAGAGATGAAGCACAAGATGAAAATCAACTTAGCTTAAAGGCTCAACACCAAAGGGGCTCGGGAAAAGGGTCAAATGGCAGAGGGAAAGGGCCTATTTATAGGCCCACCGAAAGAAATCCAAAAAAAATCAAGCTAATGGGCTTTTGGGCCCAAGATTCGGGCGCCCGAATGTTTCTGTCACGCCCCGGGGTCGAAACTGCGACCCGGGCTCGTTAACAGATCCGCCGTCCATACGGTGAACCCCGTATAGACGAAGCGTCAACCTGCAAAAGAAAGATGTTATACCAAACAGATATCAGAGCTGGAAGTAAACTACTAGAAATAAAATATATACAACTCAAAAGCCTCACCAAAAGTACATAAGTCTCTCAGAATAAAAACAGAAAAGTACAACTCTATACCTCACTACATGGTCTCTCAACAAGTAACTCTCAAAATATATATAAAAAGTGGGTACATCTACTCTCTGGACGACGACTGGTAGGGATCTAGCTCGCGACTCCCTCGCCTCGATCAACAACCGCAGAATCAGCAACACCCGCTAAGACTCTGCAAAACAAAGGAGAGAAAAGAAAAGGGCGGGGGTAAAACCCCCAATGGGTGTGAGAACTACACCAAAAAGGGGAGTTCTCAGTGGGTACCACCGCCAGACCCGGCGATCTGCCCACCAAGACAACTAAGGCAATAAATAATCATGCAGAAGAAAAACTGAACTAGAAAGGCTGGGGATACTCTACGGCCACCAAGCCTCCATCTAAATGATCAATGGGTGGTACAGATGACAAATATATGTAACTACCCGCATCCAAGGTGCTCAATCGACCCAATCGAAATGACTGCCTCCTCGGGTCCAGTCAAGCCTGCGCCTACCTACTGCCGTTACATCCGAAGACCGGACTTACGTAGGGCGTCCCACACGGACTAACTCATCCCTCGTGCAAAACTGCCTCAACAGGCCTATCATCGCATCCACTGCGGAAAAACTGCCTCAACAGGCCAAACATCGCATCCACTGCGAGGAACTGTCTCAACAGGCCAAACAGGCCAAACATCGCATCCACTGCGAACAACTGCCTCAACAGGCCAACCATCGCATCCACTGCGAGAAACTGTCTCAATAGGCCAAACAGGCCAAACATCGCATCCACTGCGATCAACTGCCTCAACAGGCCAAACATCGCATCCACTGCGAGAAACTGTCTCAATAGGCCAAATAGGCCAAACATCGCATCCACTGCGATCAACTGCCTCAGCAGGCCAAACATCGCATCCACTGCGAGAAACTGCCTCAACAGGCCAAACATCGCATCCACTGCGGCATCCCAGGGGGCGCGACCCTAACTGAGGAAAACAGCGCGGTATAGAGTATCAAACATTGGCACATGCAGGCTATAGTCAAAATCCACGCTCACTCTCAGAACGGAAGGACCCAAGATGCACAACCTCTCGCACAACGGTCGGAGTACTCTCGACGACTCAGCTGATCAGCTCTCTCGAATCTCGAGACACTAACAAACTCCACCAACTCGTGGCACAAAACACACTGGCTGGAGATACTCCACAGTCGGGATCAACCCACAACTCAGGGCTAACAAACTGGTCGGACAACTCTCAACGACCCGGGACCACCGTCAACCCGACGGTTCCCAACAACACTGACCGGAAGATACTCGACGGCCCGGAACCACCGTCTACCCAAATGACTCCCCACAACACTAGCACAAGTCTAAACTCAGCTACCAGACTCCACTCAGCCACCAGGCCTGAGTGTAAAGGTGCCCTACAAACCTGACCCCTCGGCCCACTACCCGGGTGAGGCAACACTATGTCCAGGAAAGATGTATAGTGTGGGGATGTCTAAAGCAGAAAGAAACATAGCCCAAGTGAAGGTTCTCTATTAGTCTGGTTAGTCATGCATCATGTGGCGGGGTGCTAGGTCAAGATCCAATTATAACATAAAAGGAAAAACCCATCTCTCATAAGCATGCTTCTATCCCCTCAAGCATAAGACGTACAAATAAATCATGCACGCTATCACTCAAAGGTAGTATAGTCCAGTCATACATGCTCACAAGCATAAACAATAAGGAGTAGACGTGCATCAATCATATTCTCCAACAAGTAAGGGAACATCATCATCTAGCATGCTCTCAATCTCATAGAGGAACACTACCACTAGGTAAGCTTCCAATAATAACATGAATATCATAACTTGAAATCCTCAACAGAAACTAACATCACACTTACATCTCAATCATCATCATAAATATACTAGCATGCATGCATTCTATCAAACATAGAATTAGAGAACCGTCCACCGGTTCTAGAGACAGGAAAACCCACCTGAAGAGCTGAACTGTCCAAGTCCCACAGTTGAAAATACCAGGAAATCCAAATCTCCAACTCCAACGGGTCCAGCAATACCCGCAAACTCTCCTGGGTACATCACAAAGTTCACAATTACACTTAAATCCCAAAAATTAACCACGCACTCACATACAGAAAATCAGTCCCAAAGATGCACTTATTTCACCTGCTGAAAGTGCTCGGAAAATTCCAATAAAAATATCACTGCGATCGTCGCGTCGAGACCTTCGAAACGGGTACCTGCACGCCCAAATCCGAGCCCCGTAGGCCGAGTTACAAATTCCACAGTATAGGTGCGCAAACAATCACAACCACACCACTGTAAACTCTTGCACAGATAAAAAGGGAATAGTATACCTCCGGGAAGGTCTCGGAAAAATCCAAGAAAAATATGATGATAATCCTCGCGACGAGTAGATGAAAAATGAGTACAGGCTCGTCTCGATCCGACTCTCGAGCGCGGAGAATAAAATCCGGCAAGGTGCTACTGTCAAGAGAGAAATCCTGTAGCAATGGGGGTTAAAAATGTACCAGGAACCCCTAGAAGAGCTCGGATCTGAAGAAGGCGGTCAATATGAAAAGCATAGGCCTACCTCTTGAGAATCCAACACCGCAAAAATAGTCCAAAAATATAGTCGGGGTAGCTCTGTAGACCTCCTAGACTGAAGTGCGACGAAAATGGGCCACCAACAGTAAATCGTCGCTCTGCGCTACGATGCCGAAATCGTCGACGCCGTGGCTTCCAAAAAATCCGGGCCTCTGCCAGAAGATGCGCAACACGAAGATCTCCAACTTTGCTGAAGGGTCCAAGGGCAGGGGAGCTCGGGATAAGGGGCAAAAAGCCCAAGCAAAGTGCCTATTTATAGGCCCAGCCCGAAAAATCCAGCATTTGGACTTTTGGCCCAAATTCGGGCGCCCGAACACATTCGGGCTGCTACAGTAACGGGCCCGGCCGGTTACTGTGCACGCCCGAAAACTCCACAGCCCGCCACGCGTCCCACCGACACTCCCTGTAGGACCCTGAACCCCCATGCAGCTTTTTTCCGTGAATCCACTATTTAAACACCTGTTGATGGTGTATCTGGCCCATAGTGCATCAAAGGGATGCCACAGATGGACCCTGCGAGCTTTGGTTAGCCGTTTTGGCCTTCGGCTGTTTTTGCCGAATTTTAGAAAAGGATTTAGGCCAAACGGAGGGTGGATTTGGATTCAGCGTGGAAAAACGCTTGAAATGGCTTTTTGTTTGCTAAATTCTGAGTCCGGATGTCCAAAAGCGGACTCCCGAAAGTTTTGGCAGTTTTTGGCGCTTGCGGGAGCCTCCGGCAAATTTTGGAGGCGGAATTTGGCAAAACGGACCTCGTTTTTGGAATCAGCGCGCGAAAACGGTCAGGATGGGCTATTTTCTTGTCGATTTTGAGCTTGCGGGTACTGTTCACGCCGGAACAGTGTCGCCGGCACTCGCCGGCGCGGTGGGCAGCGTCGGCGGCGGCGGCGGGCCGGCCGCGGGCAGGCGGCTGAGGGCGCGGGCAGGCGGCTGAGGGCGCGGGCAGGAGCGCGGTCCACCGCGGGGGTCGTGCACCGGAGGCGGGCCACGTGGCGCCTTCCGGTTGGCCAGTGCTGCAGACGCGGTCCACGGAGTTTGGGCCGGGTGCACGGTAGACCGGGTGGACACGTGGCGAGGTTTGGTTGGTTCGGTGTTGTGCTCCCGGTCCACGCAGCCTGCGGAGTGGTTGACCGGGGCAGGTGCCGTACGCGGGCAGGTGACCGGGAAACACGACGACGTGCGCGGTGCACGGCGCGGCGTGCGCGGTGCACGGGCGGCCGGGGACACGTGGCGCGTCGCCATTTGCGGGCGCATGTGCTCCGGGTGCAGCGGGGCTCGGCCGTGTAGTTGGCTGGGCCGTGTGGTGGACCGGGCCGCACTGTGCGCGCCCGAAAATCTTGGGCCGGGCCGCACTGTGTGCGCCCGAAACATTTCGGGCGCCCGGAAAATCGGACATGGTGGGTATTTCTTGAATTGTTTTTCTCAGCCTTATAAACCCCCAACCCGAGCCCCACTCTTTCTTCTTTATCTCCCAACCCATTCACCTTCAGCCCGAGCACCCTTATGCAAAGTTTTTCATCTCTTTGTGCTGGATCTCCCTGCCAAGTTTCAAGAGTTTTGGAGGCACGAATCCCGAGGTTCCCCATTTTACGGTGCGGCGCGACGTTGCTTTCTAGTGTTCTTCTTCGGCGCAGCGATAGTATTTTTGCTCCCCTAGGCTACCCCGACATCATTTTCCTTTGATTCTTGCACTAGCAGACTCCTAAGAGGTAGGACTTCATCTTTCGTCTTGGTCGCGCTCTCCCGTTTCGAGGTTTTGGCACGGATCCCGAGGCAAACAGTGACCCCATTTTCTGTGTGGATTTACTTGACAGCAGCGGAGTATTTCGGCCATATCTTTGCGCACGAGCGTCAGACGGAAACGAGCTTATACAACTTTTTCATCTACGGATCGCAAGGAACGCGCTCGTATTTTTATTGGATTTTTGTGAATTTTATTTCGAGGTGAAAATTACTGTTTTCTCAGTGAACAGTAATCTGTCCTTAATACAGATTTTTGTATGAGTGTGCCCCCTTGCCGAATTTTTATCTTGATGTACAGAACTCGGATTTGGGCGTGCAAGGTACCGTTGCGAAGCTATCGACGCGAGGATCGCCGTGATATTTTTATTGGAATTTTCTGGGCAATTTCTGCAGGTGATAATTTAACAGTTCAGAATTCGAGGTTGTATGTGATTATTAGTGCTATAATTGGGAGCCTAAGTGTAATTAGTGAGCTTTGTACTGTACCAGGAATATTTCGGGTGTGCTGAAATTGTGGAAGCAAGGATTTGGAGTTTTGGTATTTTCTAGCTGTACGGACTTGGACAGTTGCACTTCAGGTGGGTGGTTGTTGTACTCCTCTCCTTTGTTATGCCCACTAGGAATATCAGAGTACCCATGATTTGACGATGCTAAATGTGTTGATTGGTAGACTTGCATGCTCCAGGAAATTAATTATTGGTTATTTGGATCCCTGATAAATTATTGTTAGAATGATCACCTGATTTTAATCGCTTAATTAATCTGGACTGTATGCTTGGAGACTAAATAGGAATTGAGGACTGCAAAACTGATAATTTTTCATATGAGACTGTCACCCTGGCTTATGGCACTCTAAATTATTTATTCTTGGAAATTGGACAAAATGTTGGAACAATGCATGATTAAATTGGTCACGTAATTATGTCATCTTTTACTGCTATACTATTTTTTGGGACTTGACTTAGGAGAAACCATGCATTTGCTCTTTTCTTCTTCTATTGTTGACACTTGCGGCTTAGTCGCTCAGGTTCGAGCGTGTGTTAGACAGTGTAGTCAGGTATTGGGGATTTGGGACAGGTTGGGTTTATGACAGGGTGTTGCGGCGACCACGGATCTTGGGTGGTTGACCGGGTTGTTACTATTGCATCAGATTGGGTGTTTTGGGGATCGGGCTATCTTTAGTGGAGGATTTTTTCCCACTTCCTTGAGTCTCGATCCAGTCCTGCTATTATGAGACAGTGGTTACAGTGATACTTGATACAGTGATACTTGATACAGTGATACTTGATACAGTGATACTTGATACAGTGATACTTTACTCGTGTGGGTCGCTCCCCTCGAGTGCCACTCCGGAGTAGGCTTTCCACGGTGCAGAGCGCCGGGCACCATGCTGGTTTCTTGAGTTCGACAGCAGAGCAGGCAGTGCCAGTGTTCACTGGCTGTCAGATTGGGTCATTATGACAGGCTTCTTGATTCTGATGCATCACTTTCTCCATCCTTATTGGTTGGTCATGTAGAGGCATATTAGGGATAGCATTTTATCAGTTGTTTCATTTATCTGCATCCCCTTTCTTCTTCTTTCCCCTTTTTGCCTCTGATCACCTGGTGGGCATATCTGAGCTGAGGCTTTACCCACTAGGGGAGGCTACTGTTTATAGTAGTACTTACCCCCATTGTCTTTCTTGTTTCCTTCTCCCCCTTGTTTGCAGAGTCCTCTGTGGGAGTTGCTGGGCCGTCAGCAACTGATCGAGGTAAGCGGATTGCGGACTAGATAGAGAGCCACCCGAGGGTTGTAGCTGGAGATTTTTGGGTACCAGGACTTCTCAGACAGTTTTATTTATTTTCTTTTGGGTCTGGCTTCTGCCAGCTGTTTGTATTTTAGTGGTGAGCTGGGAGAGACATCTGTATTTTACTTCACTGTTGTACTTTTTACTTCCAGCTTCTGTCTGAGATACAGTAGTTTTAGTTTAGCTCTGATTTTTATGCTCTTTTATTATTATTCTTATATCTGAGCAGGTTACCGACGCTTCGTGTATGTGGGAAATACCGCATGCACGGCGGATCTGTAGACGGGCCCGGGTTCTGGTTTACACCCGGGGCGTGACAGATTAAGTTGGTATCAGAGCTTAGGGATAGGTCAGTTGGGACTTAGGAAACCCTAGGCTTTTGGACAGACCCTAGGATGATAGGGCGTGAGTGGCGTGACATTTTGCGAAAGTCGGTGATTTTTATAGTTAACTCTTCCAGTGAGTGAAGAGAGATCGACATAGTCTATTTCTGTGAACCGTTATGTTGGCTGCAGACAACATAAAGTTACAGAAATAGGGAGATGTCTTTGACTTTCGCTAGATTGGGTCGTGTGGGGATTTGCTTCTGATTTGTCGTTTCTCGTTGCAGGATGTCGCCCCGGCGTCGTTTTTTTCCGCCGAGGGTACCCCCACTCCCCCTGAGGAGCCTGGGCAGGCGGTATCTCCGAGCTGGGAGAACTGCGGGCCTTAGTGACCCATTTGGTGGCAAGGAGCTTTCGTCAGGACCAGCGCTTGGAGCAGCTGTTGGCGCAAAGGGGTGATTCTGTAGTCGGAGAGAGAGCTAGGGCTTCAGAGCGGCGTTTAGAGAGGAAACGCCCAGCCCCGGATGTTGATGGACAGGCTGGTTCGCAGAGATGGTCTCGACAGTTGAGGCAGCCCCTGCAGGCTGCCAGGTGCACCTTTTGCGGGGGCCAGCATTCCGCCGGTACTTGTGAGCTGAGGCATGGTCGTTGTTTTAGACGTGGACAGCCTGGTCACATCCGAGCTACATGCCCCCTTCCGACCTTTGTAGTACCTTCTTCGGCATTGGCCCCTACCACATCCCAGCAGAGATTGTGGCCACGACAGCAGCATCAGCAGCAGCAGGGGTCGCAGCCGAGGCGGGCCCGATCGTCAGGTAGGTGTGTTTTCTGCAGGGGGCAGCACCCGTCAGATAAATGTGACTTGAGGTGGGGTCGTTGCTTCAAGTGTGGACAGCCTGGGCACATTCGAGCCACGTGCCCCGCAAGGACAGCTGCAGCACCCACTTCGGCAACTGTTCCTACTTTTTCCCAGCCACGACCGGGAACTTCACCGACAGATCTTCAGGTAGACCAATCTTCGCCACCCCGCATATCTGGTGAGAGACAGCCCTTGTCGAGCGGCCATGAATACTTAGCACAGATGGAGGATCCTGCTATCGCTGACCGGGTTGCGGCAGGTATGTTTTACTTCCGGTGGTAGGATTCATATCTTATTGTTATTGGAGCTTTTCTTTTCCTTCCTTTTAGTAGAATGTGCATCATTGCATGGTTAGAGGTTCGGATTCCTGATCATAGTTTGCATGTCGTGGAGCGTTGTGCGGCTTGCCCAGTGCAGTTGGGGCCTTGGATTTTGCCTGCAGACTTGCTTGTTTTGCAGCAGCTCCAGGATTTTGACTTGGTGTTGGGGATGGATTGGCTATCACGGTATTCCGCCACTATCGACTGCAGAGAGAGGACGGTGACTCTTCGTGAGCCTGGACAGGAGGAGTTCATCTTCAGAGGCTGCCAGAGCACGCTGTTCGCAGCGACCATTTCCTCGGCGAGAGCTAGGAGGATGATGAGCAGAGGTTGCACTGCCTTTTGGCCACTGTGGTGGAGGTGCCTACGGCGGCACTGGGACTCGAGGATATCCCTATTGTCCGAGAGTTCCCAGATGTGTTTCCCCCCTGAGTTGACGACGATGCCGCCGGAGAGGGAGATTGAGTTTGTGATTGATGTAGTCTCTGGGACTGCACCAATCTCAAGGGCACCCTATAGGATGGCGCCAGCTGAGTTAAGGGAGTTGAAAGCCCAGCTTCCGGATCTTTTGGATAGGGGCTTCATCAGACCCAGTGTTTCTCCGTGGGGAGCGCCTGTGTTGTTTGTGAAGAAGAAGGATGGGTCACTGCGGTTGTGTGTGGATTATAGGGAGTTGAATAAAGTGACCATCCGGAACAAGTATCCCCTCCCCCGGATGGATGATTTGTTTGATCAGCTGCAGGGAGCGTCTGTGTTCTCGAAGATTGATCTGCAGTCCGGTTACCACCAGCTGAGGGTGAGGGCCGAGGACATCTCCAAAACGGCTTTCAGATCGCGGTACGGGCATTATGAGTTTACTGTGATGCCTTTTGGGTTGACGAATGCCCCTGCCGCATTCATGGATTTGATGAACAGGATATTTCAGCCGTTTTTGGACCGCTTTGTGGTTGTGTTCATCGATGATATTCTGATTTACTCCCGGAGTGATCTGGAGCACGAGGAGCACTTGAGGACCGTGCTACAGCTTCTGCGAGAGAAGAAGCTGTATGCTAAGTTCAAAAAGTGCGAGTTTTGGCTCCGGGAGGTCGCCTTTCTGGGTCATGTGGTTTCAGCTGCTGGAGTGGCGGTGGATCCGGCCAAGGTGGATGCTATTCGAGATTGGCCGAGGCCGACGACTATCACCGAGGTGCGGAGCTTTCTGGGTTTGGCGGGCTACTATCGGCGTTTTGTGGAAGGCTTTGCGAAGCTTTCTTCCCCCCTCACTCGTCTGACCAGGAAAGGAGTTAAGTTTGTTTGGAGCGAGACTTGCCAGAGCTGTTTTGAGGAGCTGAAGCAGAGATTGATGACCGCTCCAATCCTTGCCCTCCCTGTTATGGGGGAAGGATTTGTGATTTACAGTGATGCCTCACATAGTGGTCTGGGGTGTGTGTTGATGCAGCAGGGTAGGGTGATTGCCTATGCTTCGCGGCAATTGAAGGACTATGAGAAAAATTACCCTACTCATGATCTGGAGTTGGCAGCGGTGGTGTTTGCTCTGAAGCTGTGGCGGCATTACTTGTATGGTGAGCATTGCGAGATATATACTGATCACAAGAGCTTGAAGTATCTGTTCACCCAAAAGGAGCTGAATTTGAGGCAACGCCGGTGGTTGGAGCTGCTAAAGGATTATGATCTGAGTATCCTTTATCACCCCGGCAAGGCCAATGTTGTGGCGGATGCTTTGAGCAGGAGGACGAGTCTGAGCTTATTGATCTCGCAGCAGGCGCCGTTGGTCGAGCAGATGAGGCGATTACAGCTGGAGGTAGTATCCCCTGGGGTCTCTGCTAGACTCATGTCTATGGTCTTGCAACCCACTCTGTTGGAGAGGATCAGGGACACTCAGAGTGAGGACCCCCACTTGACGAGGATCAGGACGCAGCTTCAGGCGGATCAGACAGGGGATTTTTCTGTGGATAGCTCGGGAGTACTGCGGTACAGGGACCGAGTGTGTGTGCCTATGGATCTGGAGATTAGAGATCAGATTTTGAGGGAGGCCCACCATACACCTTATACCGTCCACCCTGGAGGTACTAAGATGTATAAGGACCTCAAGGCACAGTTTTGGTGGCCCGGAATGAAGCGGGACATTGGGAGATTCGTAGCTCACTGTTTAACTTGCCAGCAAGTGAAAGCAGAGCATCGCGTCCCTGCTGGCAAGTTGCAGAGTCTTCCAATTCCCGAGTGGAAATGGGACCACGTCACTATGGATTTCGTCACTGGATTGCCGAGGGCGCAGAGCGGAGCAGATGCGATCTGGGTTATTGTGGACAGACTCACCAAGTCGGCGCACTTCTTACCGGTTCAGATGACTTGGTCATTGGAGCATTTGGCACAATTATATATGGATGAGATAGTGAGGCTTCACGGCATACCTGCTTCGATTGTGTCAGATCGAGACCCGAGATTCGTGTCACGCTTTTGGGGGAGTTTGCATTCTGCATTGGGGACTCAGCTCAGGTTTAGCACCGCTTTCCACCCACAGACCGATGGGCAGTCTGAACGCACCATACAGACCCTCGAGGATATGCTGAGAGCGTGCGTTATGGATTTTGGAGGAGGGTGGTACCGGCACTTATCTTTGGTTGAGTTCGCGTACAACAACAGCTATCAGGCGAGCATCCAGATGGCTCCGTTTGAAGCGTTGTATGGACGCAAGTGTCGGTCTCCCTTATATTGGAGTGACGTGGGTGAGAGGAGGACTTTGGGACCGGAGTTACTTTTGGAGGCAGAGGAAAAAGTCAGGATTATTCGCCGGCATCTTGAGACAGCCCAGAGTCGTCAGAGGAGCTACGCGGATACTCGACGGCGAGACCTGGAGTTTCAGGTTGGTGATCATGTTTTCTTGAAGGTCTCGCCCTCGAAAGGGGTCCGGAGATTTGGAGTGCGGGGAAAGCTCAGCCCCCGCTTTATTGGACCCTTTGAGGTACTTAACAGAGTTGGTCCTGTGGCATACAGAGTTGCCTTACCCCCGCGCCTGGCCGGAGTTTGTAGAGTTATTTAGGATCCACAAGGATCTAAATAGGTACTATCAAACACCTAGAGGGGGGTGAATAGGTGTAATATTATAAAAACCAATCTCAGTGCAAAAATAAAAATTAATGCGGAAAATAAAAATCAACACACCGAGATTTACGTGGAAACTCCAATCCAGGAGAAAAACCACGGGACCAACACGCAATAACAATCCACTAAGAATAGAAGAATAACAAGGTGATTACCGACTCCACGGACTCAACCCCTCCTTCAGCTTCTTCGGACCTTGCGCTGACCGGTTGGATATCCACGCAATAACAATCCACTAAGAAAAGAAGAATAACAAGGTGATTACCGTCTCCACGGATTTAACCCCTCCTTCAACTTCTTCGGACCTTGCGCTCCACCGCTTGCACGTCCACTGCACACGTTCGAATCCACGAACGCCACTCGAATCCACGAGCACACGTTTCGAATCCACGAAACGCCTTCAACACACCGAATCCACGATGCCACGTCGAATCCACGACGCAAACTCAGCCGGTAAGAATATTGGCTTCGATGGTGATCCTTTGCTTAGATTATCAATGAAGATCCATGGGAAAAAATCTCTAAGCAAAGATTAGATCAATTCGACAAAAGATATGTTCTTGAAAGAACCATCGAATTGACCTAAAAGAGGCTATAAAGAAGAACGATAAAAACCTAGCCTCTAGGGTTGCTCTCAAGTGTTTTATAAATTGATCGGCCGTGCTCCCCACGTTTTGAGAAACCCTAAATGTCTATTTATAGTTTAGAAACCTTTGGAAAGAGATAAGAATCAAAAACATACCTTATCTGGAAATTTTCAGGACGGCGATCCGGATCGGATTACTGCGATCCGGATCGTCGTAACGAGATTGACGATTCCAGAAATCCAAGGGTTCGGGATCCGGATCGCAAGGCCCGATCCGGATCGTTCATGAATTTCAGCAACATCCAATGTTCGGGATCCGGATCGAATAGGCTTGGATCCGGATTGGATTTGCACATGAACTAATACCCTTCGGGATCCGGATTGGATCATCTGATCCGGATCCTGAACATGTCCCATGTCCAGTTTTTGATTTTTATGCAATTAAAAATTCATCCAAGTGTTTCTACACTATAAGAAAGTATTCGGATCACCAAAATTATTTAGTTAAACATACCTGATCCTTTTGAATACTTTCTTCTTGAGATTGATGTAACTGATCCACAATTCTTCATCTTCAATCTTCAAGACTCAAGACACTGAGTGTCAACTTGAGCTCTTGTTGAATCTTCTCTAAGTCTTTGATTGCTGATTGACAATTTGATCCCTTTAAGACTCCGACTCAACTCACTGACTTGACTCACGAAATATGCCAACACCAAAATGCCGTAACAATCTCCCCCTTTGGCAATTTCGTGACAAAACCCAAAAATACATAAAACGCTCAAGTCACTCATCTTAAACCAAAAAATTCGAAATTCAATGTCATCACCAAAACATTGATTTTCTTTGCGTGAAAGATCCAATAAATACAAAATTACATTTGAACCAAACAGTCCTAGAACATACTCTATGACTTAGGACTTGGAGTCTTAAAGTGATGTAATTCCTGCAAAACAAAACTCCAAACAAAATCAAACGTTAGTCGTTAGAAATTAAAATCCTACATTTGATTCGTCCTTTTGGTTCTTTTGTTTTTCGGCTCTTTCAATCTTTTCTTTATCTCCCCCTATCTTGAGCATCTCACATGTCTCTCCATGTTCTCCATGTTCTCCCCCTTTGTGATACGATCATCATTTTCCGTTCTCCCCCATTTTTCCATTTTCGTTTGTCCTCTCTTGATGATCTCATCTCCGTCATTTCTCTTCTCCCCCTTTTTGTCACAAATTGTCAAACAGTGAACATACTAGACAAAAGGAAATTAGTTCATAGAGAAAGAGAGATAAAAGCTCAGTTCCGGTATATAACAAAAATGCAGATTGCGTACCGGTACCAGAAAGCAAAAATCAAATAATTTCTTGAAACAAATCCAGATTTTGAAATCTTTTCAAATACCGATTTGTATTCCATCAAGAAATCCATTTAAGTGCTTTGAAGAACAATGAATTCAAATAGATGTCATTCAATCCAAATTTCTTTCATTAGAATAATTTAGAAAAATAAAAACCAGAAAGAGTATGTAAGCACTTTAGCGTATCAACTTTAAACAAAAGTCATCGTTTCATGCAACAAGAAATAGATTATACCAAATCTATCAAAAATACTCAAAAATGAAACGAAAATTTATGAAAATTAAAACTCTTAAAGTTGAACACTTCAATTACATCTAACCTGATCTTATGCGTAATGCCTTTATCAAATCATCAATTTTGGTAAAGAAAATGAAATACAAAGATCAATAGATGTTTGAAATCCCAGATAAGTTAGATAATATATCTAGACAATCTGTTGAAGGAGTGGCTCTTTGAGCATCTTTTATCAAAAATCCCACCTTATACCAACCATGAAATATGACTGAGTCAAGTATTTCAATATGCATTTCATCAACATTTTTAAAACAAAAATTTGCTTTGCATTCATGGGGTATCTTTTTTTTTTCTTTTTCTCCATGTGGTGGTAGTTTTCACACTCCTCATTGGGATGTAACTCTTTCCACATCTTTTGAGCATTTTACTTTTCTTTGACTCCCCCTCAATTGGCTATCAATTATTTAATATATAAGGTATTCAACCAAAAATTGATCTCGCATTCATACTCGACTAAGCAATCAAATATGATAATGACTATACCAAGAGATCATTGAGAGAGAAATTGACTTTGATCACTTAAAAGATGAATTAATTAACATAAATGATCATTGCAACATTGAAATATTATGATATCAAAAGCATAATAAATTTCTAAATGCGTGAAAGGATGCAATTAAAGTCAATTTAACCAATGCTCAATTAAACAACTCCTCTAAATGAAGTGTCTTCAAGATTATGAATATGGAGTCAAGTTGATAATCCAAGAAAAATTTAATTTGGAGTGAATGAACGTGAAGCCCCTTTTTATTCAATGCACTTGTTCGTTAAAAACCCTTTTGTTCAAAAACAAAGTATAAAAACAAAGAGCATTGAAAAACATGTAATGCAAAGATTAAGAAAAATATGAAGGGAAAACCAATCAAAGCATTACATACAGTCATAAGCTATTTAGAACTTAAGACAAGGAAAGATATCACCTTTCCGAATCCAAAATCGCTGGATTTTGGGTTGTCTTGATTCGTTGTGCCCGGGGGTTGGTAGCTTTGACTGTTGATCCACCTTAGGTCTTTGCCTCGCAATGATCCACTTGAATGATTGATGTTGTGGCTCGGACCTTTGGTGGGTTGAGTGAACTCCTTTGACTTGATGTGTCTTTTGATTCCGTTGAGTCCGCTCCGTAGATGAAGTTGCCGAAGAATTTTTCTTTCTCTTTTTCGGGCAATTCTTCACCAAATGTCCTTCAAGTCCACATAGGTGACAAGTTCTTCCTTTCAATTTCATTGTGGAACTTGAAGCATGCACAGTTTGGTCCTTTTTAAATCCCAAACCAACCTTGCTTGTTTGACCTAATCCGGACATACAATTAAGTTTCTTGGAACCGGTTGAAAGCCTTTGTATGTCGGATTTAAGTTCATGAACTTGCTTGGTCAAAGCTTGGTTGGTGACATGAATCTCCTCAAACTGCTTTTCAAGAAAACCAATCTTGTCCATATATGATTTAGCGTTTGTCTCCGATTGGTTTAGCTTTTCTTGGAGGATTTTATTGTTATCCAATAACCGTCCATGTTCCTCCTCGAGATCATGAAGTTTGATCTTTAAAGCTTGATTCTCGTCTTGAACTTCAAGTCGTTGCTTCCTCAACTTCTTGTTAAGTTTGGCCATCTTCTTTGATTCCGCAAGAAGTTGTTGGTATGCCTCAACGAGTTCTTCTTCGTCCGACTCCCCCTCACTTGATGACTCTCCTCCGGATGTTGATGTTTCATGCAAAATCAAAGGAATAGAGTCAGTGACTAAAGATGATAAGCACAAATTAGAAGAGGGAATTTGAGAGGCATGAAAAGCAACAATTTTTTCTTTTTCCTCTTCACTTGAGGTCGATTCATCGAAACTAGAATCGTCCCAAGTTTTTGCTTGCAAAGCCTTCTTTTTGTATGATTTCTTAGAAGGACAATCCGTTGAAATATGGCCGTAGCCTTTGCATCGATAACATCGGATTTCCCCTTCGAAATCATCTTTTTCTTTTTCTTTAGAAGGTTTTGCAACGCCTTTGAGTTTAGAGGATTTAGAACCCGATGATCCTTTAGATGGTTTCGTGGATGAAGATCCATCGGTTCGATTCTTCCAAAATTTCCGACGAAATTTCTTTGTGATCCGCGCCAATTGTTCTTCAAAATCGGCAAAAGAGATTTCATCGTCGGAACTCGATTCGTCATCTTCTTCCTTTGTTGATTTGAATGCAATACCTGTAAGCTTAGAAGAAGACTTGGAAGAATTTTGATTAGTAGGAAAAGTCATCTCATAAGTTTGCAAAGCACCTACTAATTCCTCTACACTCATCTCATCCGGATGACTAACGGTTTCAATGGCGGTAACCTTTGCCCTAAACCGTTCCGGAAGAGTCCGAAGAATCTTTCTTACAATTTTCGACTCCGGGATCTTTTCTCCTAAATTAGCACATGTATTAATTACATCTTGAAGTCTAGTGTAATAATCTGTAAACAATTCATGCTCTTCCATATGAATAGAGTCAAATTGACTTGTAAGCATCTGGAGCTTTTGAATTTTTACAAGATTAGTACCCTCATGTGTAATTTTGAGAATATCCCAAATTTCCTTCGCGGTTTCACACGCGGAAATTCTTGTAAACTCAGTCGAGGAAAGAGAATTAAATAAAGCGTTCATACCTTTCCCATTGTAAGAAGATCTTTCGATTTCCTCTTTAGACCATCTAGAGCGAGGTTTTGGGGTAGTAGAATTTCCTACTTCCTCAACCGGATGCACCCAACCGTATTCAACGGTTTGCCATACCCGCTCATCAATAGAGATGAGAAAAGCTCTCATCCGCACTTTCCAATATGCATAATTGGTCCCATCAAAAAGAGGAGGTCTAAAAATATTACCACTTTCACCCACATGATAGATAAACCTAAAACCCGCTCTGATACCAATTGTAGAGTTATTTAGGATCCACAAGGATCTAAATAGGTACTATCAAACACCTAGAGGGGGGTGAATAGGTGTAATATTATAAAAACCAATCTCAGTGCAAAAATAAAAACCAATGCGGAAAATAAAAATCAACACACCGAGATTTACGTGGAAACTCCAATCCAGGAGAAAAACCACGGGACCAACACGCAATAACAATCCACTAAGAATAGAAGAATAACAAGGTGATTACCGACTCCACGGACTCAACCCCTCCTTCAACTTCTTCGGACCTTGCGCTGACCGTTGGATGTCCACGCAATAACAATCCACTAAGAAAAGAAGAATAACAAGGTGATTACCGTCTCCACGGATTTAACCCCTCCTTCAACTTCTTCGGACCTTGCGCTCCACCGTTTGCACGTCCACTGCACACGTTCGAATCCACGAACGCCACTCGAATCCACGAGCACACGTTTCGAATCCACGAAACGCCTTCAACACACCGAATCCACGATGCCACGTCGAATCCACGACGCAAACTCAGCCGGTAAGAATATTGGCTTCGATGGTGATCCTTTGCTTAGATTATCAATGAAGAACCATGGGAAAAATCTCTAAGCAAAGATTAGATCAATTCGACAAAAGATATGTTCTTGAAAGAACCATCGAATTGACCTAAAAGAGGCTATAAAGAAGAACGATAAAAACCTAGCCTCTAGGGTTGCTCTCAAGTGTTTTATAAATTGATCGGCCGTGCTCCCACGTTTTTGAGAAACCCTAAGTGTCTATTTATAGTTTAGAAACCTTTGGAAAGAGATAAGAATCAAAAACATACCTTATCTGGAAATTTTCAGGACGGCGATCCGGATCGGATTACTGCGATCCGGATCGTCGTAACGAGATTGACGATTCCAGAAATCCAAGGGTTCGGGATCCGGATCGCAAGGCCCGATCCGGATCGTTCATGAATTTCAGCAAATCCAATGTTCGGGATCCGGATCGGAATAGGCTTGGATCCGGATTGGATTTGCACATGAACTAATACCCTTCGGGATCCGGATTGGATCATCTGATCCGGATCCTGAACATGTCCCATGTCCAGTTTTTGATTTTTATGCAATTAAAAATTCATCCAAGTGTTTCTACACTATAAGAAAGTATTCGGATCACCAAAATTATTTAGTTAAACATACCTGATCCTTTTGAATACTTTCTTCTTGAGATTGATGTAACTGATCCACAATTCTTCATCTTCAATCTTCAAGACTCAAGACACTGAGTGTCAACTTGAGCTCTTGTTGAATCTTCTCTAAGTCTTTGATTGCTGATTGACAATTTGATCCCTTTAAGACTCCGACTCAACTCACTGACTTGACTCACGAAATATGCCAACACCAAAATGCCGTAACC
>JAQOTM010001968.1:0-21283 GCA_029168755.2 Tillandsia fasciculata
TATCAGAGCTGTAAAAAAATATGACTATGAACAGAAGTAAAACAGTCTCTCATGAAATATACATAAAATCCTCACAGAATAAAGAAGTCTCTCCAAATAAACCAAAAGAGTACAACTCGATACCTCACTACATAAACTCTTAAACATGACACAACCAAAATATAAGGGTACCTCTAACACACTGAAGCTGAAGGGGAGAAAGGATCTATCTCGCGACTCCCTTACCTCGGTCTGGAAAAGCAGGATCAGCAACTGGCACCGCAGGAACTGGAGCTGAAGTCCCTGGGGAAAAGATACCACGACGGGTGTGAGAACTACCTCCCACAGTAGTTCTCAGTGGGTGCCGCCAACAAGCCCGACGGTCTGCCCACTAAGTCTACTAGAGGCATAAAGTAACAAAAGAAATGCAGTATGAAGAAGCTGAAAAGTAAAACATCTACTGCTACCATGCCTCTATCTAAAAATGCTCAAAAAGCGGGACAGATGAAAATATGATGTATCCGTTAACATAACAGTAAGGTCGCTCAATCTGAACTGACTGCCTCCTCGGGTCCAGTCAAGCCTGCGCCAATCTACTGCCGATATATCCTAGAGGACCGGACTTACGTAGAACGTCCGTAGCTGCCAAAACTGGCTCAGCCAGAGGGACGGTGTCTGTGACTGCCAAAACTGGCTCAGTCAGAGGGACTGCGTCCGTAACTGCTAAAACTGGCTCAGTCAGAGGGAATGCATCCGTAACTGCCAAAACTGGCTCAGTCAGAGGTAATGCATCGACAAGTCGCGGTACAAGAGTAACATATCCACCCCGGGTGTGGCTCTCGAGGGGTGCGACCCCACCGAGGAAAAGTATCCGCGCACTCTGTCGCGCAGGTGGCATTGCAGGCTATGGTCAAAAATCCACACTCACGCTCTGCTCAGATGAACTCAACCCTCAACATCTCTCACAACAGTCGGAGCTCACTCTACGACTCAGCTGACCAGCCCACACGAAACCCGAGACACTCGCCTCACCATCAACTCACCCTGCGGACTTACTAACAGGATACACCCCACAACAGGCCAAGATCCAATCACTGTCTCACTCACTGGCTAAGAATCCACACTGTCACTATGACAATGTCCCAAAGATCCCAGATCCACTATCACTATCACTATCACTATCACTATCATAATGCAAGCCGGTCTACAGACTGCTACAGACGCCACTCGGTCCCCAGATGCGAGTGCAAATGCAATCCCAGCTAATAAACCTCCCAGCCCATGACTCGGGGAAAAATCACTATGTCCAGAGTAACAAGAGTACAACCATTGTGGGAAAACTAAAGCAATGAATAAATCCAATGCAGGTTTAAGTTTACTATAGTCTGGTGGAGCATGATGTATAATACTTAACAGGTATTCTAGGCTAAGTTGAGTTCCCATGTTGTAAGAGTTCAAATATTGCAAGTAGTTCAATGAGGTCTTCAGATTTAACAGCTGTCAATTGTGGGTACTAACATACAGTTCTCACATAATATTGGAGTCATAAATTAACATGCATGCTACTAAATTCATAGAATTAGAGTGCAGTCCATAGATTTTGAAAGCAGGATCACCCACCTGATCGCGCTAACTGTCCGGGGTCGCACAGATAAAAAGCCCAGAAACTGATAAAACTCCGAGTCCACTAAGCAAAGAGCACCATAGTGGTGCTTACAAAGTCCTGGGTACAACAACAATTCCACATTTACATTAAATTCCACACTAATTCCTTATACAAAAATCTGCAAGGACAGTCACTGTTCAAACGAAATTTCTACCTGAAAATAATTTTCCACAAATTCCAATAAAAATATCACGACGATCCTCGCGAAGTGTAGATGTCGATAGGCTCTTGAATCGTCGAATTCCGATGTCCGGATGAGGAGATAAAAATCCGCGAAGTGAGTGCTGTCCAGGAATCTCACAGCAAAACAGCGGCTCAGTAATGCCTCGAAATCCATGCCAAAAACCCAAATCTAGGCAAAACACTCAACACGAAAGTCGAAGATTTACCTCTCGTGAATCCAACGCCGCAAAAATCGCTGAAATCGGCTGTCGGGGTAGCTCTGTGGAATTTTTAGACCGAAATGCGACGATAACGGGCCTCCAACAGAAATCCGTCGCTCCGCACTTCGAGGCAGAAAACACAGTCGTCGCGGCTTCCAAAAGTTCTGAAATTTCACCAGGAGATTCCCAAGAGAAAGAGGAAGAAATTTAGTAAAGGGAGCAATGGCTAAATCCGCTCGGAAAGGGCTCAAAATCGCGGCCCAAGTGGCCTATTTATAGGCCCACAAGGAAAAGCAGCCCAAAAAGCCAAGTTGACCACTTTCGGGCCCAACTTTCGGGCGCCCGAAAGTTTTCGGGCTGCTACAGTAACGGGCCGGCCCGTTACTGTGCGCGCCCGAAACTCCCAGAGGCCGACACGTGTCCCATTCCTGCTCCCCGCACCCGGCGCACGCATCGCGACGAACCACGGGATGCCACGTGTCCCGACCGTGGGTCGTGCACCGGTGCGCCCGACCAACCACGGGGCGCCACGTGGCGCCCCCACGCCGACCGGTCAACGCGCACGTCGCGCGACGTGCGCGGCCGCACCGCCGCCGGACCCGGGTCGGGCACGCGCCCCGAGGCACCGCCTCAGCCGCCGCCGCCGTGTGGACCGGGTGCACCAGAACCCGCCAACCACTCAACGCCACGTGTCCACCGGTCTACCGTGCACCAAAGCCAGAAGTTCGTGGACCGCGTGCACAACACCGCACCAACCACGGGATGCCACGTGGCATACCCTCGGTCCACCGTGCACCCCGCCAAGGCCCGTGGACCGCGCCCGCTGCGGCGGCCAACCGCAGCGCGCCACGTGGCCCGCGCCCGGTGCACGCGCCCCCGCGGTGGACCGCGCGCCTGCGCCGCCGCCCGCCGCCGCGCTCCGCCGCCGCCGGCGCTCCTCCGGCCGCCGGAACAGTAACCCACGCCTCGATTTCCGTGTTTTCGCGTCCGGGTTCCGAAAAATTCAAGTAATAGTCCATTTCGCTCGTTTTCGCGCGCTGAATCCAAATCCGAGGTCCGTTCAGCCAAATTCCGCTTCTAAAATTTTCCAAAATTTCCCGGAAGAGTAAACTTGATCCAATTTTCGTGCCGAGTCACAATCTTAGCTCCAATAAGCGCGCAAACACCTCACACACCCAAAATGGACTCTCAGCAAAGAAAATAAGCTCCAATTTCACCAGAAACCCCGAATCTGGGGCCCGACACGCACACGCTCATTCCAAACCAACAGTAAACCCTAAGGTGGGGATTCGGGTCCTCACAGTTGGTGCAGCCATAGGTGCTTTTCCTGTGTCCTTGGTTGCTTTTCCCTTTGAACCATCAGACGCTTTTCCTTTTGAACCATCAGATTCCTTTTGTTCAGGCAATGAGTCATCATCATCTGTCAATGCAGTCCAATCTACCTCATGACAATCTATTTCTGTGTCACTGACCTCAACAAACTCACCCTTTAGTTATGTTTTCTTAGCTCTCTTGAATTTGTTTGTGATCCGAGTGTGCACCATAGTGACCAGCAGCAAGATTATCCAAGAGAAATTCATTGATCCAAGTGCCTTAAGAAAATTGAAGTTCCTGTGAAGAACACCTCAAGAACACATGAAAAATTGTTAATTTTCAAAAATTTGAAAAATTGTACCCAAACAATCATAATCATGTAGAGAAGCTAAGAATCAAATTAGTTTTGCAAAAAGAATTTTAAAAGTGGATCAATCGCATGATTTTCGAAAATTCCCATTATATGCCCTAAAACCGAAATTTTTGAAATCGAAGCCCAAAAATTCGTTAATCAGGTGAAAACCCAGCATATAATCAAAACTAATCTGCCCAAAGTTCTTATTTCAAAAGAAATTTGATCAAAAACCATTCACAAACGAAAAAGAAGCAAGATTTTTGCTCACGTTTTGAGCAAACAAGCAAAACAATGAAAAACCGAGATTTTGATCAATAAAACTTACTTGGATTCGAAGAACTTGAGTTTGGAAAGCTCCGAGATGCAAGAAATCTAGAGAGAGAAGCTCTAGAGACTTGAGAACAAAAGATTAGGGTAAAAGAAATCAAATCCTTTTCGTTCTTATTAAAACCCTAGCCGTGATCCGGATCGGATCGTGAATGTGATCCGGATCGGCTACCCGCAGGAACCATCCTGCGTTCGGGATCCGGATCACTTACCCCGATCCGGATCGGCTTCAACTTTTTCTCCAGAAAAATATAGAAAAATTCAATAAAATCCAGAAAAAGTATGTAAGCACTTTACCATATCAACTTTAAACAAAAATCATCGTTTCATACAACAAGAAATAGATTATACTAAATCTATCAAAAATACTCAAAAATGAAACGAAAATTTATGAAATTAAAAAACTTAAAGTTGAACAACTTCAATCACATCTAACTTGATCTTATGTGTAATGCCTTTATCAAATCATCAATTTTGGTAAAGAAAATGAAATACAAGATCAATAGATGTTTGAAATCCCAGATAAGTTAGATAATATATCTAGACAATCTGTTGAAGGAGTGGCTCTTTGAGCATCTTTTATCAAAAATCCCACCTTATACCAACCTTGAAATTTGACAGAGTCAAGTATTTCAATATGCATTTTAATCAATTCACAAATTGACGAAACCATGCTGGTATTCATGTGGTAGCTGCACACAGTACTCGGACGACCGAGGTTAGCTCTTTCCTCCATGTGGTGGTAGTTTTCACACTCCTCATTGGGATGTAACTCTTTCCACATCTTTTGAGCATTTTACTTTTCTTTGACTCCCCCTCAATTGGCTATCAATTATTTAATATATAAGGTATTCAACCAAAAATTGATCTCGCATTCATACTCGACTAAGCAATTAAATATGATAATGACTATACCAAGAGATCATTGAGAGAGAAATTGACTTTGATCACTTAAAAGATGACTTAATTAACATAAATGATCATTGCAACATTGAAATATTATGATATCAAAAGCATAATAGATTTCTAAATGTGTGAAAGGATGCAATTAAAGTCAATTATGATTTATGCTCAATTAATGTCCTATGTACCAACATAGATAAAGAACAAAACAAAAACAAAAACAAAACCTAACTTAAGCAAAAGTTTCAAAAAGGTTATTTCAAGGAAAGCATGCCAATTGCTTTACGCAAGTGAATAAAACGTTTTTGATCCAAAGGTTTTGTTAAGATATCAGCTAATTGATCCTCAGTTGAAATATATGACAGTTGAAGAATATTTGATTCAACTAGCTCTCTAAGAAAATGATATCTAAGTTCAATATGTTTTGTTCTAGAGTGCAACACAGGGTTTTTTGAAATGTTAATAGCACTAGTGTTGTCACATAAAATAGTTACCGAAGATGCTGAAATGCGAAAGTCGCTCAACACGCTTTTCATCCATATCAATTGGGTTGAACAACTTCCTGCTGAAATATACTCCGCTTCGGCAGTCGAGAGTGCTATGCAATTCTGCTTTTTACTGTGCCATGCAACAAGGCAATGGCCAAGATAGAAGCATGCACCACTCGTGCTTTTCCGATCATCCACCGATCCAGCCCAATCGGCATCTGAGTATCCAACAATATCCAAACTTGTTCCCATAGGATACCAAATTCCGAAATTTATCGTTCCTTTGATGTATCGGATGATCCGCTTCACCGCTTTCAGGTGAACCTCCTTCGGTGCTGATTGATATCTCGCGCAAATCCCAACACTGAAGGATATATCCGGGCGACTAGCCGTGAGATACAGTAGACTTCCAATCATACTGCGATACAGTTTCTCGTCTACATTCTCACTATGTGATTCACTTCCAAGTCCCTTATGGCTAGTTCCCATTGGAGTCGGAAAATCCTTAGAATTTTCAAGATCAAACTTTTTGACCAACTCCATTGCATACTTGGATTGACACAAGTGAATACCTTCATCGTTTTGTTTAACTTGTAATCCAAGAAAATAAGTCAATTCGCCCATCATGGACATCTCAAATTCGCTTTCCATGGTCTCCGCGAATTTAGAAGCATCATTATCTCTTGTTGCGCCAAATACAATGTCATCGACATAGATTTGTGCTACAATGAAATTGTTTTGATAATGCTTCACAAAGAGAGTCCTGTCAGCTCCCCCTCGAGTATAGCCCTTTTCCAAAAGGTGCTTTGTCAACCTTTCGTACCATGCTCGCGGTGCTTGTTTCAGACCGTAAAGAGCCTTTTTCAAACGAAAAACATGGTTCGGTTGTTTATGGTCTACAAAACCTTTCGGTTGAGCCACATAAACTTCCTCATTTAAAAACCCATTTAAAAATGCGCTCTTAACGTCCATTTGAAATAATTTGATTTTAAAATGACAAGCAATAGCAAATAGGATACGAATGGACTCGAGTCTAGCTACAGGGGCGAAAGTTTCATCAAAGTCTATACCTTCTACTTGAGAGTAGCCTTGAGCAACTAGTCTTGCCTTGTTCCTGATGATAGTACCATCTTCATTTTTCTTGTTCTTGAAAATCCATTTGGTACCTATCACATTGTGTTGCTTCGGAGGCTTCGTTAATTCCCAGACTTTGTTTCGCTCAAATTGATGGAGCTCTTCTTGCATTGCTTCAATCCAATAGTCATCTTGAAGAGCTTCATCAACATTCTTTGGTTCGATTAAGGATACGTAGCATGCGAATCTGCAAACCAATTGTCTCCGAGTTCTGACTCCTTCTTGTGGGTCTCCAATGATGTTCGATTCAGGATGATCCTTGGAGATGCGTAACGTTTGAGGTAAAGGAGTGGTCGGAGGTACTTGAGATGATTCCTGCACATCAGATAAACTTGAAGAACCGTTAGATGCATCATTATTATCGAAAGAATTGTTAGAAGAAGATGCATTAGCAGGTGTATCATCATCAAGAGAGATATCGAGGGTAGATTTTTCAGATTCAAAGTGAAAAGCTTCATCTACTTTAACATTTATCGATTCTACGATCGTCTTAGATTCTAAGTTAAAAACTCGATATGCTCTACTGTTTGTAGAATAACCTAAGAAAATCCCTTCGTCACTTCGAGAGTCAAATTTTCCAAGATTCTCGCGGTCACGCAAAATAAAACACCGACTCCCGAAGATACGAAAATATTTGATGTTCGGTTTTCTACAAAACCATAGCTCATATGGTGTATTCAAAGTCCCCGGGCGCAAATACACTCGATTAATTACATAGACAGCCGTGTTCACCGCTTCAGCCCAAAAATATAACGGAAGATTCCGGCTATGAAGCATAACACGAGCCATCTCCTGTACGACCCTGTTTTTGCGCTCGACTACACCATTCTGTTGAGGTGTATAGGGTGCCGAGAATTCATGTTTAATGCCGTTTGAAATGCAAAAATCAATGAATTTTGAATTTATGAATTCCCCACCTCTATCACTTCTAACACGAGTAATCTTTTCATTCTTTTCAATCATAATACGATGGCAAATCTCGTGAAAAGAATCAAAAGTATCAGCTTTCTCTTTTAAAAATGCTACCCAAGAATATCTAGAGAAATCATCAACCAATAAGAAAATATACCATTTACCTCCCAAAGATGGTTGACGAGTTGGCCCCATTAAATCCATGTGCAAAAGTTCCAAAGGCCGTTTTGTACCAATGTGGTTCAAGTTCTTGTGTGCAGTCCTAGACTGTTTTCCCTTTTGGCAACCGCCACACACAATGTTTTGTTCAAATGAAAGTTTAGGAACCCCCTTGACCACATCTTTGTTTGAAATTCTAGCAAGTTCCTTAAAGTTTATGTGACCTAGCCTTTCGTGCCAAAGAGTTTCATTTTTCAAAGAAGCTAGGTTACATTTTTCAGAAATTTACTAGGAACAACATAACAATTGTTTTCTGATCTAACCCCTTTTAAAAAGAAACATGGTTCTTGTCAGTTACAGTACATTCATCAGATGAAAAATTAACTGAATAACCATTGTCACAAAGTTGACTTATGCTTATGAGGTTAGTCTTAAGGCCATTAACAAATAACACATTATTTAGAACCGGGCCATCCGGAATAGCGATAGTTCCTTTTCCAACAATCTTGGAAGACCGACCATCTCCGAAAACAACAAGTCCTCCGGAGATTTTCTCAAAGGTTTGAAAACAGTTTTTGTCACCGGTCATATGACGGGAACACCCGCTATCCAGATACCAAGACGAACTATCATATGCATGCAAGGAGACATTGGTAACAAGACAAGGGAAAATTTCACCTTTGCGCACCCAAACCTTTTTGGAATGCGTCGGTAATGGTCGTGAAGTTACTCGCCTAGGTGAAAGCGTCTTGTTCGAAGTATTGCTGCTCCTTGATGATGTCGTCTTGAGCGGTGAACTACCAAGGCTCTTTTCCTTCAATTGATTTGCAATTGATTTCTGAGGAATCACCTTTTTGGTAGTCATTGCAAGAGGTGCTTGAGGTGTGCGTTTGGCTCCCGTCTTGCAATTTCTCCTTATGTGCCCTGAAATGCCACAACGAAAACATACCTTAGTTCTTGACGATCCCGAGGAGGATGAAGTAGGCTTGTTGTCGTTGATTGTCGTGAATTCCGGTGTCGGAGGAGGAGGTACCGACTGAGGCACAAAAACTGTCCCACTCGAACTTGGAATGTCTCCAGTTTGAGTGTACCCGAGGCCGAACTTATTTGTTTGACCAAGACCAAGAAGCCTGTCCAACTTACTCCTTCCAGAAGAAAATCGCTGTAAATCGTCCTTTAGTTGGAGTATGGTCTTTGTCATTTCCATTTTATCCCGTTGAGCCTCGTCGTAGAGCTTCGAGAAATAATTCGCTTTATCCACCAAATTTGTATGTTCTTTCTCGAGAAGCTCATTTTCCTCTTGAAGGGAAACATTTGCTTTGACTAGATTATCCCTTTCCACTTCAAGAGCGTTTGAGAGAGAAGATGCCCTTTTCGCTTCTTCTTCGAGATCCTGCAATCTCCCTCTCAAACTCCGGTTTTGCTTTGCCAGTTTCTTTGAATCCCTCAAAAGCTTATGGTAGGCAAGAGCAAAATCTTCACCTTCAGAATTACTCGATTCGTCGTCCGTAGCGTTCTTTTCAACATGGGAGGAGTTGGACAAGGAATCGGAGGTACTAGCCATCAAGCACATGAAGGGTGAAGATGTAGTGGACGCGTGGAATGCTGTCGCGTTGTCTTCTTCATCACTTGAGGATGACTCATTTGACGTGGAGTTGTCATCCCAAGTAACGACTTGCATCGCTTTCTTCTTTGCCGGATTCTTGTTGGGACACTCCGTTGCAATGTGGCCGTAGCCTCGACATTTGAAGCACTGAACTTGTCCCTCTGAACTTTTCTTATCCTTTGAGAAGTTCTCTTGCTTTCTTGACTTGTAGCTTGAAGAACCTTTGCCTTTCTTGGACTTTCCGAAGGATGGAGTTTTGCTTGGATTACCCCTTCGAAAGTTGCGGCGAAACTTCCTTGTCAAGAGAGCGAGCTGCTTCTCAAAGTCCTCCATAGATAGGTTCTCGTCATCGTCCGAGGAGGATGAATCCGCGTCTTCTTCCTTAGTTGTTTTCAATGCATAACCTGAAGACTTAGAAGAGGATGCCTTTCCCGAAGAATAGTTAGTAGGAAATGTCATTTCATAAGTTTGTAATGCACCAACTAATTCTTCTACACGCATTTCGTCCGGGTGTTTAATTGTTTCAATGGCTGCGACCTTCGGGCGAAATCGTTCAGGAAGAGTTCTTAATATCTTTCTTACAACTTTAAATTCTGGAATCTTCTCTCCCAAGTTAGCACATGAGTTTACGATGTCTTGCAATCGTGTGTAATAGTCTGTGAAAGATTCATTTTCTGCCATAGAAATAGAGTCAAACTTGCTCGTAAGCATTTGCAGTTTCTGAATCTTCACAAGGTTAGTTCCCTCATGCGTAACTTGAAGAACATCCCAGATTTCTTTCGCAGTCTCACATGCCGAGACGCGAGAGAACTCTGTTTGTGACAAAGCATTAAATAAAGCATTAATTCCTTTGCCATTGTAAGAAGATGAATCTATCTCTTCCTTGGTCCATTTCGACCTAGGTTTTAAGGTGCGAACATCAGAAATAATTTCAGTTGGATTAGTCCATCCTAATTCAATTGATTGCCACACCCTTTCGTCGATGGAAATTAAAAAGGCTTTCATCCGTACTTTCCAGTACGCATAATTTGTTCCATCAAAGAAAGGGGGTCGATTGATGTTTCCACCTTCAACCATTGTTTACAACCCTATTCCCGCTCTGATACCACTTGTTGGGTTATATTAATTATGGATCTAAATAGGGGAAAAAACACCTAGAGGGGGGTGAATAGGTGTAAACAATAAACACTCAAAAAATCATTGCGCAATAAAACCCAATGCGGAAAAATAAAAATAACACGCAAGATTTTTACGTGGAAAAACTCCAAACCGGAGTAAAAAACCACGGGACCGATAACACGGCGAAATCCACTAGAATTAACACACGTACAAGGTGATATAACGTACTCACAGACGACTCAACCTTTTACCATACGCTCCTAGTCGATCTTCTCCGCTCGCTCCACAACGCTTCTCGAATCCACGATCTGCGCCCAACGCTGAATCCACAGCGTCCAACGTCGAGTCCACGACGTCCGACCGAATCCACGGTCTTCACCCAGTAGCACGCTTCGAATCCACGAACGTACCTCGCTCCGAATCCACGAGAGCGGTTGCACCTTGAATCCACAAGGCCACGCGAGTCCACGCGCCGATTTAGGGTAAATCGTTGTTTTTTGGGTGGTGATGATCCGCCGAATACTTAGATTAGAAATAGATCGGAAATACCATCTAAGTATTCATTGATTTGATTCTACTCAAAATCTGAGTTTGGAAAACCTAGAATCAAATCAATCAATATAGATGAAGAAACATAGAATAATTCTATTGATTTCCTTTCTTCTCTATATGTGGATCTTTTATATTTTTCGGCTCTATTTTCTTTTCGATAATCGATCGATGCCCTAAAAATGAAACATAGGGTCTATTTATAGGTTAGAAACCATTGGAAGAAGATAAGGATCAAAAACACCTTTTCTGGAAATTTTACCGACGGCGATCCGGATTGGAATTGGGCGATCCGGATTGCAGAAGCAAGAAAGACGTTTCCAGAAAACACTTGTTCGGGATCCGGATCGCAGTCCCCGATCCGGATCGTTCATACAGTTTTACCAAAACTCACATTCGGGATCCGGATTGCAAATCCTGATCCGGATCGTGCAAGTATCAAGGTAAAACAAGTGTTCGGGATCCGGATCATGAAATGCTGCGATCCGGATTGAACCAGTGTATGAACAAACACCCTTCGGGATCCGGATTGCAATGCCCGATCCGGATCCTGAACATGTCCCATGTCCAGTTTTTTATTTTTATGCAATTAAACATTCTTCCAGGTGTTTCTACACTACAAGAAGTATTCGGATCACCAAAAATATTTAGTTAAACATACCTGATCCTTTTGAATTCTTCTTTCTTGAGATTGAGGTATATGATCCAAAGTTCTTTCATCTTCAATCTTCAAGACTTAACATGTGACACCCCCGGAATTTGGATTAGTCCTCTATATAAATGATATAATAGGACTAAATCTCTAACCCGGCTATAGCATTTTGGATGGTAGCAAGATCCAAGAGGAACATGAGAGTTAAGCGTGCTAGAGCTAGAGTAGTTCTAGGATGGGTGACCCCCTGGGAAGTGGGGCGTCACAGTTGGTATCAGAGACATTCACCAGCCGGAAATGTGAGATTAGTCTCGGCTGAGCCAGGGTTATATAGTGGGTAGAGCG
Organism: Tillandsia fasciculata; assembly: GCA_029168755.2. Classification (NCBI taxonomy): domain Eukaryota; kingdom Viridiplantae; phylum Streptophyta; class Magnoliopsida; order Poales; family Bromeliaceae; genus Tillandsia; species Tillandsia fasciculata. The sequence continues at coordinate 11,892 of JAQOTM010001968.1, forward strand.
AGGCTCCCCAGCTAATGACCGTTGTGAGTGGAGTGCAGCTCCTCACAAGGTCGGCTAAGGCTAGCGAGACGAGTCTCACATCGCCTGGTGCTTGTGAGTGTGCTTGAGCCTGACGTGGAAGTCAGGGCTTAAAGGGGAGAAGAATGTGACACCCCCGGAATTTGGATTAGTCCTCTATATAAATGATATAATAGGACTAAATCTCTAACCCGGCTATAGCATTTTGGATGGTAGCAAGATCCAAGAGGAACATGAGAGTTAAGCGTGCTAGAGCTAGAGTAGTTCTAGGATGGGTGACCCCCTGGGAAGTGGGGCGTCACATAACACTTTCACGAAATACGCCAACTCAAATTCCGTAACAGCCTACTCCGGAGTGGCACTCGATGGGAGCGACCCGCTCGAGTCAAATAACTGCGCAACACTGTCGAGCACAAATGTGTTACGGAATTTGAGTTGGCGTATTTCGTGAATGTGTTAAGTCTTGAAGATTGAAGATGAAGAAACTTCGGATCGTATACCTCAATCTCAAGAAAGAAGAATTCAAAAGGATCAGGTATGTTTAACTAAATAATTTTGATGATCCGAATACTTCTTATAGTGTAGAAACACCTGGAAGAGGTTTTAATTGCTTATTCATCAAAAACTGGACATGGGACATGTTCAGGATCCGGATCGTGGCTTTCAATCCGGATCCCGAAAGGTGTTTGTTCATACACTGGTTCAATCCGGATCGCAGCACTCTCTGATCCGGATCCCGAACACTAGTTTTACCTGTTTGCTTCTTCGATCCGGATCAGGAATTGCAATCCGGATCCCGAACATGTTTTTCTGGTAAAACTGTATGAACGATCCGGATCGTGGCTTTCGATCCGGATCCCGAACATCAATTTTTCTGGAAACCGTATTTTGTGCTTCTGCAATCCGGATCGTGGCTTTGCAATCCGGATCGCCGTCGGTAAAACTTTCCAGAAAAGTTTGTTTTTGATCCGAATATTCTTCCTAGGGTTTCTAACCTATAAATAGCCCTACCATTCATTTCTAGGGCATCCGCAATAGAACGGCTGATTGAGAAAAGATAGCCGAAAAGAAAAATCCACATATATAGAGAAGAAAGGAAATCAATAGATTTATTCTATGTTTCTTCATCTATATTGATTAGTTTGATTCTAGGTTTTCATACTCACATCTTGAGTAGAATCAAATAATGAATACTTAGATGGTATTTCCGATCTATCTTAATCTAAGTATTCGGCGGATCATCACCACCCAAACAAACAACGATTTACCCCAAAATCGGCGCGTGGACTCGCGTGGCCTTGTGGATTCAAGGTGCAACCGCTCTCGTGGATTCGGAGCGAGGTACGTTCGTGGATTCGAAGCGTGCCATTGGGTGAAGACCGTGGATTCGGTTGGACGTCGTGGACTCGACGTTGGACGCTGTGGATTCAGCGTTGGGCGCGGATCGTGGATTCGAGAAGCGTCGTGGAGCGAGCGGGAAGATCTACTAGGAGCGTATGGTAAAAGGTTGAGTCGTCTGTGAGTACGTTATATCACCTTGTACGTGTGTTAATTCTAGTGGATTTCGCCGTGTTATCGGTCCCGTGGTTTTTTACTCCGGTTTGGAGTTTTTCCACGTAAAAATCTTGTGTGTTCTTTTATTTTTCCGCATTGGGTTTTATCGCGCAATGATTTTTTGAGTGTTTATTGTTTACACCTATTCACCCCCCTCTAGGTGTTTTTTCCCCTATTTAGATCCTTATAACCTAAACCCAACAAGTGGTATCAGAGCGGGAATAGGGTTGTAAACAATGGTTGAAGGTGGAAACATCAATCGACCCCCTTTCTTTGATGGAACAAATTATGCGTACTGGAAAGTACGGATGAAAGCTTTTTAATTTCCATCGACGAAAGGGTGTGGCAATCAATTGAATTAGGATGGTCTAATCCAACTGAAATTTTAGATGATGTTCGCACCTTAAAACCTAGGTCGAAATGGACCAAGGAAGAGATAGACTTATCTTCTTACAATGGCAAAGGGATTAATGCTCTATTTAATGCTTTGTCACAAACTGAGTTCTCTCGCGTCTCGGCATGTGAGACTGCGAAAGAAATCTGGGATGTTCTTCAAGTTACGCATGAGGGAACTAACTTAGTGAAGATTCAGAAACTGCAAATGCTCACGAGCAAGTTTGACTCTATCTCTATGGCAGAGAATGAATCCTTCACTGACTATTACACACGATTGCAAGACATCGTGAACTCATGTGCTAACTTGGGAGAGAAGATTCCAGAATTTAAAGTTGTAAGAAAAATTCTAAGAACTCTTCCTGAACGATTTCGCCCGAAGGTCGCAGCCATTGAAACAATTAAACACCCGGACGAAATGCGTGTAGAAGAATTAGTAGGTGCTTTACAAACTTATGAAATGACTTTTCCTACTAACTATTCTTCTGGAAAGGCATCCTCTTCTAAGTCTTCAGGTTATGCATTGAAATCAACTAAAGAAGAAGACGCGGATTCATCCTCCTCGGACGACGACGAGAACATTTCTATGGAGGACTTTGAGAAGCAGCTCGCTCTCTTGACAAGGAAGTTTCGCCGCAACTTTCGAAGGGGAAATTCAAGCAAAACTCCATCCTTCGGAAAGTCCAAGAAAGGCAAGGGTTCTTCAAGCTACAAGTCAAGAAAGCAAGAGAACTTCTCAAAGGATAAGAAAAGTTCGAGGGACAAGTTCAGTGTTTCAAATGTCGAGGCTACGGCCACATTGCAACGGAGTGTCCCAACAAGAATCCGGCTAAGAAGAAAGCGATGCAAGTAGTTACTTGGGATGACAACTCCACGTCAAATGAGTCATCGTCAAGTGATGAAGAAGACAACGCGACAGCTTTCCACGCGTCCACTACATCTTCTCCCTTCATGTGCTTAATGGCAAGTACATCCGACTCACTGTCCAACTCCACTGTTGAAAAGATTGCAACGGACGATGAATCAGATGATTCGGAAGGTGAAGATTTTGCTTTAGCCTACCATAACTTTTGAGGGATTCAAAGAAACTGGCTAAGCAAAACAAGGGGTTGAAAGGGAGATTGCAGGATCTTGAAGATGAAGTAAAAAGAGTAACCTCTCTCTCAACCGATCTTGAAGTGGAAAGGGACAATCTGATTAAAACAAATGTTTCCCTTCAAGAGTCCAATGAGCAATTCGAGAAGAATTATATGGATATGGTGAACAAAGCGAATTACTTCTTGAAGCTCTACGGCGAGGCTCGACAGGAAAAATTGGAAATGACGGAGACCATACGCCAACTGAAGGATGACTTACAGAGATTTTCTTCTGGAAGGAGTAAGTTGGACAGACTTCTTGGTCTTGGTCAAGAAATAAGTTCGGCCTCGGATACACTCAAACTGGAGACATTCCAAGTTCGAGTGGTACAGTATTTGTGCCTCAGTCGGTATCTCCTCCTCCGACACCGGTGTTCACGACAAGCAACGACAACAACCTACTACATCCTCTTCGGAATCGACAAGAACTAAGGTATGTTTTCGTTGTGGCATTTCAGGGCACATAAGGAGAAATTGCAAGATGGGAGCCAAACGCACACCTCAAGCACATCTTGCAATGACTACCAAAAGGGCTATTCCTCGGAAATCAACTGCAATCAATTGAAGGAAAAGAGCCTTGGTAGTACACCGCTCAAGACGACATCATCAAGGAGCAGCAATTCTTCAGCAAGACGCTCTCACCTAGGAAATCAACTTCACGACCATTACCGACGCACTTCAAAAAGGTTTGGGTGCGCAAAGGTGAAATCTTTCCCTGTCTTGCTACCAATGTTTCTTTGCATGCATATGATAGTTCGTCTTGGTACCTGGATAGCGGGTGTTCCCGTCATATGACCGGCGATAAAAACTGTTTTCAAACATTTGAGAAAAACTCCGGAGGACTTGTTGTTTTCGGAGATGGTCGGTCTTCCAAAATTGTTGGAAAGGGAACGGTAGCTATTCCAGATGGCCCGGTTCTAGATAATGTGTTATTTGTTCATGGCCTTAAGACTAACCTCATAAGCATAAGTCAACTGTGTGATAGTGGTTATTCAGTTAATTTTTCATCTGATAAATGCACTGTAACTGACATGAACCATGCTTTCTTTTTAAAGGGGGTTAGATCAGAAAACAACTGTTATGTAGTTCCTTCTAAGATTTCTGAAAAATGTAACCTAGCATCTTTGAAAAATGAAACACTTTGGCATGAAAGGCTAGGTCACATAAACTTTAAGGAACTTGCTAGAATTTCAAATAAAGATGTGGTCAAGGGGGTTCCAAAACTTTCTTTTGAACAAAACCTTGTGTGTGGCGGTTGCCAAAAGGGAAAACAGTCTAGGACTGCACACAAGAATTTGAACCACATAGGTACAAAACGGCCTTTGGAACTTTTGCATATGGACTTAATGGGGCCAACTCGTCAACCATCTCTGGGAGGTAAATGGTATATTTTCTTATTGGTTGATGATTTTCTAGATATACTTGGGTAGCATTTTTAAAAGAAAAAGCTGATACTTTTGATTCTTTTCTCGAAATTTGCAATCGTATTATGATTGAAAAGAATGAAAGGATTACTCGAGTTAGGAGTGATAGAGGTGGGGAATTCATAAATTCCAAATTCATTGATTTTTGCACTTCTAACGGCATTAAACATGAATTCTCTGCACCTTACACACCTCAACAAAATGGTGTAGTCGAGCGCAAAAACAGGGTCGTACAGGAGATGGCACGTGTTATGCTTCATAGCCGGAACCTTCCTTTATATTTTTGGGCTGAAGCGGTGAACACGGCTGTCTATGTTATCAATCGAGTGTATTTGCGCCCGGGGACTTTGAATACACCATATGAACTATGGTTTTGTAGAAAACCTAACATCAAATATTTTCGCATCTTTGGGAGTCGGTGTTTTATTTTACGTGATCGCGAAAATCTTGGAAAATTTGACTCTCGAAGTGACGAAGGGATTTTCTTAGGTTATTCTACAAACAGTAGAGCATATCGAGTTTTTAACTTAGAATCTAAGACGATCGTAGAATCGATAAATGTTAAGGTAGATGAAGCTTTTCACTTTGAATCTGAAAAATCTACCCTCGATATCTCTCTTGATGATGATACACCTGCTAATGCATCTTCTTCTAACAATTCTTTCGATAATAATGTTGATGCATCTAACGGTTCTTCAAGCTTATCTGATGTGCAGGAATCATCTCGTGTACCTCCGCCTACTCCTCTACCTCAAACGTTACGCATCTCCAAGGATCACCCTGAATCGAACATAATTGGAGATCCACAAGAAGGAGTTAGAACACGGAGACAATTGGTTTGCGGATTTGCATGCTATGTATCTCAAATCGAACCAAGGAATGTTGATGAAGCTCTCCAAGATGATTATTGGATTAAAGCAATGCAGGAAGAGCTCCATCAATTTGAGCGAAACAAAGTCTGGGAATTGACGAAGCCTCCGAAGCAACACAATGTGATAGGTACCAAATGGATCTTCAAGAACAAGAAAAACGAAGAAGGTACTATCATCAGGAACAAAGCAAGGTTAGTTGCTCAAGGCTATTCTCAAGTAGAAGGTATAGACTTTGATGAAACCTTCGCCCCTGTAGCTAGACTCGAGTCCATTCGTATATTGTTTGCGATCGCTTGTCATTTTAAAATCAAATTATTTCAAATGGACGTTAAGAGCGCCTTTTTAAATGGATTTTTAAATGAGGAAGTTTATGTAGCTCAACCGAAAGGTTTTGTGGATCATAAACTACCTAACCATGTTTTTCGACTGAAAAAGGCTCTTTACGGTCTGAAACAAGCACCGCGAGCATGGTACGAAAGGTTGACAAAGCACCTTTTGGAAAAGGGCTACACTCGAGGGGGAGCTGACAGGACTCTCTTTGTGAAGCATTATCAAAACAATTTCATAGTTGCTCAAATCTATGTTGATGACATTGTTTTTGGAGCAACAAGAGATAATGATGCTTCTAAATTCGCGGAGACCATGGAAAGCGAATTTGAGATGTCCATGATGGGCGAATTGAATTATTTTCTTGGATTACAAGTTAAACAAACGATGAAGGAATTCACTTGTGTCAATCCAAGTATGCACTGGAGTTGGTCAAAAAGTTTGATCTTGAAAATTCTAAGGATTTTCCGACTCCAATGGGAACTAGCCATAAGGGACTTGGAAGTGAATCACAAAGTGAGAATGTAGACGAGAAACTGTACCGCAGTATGATTGGAAGTCTACTATATCTCACGGCTAGTCGCCCGGATATATCCTTCAGTGTTGGGATTTGTGCGAGATATCAATCAGCACCGAAGGAGGTTCACCTGAAAGCGGTGAAACGGATCATCCGGTATATCAAAGGTACAATCAATTTCGGAATTTGGTATCCTATGGGAACGACTTTGGATATTGTTGGATACTCAGATGCCGATTGGGCTGGATCGGTGGATGACGGAAAAGCACGAGTGGTGCATGCTTCTATCTTGGCCACTGCCTTGTTGCATGGCACAGTAAAAAGCAGAATTGCATAGCACTCTCGACTGCCGAAGCGGAGTACATTTCTGCAGGAAGTTGTTCAACCCAATTGATTTGGATGAAAAGCGTGTTGAGCGATTTCCGGATTTCAACATCTTCGGTAACCATTTTATGTGACAACACTAGTGCTATTAACATTTCAAAAAACCCTGTGTTGCACTCTAGAACAAAACATATTGAACTTAGATATCATTTTCTTAGAGAGCTAGTTGAATCAAACATTCTTCAACTGTCATATATTTCAACTGAGGATCAATTAGCCGACATCTTAACAAAACCTTTGGATCAAAAACGTTTTATTCACTTGCGTAAAGCAATTGGCATGCTTTCCTTGAAATAAACTCTTTTGAAACCTTTGCTTAGATTAGGTTTTGTTTTTGTTCTTGTTTTTGTTTTGTTCTTTATCTATGTTTTGTACATAGGATATTAATTGAGCATAAATCATAATTGACTTTAATTGCATCCTTTTATGCATTTAGAAATTTATTATGCTTTTGATGTCATAATATTTCAATGTTGCAATGATCATTTACGTTAATTAAACCATCTTTTAAGTGATCAAAGTCAATTTCTCTCTCAATGATCTCTTGGTATAGTCATTATCATATTTGATTGCTTAGTCGAGTATGAATTCGAGATCAATGGTTTGGTTGAATACCTTATATATTACATAATTGATAGCCAATTGAGGGGGAGTCAATGAAATGTGAAATGCTCAAAAGATGTGGAAAGAGTTACATCCCATGAGGAGTGTGAAAACTACCACCACATGGAGAAAATGAAAGAAAAAGATACTCCATGAATGAAAAGCAAATTTTTGTTTTGAAAATGTTGATGAAATGCATATTGAAATACTTGACTCAGTCATATTTCATGGTTGGTATAAGGTGGGATTTTTTTAAAGATGCTCAAAGAGCCACTCCTTCAACAGATTGTCTAGATATATTATCTAACTTATCTGGGATTTCAAACATCTATTGATCTTGGTACTTCATTTTCTTTACTGAAATTGATGATTTGATAAAGGCATTACACATAAGATCAGGATAGATGTAATTGAAGTTGTTCAACTTTAAGTGTTTTAACTTTCGTAAATTTTCGTTTCATTTTTGATATTTTTGATAGATTTTGCATAATCTATTTCTTGTTGTATGAAACGATGCCATTTGTTTAAAGTTGACATGGTAAAGTGCTTACATACTTTTTCTGGATTTTATGGAATTTTTCTAAATTTTCTGAAGAAAAAGTTGAAGCCGATCCGGATCGGGCAAGTGATCCGGATCCCGAACGCAGGATTTTTCCTGCGGGTAGCCGATCCGGATCACATTCTCGATCCGATCCGGATCACGGCTAGGGTTTTATATAGAAACAAAGAGATTTTGATTTCTTTTACCCTAATCTTTTGTTTTCAAGCCTCTAGAGTTTCTCTCTCTAGATTTCTTGCTTCTTGGAGCTTCAAACTCAAAGTTCTTCGGATTCAAGTAAGTTTTCATGATCAAAACTCGGTTTTTATGGTTTTTCATCAAACGTGAGTTGAAATCTTGGATCTTTTTCGTTTGTGAATGGTTTTTGATCAAATTTCTTTTGAAATAAGAACTCTGGGTCATTAGTTTTGCTTTTATGCTGGGTTTTACTTGATTAACGAGTTTTTAGGCTTCGATTTCTAAAAATTCGGTTTTAGGGCATAAAAGAGGAATTTTTGTAAATCATGGAATTGATCTATTTTTAAAATTCTTTTTGGAAAACTAATTTGATTCTTGGCTTCTCTACATGATTATGATTGTCTAGGTACAATGTTTTCAAATTTTCAAAATTGACAATTTTTCATATGTTCTTGAGTTGGTTTTCACAGGACACTTTTTCTTAAACTCAAAGCACTAGAATCAATGGCATTCTCCTGGTTGATTTGTTACTGGTCGCAATGATGCCCGGGGGTCATCTGTTAAAGAGAACCAGGCGTCTCAACTCAAGACAAACCAAACGAAGCCAATGGAGACAGCTCAGGATTACGATAGGAAGAATGGGAAGAATTCTTCAAGGATGTTCAGCGAAAAATTGATGAAGAGGACAGGGAATTCACCAAAGGAAAGAGACTTATGAAATCTGCCTCCACGACCAGACATATACAAGAAGAAGAAAATGTTCAAAGAAGTACCGAGTCAGCATAGTGGGCCTCTCACCAAGAGCACGTTCACTTTCTGGAATTCTGCAAACTGAATCACCATGGCCTGCAAGGACCAGATGCACCATCTGCATCTACGACAGCGTTCATCTTACTCAGACACGGACAACTGAGACAGAGATTTTAGAACGATTGTCAGGAACAACACCGACTCTCTGCTACACAGACGAATATCGAAAGAGCTTCAGCAGATCTCTTCTGAACACAAGAAGATCAAGAAGAAGTACTCGAATTTTAAGAATTTTGCTTAAAGGAATTTTGGAGCAAGCTGAGCTGTACTAGTTCAGATTCTTCAGACTGAGCCGCACCTTCTGTTCACTTTGTCTACTTTAGTTCTTAGCTTTCACAGGACGTCGCTTTCTCTCTTTGTTTTAGTTTAGTTCTTCAGTTTGTGCAATACTTTTAGAACTCACTATTTATTTTTGTTTACTCTCCTTAGCATATTGTAGCTCAATGCTACTTTTGGCTTTGTTTTGTGACAAAAAGGGGGAGAGAGTGAGAATTTCGAAAGAACTCTGAACAATGAATTATGTGAACAAAATGATTGTGAATATCGATGATATCAAGGTAAGTATGAACCACCAATCAACTCACCTTATTGTTTTCTTTGTGATTTGTGACATGCCTT
>JAQOTM010001969.1:0-21234 GCA_029168755.2 Tillandsia fasciculata
TTTCCCTTCTTGGTGGGTAGTGTTGGCTTCATTGTTTGGGTTAGGGATAGGACGGTTACCCGGTGTTCGGGAGGGTCGTATTCCTATTCTTTTGCACCTGGGGGGGGAGTGTCTTGGTCCTGCCGGTGCGGTTGAGTCCTTGGGTTGTACCTGTAGGCTGATGGTCTTGACCTAGTTGTGGGGCTTGGTTTGGTACTTAGGACGGTTAGGCTGGCTCGGTTTTCTTTTCTTTCGCGGCAGCTGATTATGCTGTGCGGACGGTTTCGTTGGCGGCCAGCCTGGAGGTGTTGGTGTACTTGGTTTGCTTGAGAGATCTTCGCTCTCTTTGGTTTGGACCTGGTGAGCGAGGCGGATGTCTGTAGTGGGTGCGTAGCCTTGGCGGTGTGTTGGGGGATCTGCGGAGGGCATCAGGACTTGGTGATGCCCCTTTTTGGTTGTGAGTTCTAGCTGTTTTCTATCGGTAGTTGTTTGGCATGACACTTTGGGGGTGAGACCCAACTCCAGGATTTGATGTGTTGGATTTGTGTCAGGCCAAGTGTGGCACCTTTGGGGGGCCGTTGCTATTCGAGTGTGGAAGGTTGGTTCACTTCGGCTTTGTGCGGACCCGTTAGCATTGTGAAGTGACCATCGGGAGCTGGCACCTTTCTGTCAGCGGATTGTTTACCAGCTTCAAGGGTATTGGATTTCGCGAAGTTCGTGTTACAGTCTGGTTCTCCGACCGCTCATGGCTGAGTATTGATGCCGGAGGGTTAGGGATGCTTCTACATCCCGCAGGTTTGGTCTGGAGATATGAGTGTTCTGAGACCAGTGGGGGGGACTTATATCGGATACTTTGGAGTACAGAGGTACTTGGATCGAGCTTTGTAGTCGACGGACTGGTGGCGGATTATCTTAGGCCCTGGGAGGGGCAGATGCTTGTACCGGTGCGGACTACTTGATGGCCGAGCTGTTAGCCAGCTGTACCTGGTTGAGGTGGCATGGACTCTGGAGTGTTCTCTTTGTTTCGTTCTGATTAGAGACCCGAGGATTGCATCGCGTCTCTGGAGGAGGTATTGTCAGATTTGGGAGCTTGAGTGGTGGATGGTGGATATTTACCCCTTGCGGTTGAGATTCCGTGTTGGGAATGACTTTAGTTCGAGGACGAAACTTTCTTAGTGGGGGAGGATGTGATGACCTGGATCTCCGCAGAGCTGTTGCGGTGCTTTGAGGTGGCTACTGGAGGCCTACGCGGTGTGCGGAGGTATTTGGGGCTTTTACAGGGTGACCAGCAGCTTCTGGAGGCCTACGGGGCATGTCGGCGGTGTTCGGGCGCCAATTGGACACAAGTGTTGGACTCCGGGCTTCAAATGGATCACGTGGGTGATCGGGGACCCCATCGGTTGTTTAGAGGGGTTTGCGCGCAAAACGGATATTGAGATTGGGCTCGGCGCGAGATTTGGACCAAGAATACTTTCCGGGGGCTTTCGGCAAATTTTAGAGTGAGAATTTGGCGAAACGGACGTCAAAATCGGATTCAGCGCGCGAAAACGCTTCAGACGGTGTATTTGCGGCATTTTTGGGCTTCGGGTTACTGTTCACGCCGGAACAGTATTTCCGGCGATCGCCGGCGGCGCGGCGGCGCGGGCGGCGGCGGAAGGCGGCGGAGGCGCTCGGGCAGGCGGCGCGCGGCCGCGGGCAGGCGCTGAGGCGCGCGGGCAGCAGCGGCGGGGGCGCGGGCAGGCGGCCGGTCCACCGCGCGGCGCGTGCACCAGGGCGGGTGCCACGTGGCATGTGGAGATTGGATGGTCCACAGCGCGCGTCCACGGAACCATTTAGGTGCACGGTGGACCGACAGGGTGGACACGTGGCATCATACTATTGGTCGGCTCACAGCATTCGGCTCGGGGATTTCAGGCTGGCTCAGGGTGTATGGTGCACCGGCTTGGCACGCGCGGACAGCATTTCATTGGTGCGGTCCACGGGATTTTGTGCACCGGGTGCACTGAACTTTCGGAGTGGACACGTGGCACGCCCTCATTGGTCGGTCAACTGTGCATGGGCGGCAGACTGAGCGCAGAACTGTTGGGAGGGCCACGTGTCGCAATCCTATTGGGTCCATTTTTGGTGTTTCGTGTTCTATGGGACACGATGGGAATTTTGGAAAAGATTTTTGGGGTTTTTTCTTAATCCCATCCGAGGCTCATTCAAGGGCTTATTTCTCCATCTTAGAGGCTCCATCTCCATTAGAGGTGAGAAGATGAAATCTTCATCTGGAAGTGAGGAAACACTCCTGTGAAGTTTGAGGAGTTTTTGAGGCACGGATTTCGAGATTTGGATTTTCCGGCGCGGCGCGACGATGCATTCCTGGATTGTTCTTCGGCGCAGCGACAGTGTTTTAGCTCCCCCGAGCTAACCAAGCAGTATTTTTCAGCGATTCTTGCGCCATCTTCTTCGTAACAGGTAGGGCTACATTTCCTATTTCTACTGGTTTTTCCCCATTCCGAGGTTTTCATGGGTTTTTTCGGATCATCTTGTGACCCCATTTTGCTGTGATGGAGTTTTGGACAGCGGGTCGGTATTTCGGCGATATCTCCGCAACCGGACATCGGATTGAGGCGATTCAAAAGGGGATTTGCATCTACACATCGCAAGGAATCTCTCTGAATTTTTGTGGAATTTGTGGAATTTCCCTGAAGGTGAGAACCCCTTTTTACAGAACCTTGTAGCACAGTTTTTGGGTAAAAATATTGTTCGAGGTGGTCCTCTTGTCGATTTTAGTTCTCAGCACAGAAAAATCGTGGGAAAACGTGCAGGTACTCGTTTCGACCGGTTCGTCGCGTAGATCGCAGTGGTATTTTTCTGGGAATTTATTGGGCACATTTCGCAGGTAAAAACGGCTGAACAGTAAATCTGGTTTGGGGACAGATTTTGGATTAACTTGGATAGTAATTGTGTGTGTGTATCTTTGGGATTTTGGCACAGCTTTGCGAGGACGTTGAGGATCGGGCGCGGACTTCGCTGTCAGGACTTGGATTTAGCGCTCGAGGTGGGTACCGTTGTTTAACCTCCTACTTGTGATGTCCCCACTAGGCCTATTTGAGTTGCTTTATTACAGTGCTAAATGACCGGTAAAAAGTAAAAATGGCAGGGTAATTGGGAATTGACTATATTGCTTGTACACTTTGGGACCTCTTATGTTTAAGTGATAAATGGACATGGGATTACTTGGCAGATGGAAGTTTAATTAGTGGCATCCCTGTTATGGGGGAAAGATCATAATATTTAAACCCTTTTTAAATAATGGACTTTGCATGCTTGATTGGACATTTAGTTAGGCCACCTTTTTTCTGCTACACTATCATGATGGCATTGACTTAGGAGAAACCATGCTTTTCTCTTCTTTTGTCTACATTTGGGGGATAGTACGCTCGGGTTCGAGCAGGGGCTGGGATAGTGTAGTCAGACAGTTGTGGGTTTTGGGACAGGCAGGCTGTGAGGGCAGGGGGTATTGCGGCAACCGCGGACAGTAGGCGGTTGACCGGATATCGATTATTCTACCCGATTGTGGATCTTGGATTTTGGGACAGGCAGGCTTGATGGCAGGGTATTGCGGCAACCGCGGACCTTGGGCGGTTGACCAGACAGTGTTATTGCATCAGATTGGGTATCGGGTCTCCTTTTAGTGGATGGGGTTTCCCACTATTTGTTTATCTTGCATCGGGTTGAGATCGGGTCTCCTTTTAGTGGATGGGTTTTCCCACTTTGATCAGAGTCATGATCCAGTCCTGCTGATTTGGTACTGTTACCCAGGCATTATTTTGGTACTTGTTACCCAGGCATTATACTCGTGTGGGTCGCTCCCCTCGAGTGCCACTCCGGAGTGTGCGTTTTACAGGCTTCGAGTCCTCGGGACTCTTTTCCTATCGGTGTTATGCGTTGGCCAGCATACCCGATTTGACAGGCAGGCACAGCAGGCAGTACCAGTGTTTACTGGTGTATCGATTGGGTCTAGGCAGGCAGGCATTTACTTCTGATGCATATATTTAGCTATATTCCTAGCTGGCATTTTAGAGGCATAGTAGTGGTAGCTTCCTACATCATCAGTTCATATTACAGCTTACCACCTTTGTTCATCTTTTTCGCCTCTTGTAGTCCTAGTGGGCACATTTGAGTTGAGGTCTACCCACTAGGGGGAGGCTACTGTTTACAGTAGTTCTCACCCCACTGCTTTCTCTTTCTCTTCCCCTTTGTTTCTTTTGCAGTGTCTTCTGCGGGTGCTGCTGAGTTTTCAGCGACGGGTCGAGGAGAGAGGACGGCTGAGTAGATAGACTTCGAGGCAGGTTGAGCGTGTTAGCTGGACTGTTGGTGTACCCATGTTTCCTCAGACGGTTGTACTTTTACTTTGGGACTGGCTTTTGCCAGCAGGTTGTATTTATTTTTGGTGAGCTGGGAGAGACAGATGTATCATTTATACAGATGTATTGTATTTTATTTCCAGCTTCAGTCTGAGATGTATTAGTTTTAGTTCAGCTCTGTTTTTATTGCTCTTTATTTATCTCTTATATATCTGAGCAGGTTTGGCGCTTCGTGTACGCGGGAAATACCGTGTGCACGGCGGATCTGTAGACGGGCCCGGGTTCTGGTTTACACCCGGGGCGTGACAGATTAAGTTGGTATCAGAGCTTAGGGATAGGTCAGTTGGGACTTAGGAAACCCTAGGCTTTTGGCGGACCCTAGGATGTTAGGGCGTGAGAGACGTGACTTTTGGCGAAAGTCGGTGATTTGGTTTTGACTCTTCCAGTGAGTGAAGAGGGATCGGCATACCCTATTTTTGTGGGACAGTTATGTTGGCTGCAGACAACATAACGTTACAAAAATAGGGGGATGCCTTTGACTTTCGCTAGATTGGGTCGAGTGTTTGGGGTGTGCTGATTTGCGGTTTTGTCGTGGTGAGCGGTGTCTCCCCGACGTTGGGGCTCTGACCCGAGCGCACCTTGGTGCGGCAGTTGGGCCTGAGCTGGTTGTTTCGGGCCGGATACCCAGATTGGAGTCTGGGGGGGGCTCCGGACCCGAAGGGTAGGAGTGTTGGAGGCAGATCAGCGGAGCAGCGCGGTGACACAGTTGTCGGATCAGCAGTGGTGCAGCTGTCGAGCAGGCGGTGACACAGTTGTCGGATCAGCACAGTGGTGCAGCTGTCGGCAGCGCGGTGACACAGTTGTCGGATCAGCACAGTGGTGCAGCTGTCGGAGCAGCGCGTGGACACAGTTGTCGGATCAGCACAGTGGTGCAGCTGTCGGAGCAGGCGGTGACACAGTTGTCGGATCAGCACAGTGGTGCAGCGTCGGAGCAGCGCGGTGACACAGTTGTCGGATCAGCACAGTGGTGCAGCTGTCGGAGCAGGTGGTGACACAGTTGTCGGATCAGCACAGTGGTGCAGCTGTCGGAGCAGCGCGGTGACACAGTTGTCGGATCAGCACAGTGGTGCAGTTGTCGGAGCAGCGCGGTGACACAGTTGTCGGATCAGCACGGGGCGCAGTTGTCGGATCAGTGCAGTGGCACAGTTGTCGGACTAGCGAGTAGCCCCTCCGTGCCGACGTTTAGTGCTGGGGCACCGAAGAAGGGTGGACAGTTGACTGCAGGGAAAACTGTGGGATTGCATTGAAGGAGTGAGCCAGTTTTGGCGGATGAGTTGCCCCGATTTGTGGGATTGTGTATGGAGCCTTGGTGGCAGGGTCTTGTTCGGTGGGGGATTGAGAGTCTTGGGACGCCTTTTGGAGTAGGCGCGGGTATGGAGCGTGGCATTACAGTTCCTTGGATTGGGATCTGCTGCCTGAGGCGAGTTCTGATTGAGGCGCTCGCGCCGGGTGATGGAGGACAGGTCAGTCGGATGAGGCACTCCTGATTTCTTCTTCTGGATAGTGGATTTTGAGACCGTCAGAGCACATGGATTTCAGCGGCCAGTGTGGCGGTAGGTTTGAATTGTTCCAGGCTCTTGGGTTCGTATCTTTAGATACGAGAGGTTTTCCCTTCTTGGTGGGTAGTGTTTGGCTTCATTGTTTGGGTTAGGGATAGGACGGTTACCGGTGTTCGGGAGGTCGTATTCCCTATCTTTTGCACCTGGGGGGGTGTCGTGGGTCCTGCCCGGTGCGGTTGAGTCCTTGGTTGTACCTGTAGGCCTGATGGTCTTGACCTAGTTGTGGGGCTGGTTTGGTACTTAGGACGGTTAGGCTGGCTCGGTTTTCTTTTCTTTTGCGGCAGCTGATTATGCTGCGAGGACGGTTTTCGTGGGAGCCAGGCTGGAGGTGTTGGTGTACTTGGTTTGCTTGAGAGTATCTTCGCCTGTTTGGTTTTGACCTTGTGAGCGAGGCGGATGTCTCGTAGTGGGTGAGTAGCCTTTTGGCTGGTGTGTTTGAGGGATCTGCGGCGGCATCAGGACTTGGTGATTCCCCTTTTTGGTTGTGAGTTCCTAGCTGTTCTCCTATCGGAGTTGTTTGGCATGACACCAGTTTGGGGGTTGAGGACCCAACTCCAGGATTTGATGTGTTGGATTTGTGTCAGGCCAAGTGTGGCACCTTTGGGGGCGCCGGTGCTATTCGAGTTGTGGAAGGTTGGTTCACTTCGGCTTGTGGGAGGACCCGTAAGAATTTGATGAAGTGACCATCGGGAGCTAGCACCCTTCTGTCAAGCAGGATTGTTTTACCAGCTTCAAGGGTATTGGATCTCGCGAAGGTTGGATTTGCAATCTGGTTCTCTCGACTGCTCATGGCTGAGTGTTGATGCCGGAGGGGTTAGGGATGTGCTTCTACATCCCGACGGTTTTGGTTTGGAGATAGAGTCTACGTGATCAGTTGGGGGACTTATATCGGATACTTTGGGAGTACAGAGGTACTTGGATCGAGCTTTTGTGTCGACGGACTGGTGGTTGGATTATCTGAGGCCCTGGGAGGGGCAGATGCTTGTACCGGTGCAGACTACTTGATGGCCGAGCAGTTAGCCCAGCTGTACCTGTTGAGGTGGCGTGATCCTCTGGAGTGTTCTCCTTTGTTTCGTTCTGGTTAGAGACCCGAGGATTGCATCGCGTCTCTGGATGAGGTATTTGTCAGCCTTTGGGAGCTTGAGTGGTGGATGATTGGATATTTACCCCCTGTCGTTGAGATTCCGTGTTGAGGAATGACTTTAGTTTCGAGGACGAAACTTTCTTTTAGTGGGGGAGGATGTGATGACCTGGATCTCCGCAGAGCTGTTGCGGTGTTTGGGTGGCTATTGGAGGCCTACGCGGTGTGCGGGAGGTATTTGGGGCTTTTACAGAGTGACCAGCAGCTTTCTGGAGGCTTACGGGGCATGTCGGCGGTGTTCGGGCGCCAATTTGGACACAAGTGTTGGACTCGGGCTTCAAATGGATCACGTGGGTGATCGGGGGACCCCATCGGTCGTTTAGAGGTGTTTGCGCGCAAAACGGATATTGAGATTGGGCTCGGCGCGAATTTGGACCAAGAATACTTTTCCGGGGGCTTTCGGCAAATTTTAGAGTGAGAATTTGGCGAAACGGACGTCAAAATCGGATTCAGCGCGCGAAAACGCTTCAGACGGTGTATTTGCGGCATTTTTGGGCTTCGGGTTACTGTTCACGCCGGAACAGTATTTCCGGCGATCGCCGGCGGCGGCCGGCGGCGGCGGGCGGCGGCGGAAGGCGGCGGAGGCGCTCGGGCAGGCGGCGCGCGCGCCGCGGGCAGGCGCTGAGGGCGCGGGCAGCAGCGGCGGGGGCGCGGGCAGGCGGCCGGTCCACCGCGCGGGCGTGCACCAGGCGGTGCCACGTGGCATGTGGTTGGATGGTCCACAGCGCGCGGTCCACGGAACCATTTAGGTGCACGTGGACCGACAGGGTGGACACGTGGCATCATACTATTGGTCGGCTCACAGCATTCGGTCTACGGGATTTCAGGCTGGCTCAGGTGTATGGTGCACCGGCTTGGACACGTGGCAGCATTCATTGGTGCGGTCCACGGGATTTTGTGCACCGGGTGCACTGAACTTTCGGAGTGGACACGTGGCACGCCCCATTGGTCGGTCAACTGTGCACTGGGCGGCAGACTGAGCGCAGAACTGTTGGGAGGGCCACGTGTCGCAATCTATTGGTCCATTTTTGGTGTTTCGTGTCTATGGGACACGATGGGAATTTTTGGAAAAGATTTTTGGGGTTTTCTTCTTAATCCCATCCGAGCTCATTCAAGGGCTTATTTTCTCCATCTTAGAGGCTCCATCTCCAAGAGGTGAGAAGATGAAATCTTCATCTGGAATGAGGAACACTCCTGTGAAGTTTGAGGAGTTTTTGAGGCACGGATCCCGAGATTTGGATTTTCCGGCGCGGCGCGACGATGCATTCCTGGATTGTTCTTCGTCGCAGCGACAGTGTTTTAGCTCCCCCGAGCTAACCCCGCAGTATTTTTTCAGCGATTCTTGCGCCATCTTCTTCGTAACAGGTAGGGCTACATTTCTTATTTCTACTGGTTTTTCCCCATTCCGAGGTTTTCATGGGTTTTTCGGATCATCTTGTGACCCCATTTTGCTGTGATGGAGTTTTGGACAGCGGTTCGGTATTTCGGCGATATCTCCGCAACCGGACATCGGATTGAGGCGATTCAAAAGGGATTTGCATCTACACATCACAAGGAATCTCTCTGAATTTTTGTGGAATTTTCGTGGAATTTCCCTGAAGGTGAGAACCCCTTTTTACAGAACCTTGTAGCACAGTTTTTGGGTGAAAGTATTGTTCGAGGTGGTCCTCTTGTCGATTTTGGTTCTCAGCACAGAAAAATCGTGGGAAAACGTGCAGGTACTCGTTTCGACCGGTTCGTCGCGTAGATCGCAGTGGTATTTTTCTGGGAATTTATTGGGCACATTTCGCAGGTAAAAAGGCTGAACAGTAATCTGGTTTTGGGGACAGATTTTGGATTAACTTGGATAGTAATTGTGTGTGTGTTCTTTGGGATTTTGGCACAGCTTTGCGAGGACGGTTGAGACCGGGCGCGGACTTCGCTGTCAGGACTTGGATTTAGCGCTCGAGGTGGGTACCGTTGTTTAACCTCCTACTTGTGATGTCCCCACTAGGCCTATTTGAGTTGCTTTTATTACAGTGCTAAATGAACCGGTAAAAAGTAAAAATGGCAGGGTAATTGGGAATTGGACTATATTGCTTGTACACTTTGGGACCTCTTATGTTTAAGTGATAAATGGACATGGGATTACTTGGCAGATGGAAGTTTAATTAGTGGCATCCCTGTTATGGGGGAAAGATCATAATATTTAAACCCTTTTTAAATAATGGACTTTGCATGCTTGATTGGACATTTAGTTAGGCCACCTTTTTCTGCTACACTATCATGATGGCATTGACTTAGGAGAAACCATGCTTTTCTCTTCTTTTGTCTACATTTGGGGGATAGTACGCTCGGGTTCGAGCAGGGGCTGGGATAGTGTAGTCAGACAGTTGTGGGTTTGGGACAGGCAGGCTGTGAGGGCAGGGTATTGCGGCAACCGCGGACAGTAGGCGGTTGACCGGATATCGATTATTCTACCCGATTGTGGATCTTGGATTTTGGGACAGGCAGGCTTGGTGGCAGGGTATTGCGGCAACCGCGGACCTTGGGCGGTTGACCGGACAGTGGTTATTGCATCAGATTGGGTATCGGGTCTCTTTAGTGGATGGGGTTTCCCACTATTTGTTATCTTGCATCGGGTTGAGATCGGGTCTCCTTTTAGTGGATGGGTTTTCCCACTTTGATCAGAGTCATGATCCAGTCCTGCTGATTTGGTACTTGTTACCCAGGCATTATGGTACTTGTTACCCAGGCATTATACTCGTGTGGGTCGCTCCCCTCGAGTGCCACTCCGGAGTGTGCGTTTTACAGGCTTCGAGTCCTCGGGACTCTCTTTCCCTATCGGTGTTATGCGTTGGCCAGCATACCCGATTTGGCAGGCAGGCACAGCAGGCAGTACCAGTGCTTACTGGTGTATCGATTGGGTCTAGGCAGGCAGGCATTTACTTTCTGATGCATACATTAGCTATATTCCTAGCTGGCATTTTAGAGGCATGTAGTGGTAGCTTCCTACATCATCAGTTGGCATATTTACAGCTTACCACCTTTGTTCATCTTTTTGCCTCTTGTAGTCCTAGTGGGCACATTTGAGTTGAGGTCTACCCACTAGGGGGAGGCTGCTGTTTACAGTAGTTCTCACCCCCACTGCTTTCTCTTTTCTCTTCCCCTTTGTTTTTTGCAGTGTCTTCTGCGGGTGCTGCTGAGTTTTCAGCGACGGGTCGAGGAGAGAGGACGGCTGAGTAGATAGACTTCGAGGCAGGTTGAGCGTGTTAGCTGGACTGTTGGTGTACCCATGTTTCCTCAGACGGTTGTACTTTTCTTTGGGACTGGCTTTTGCCAGCAGGTTGTATTTATTTTGGTGAGCTGGGAGAGACAGATGTATCATTTATACAGATGTATTGTATTTTATTTCCAGCTTCAGTCTGAGATGCATTAGTTTTAGTTCAGCTCTGTTTTTATTGCTCTTTTATTATATCTCTTATATATCTGAGCAGGTTTGGCGCTTCGTGTACGCGGGAAATACCGTGTGCACGGCGGATCTGTAGACGGGCCCGGGTTCTGGTTTACACCCGGGGCGTGACAGATTCCGACACGGAATCTGAGACGGAATCAATTAACTGGGATAACCTCGCGTCGAGCCAACCTGTCCCTATTATCTCCAAAGGGAAAGCACCTGCTGAAGCATCAAAGCCTACTGCAGCTGAAAAAGGAAAAGCCCCCATGGAACCAAGTCAAATCAGAACAAGAACAAAGACTGGTGCGAGAAAAAGAGGCAGTGCAAGGGAATTTCAATTGAGGAACCAATGCTAGCCCAGCCTCCTCCTCAGGAATTCATTAGCTCCACGAGAATCAAGGATTTGAGAAAAGAGAATGCATTGGTGAGAGACATGTCAATGTCAAACCAATGATGGAACGCTCTGCAGCCTTTGGAGTTTTTTAATCAAGTTGGTCTCGGTCAATTTGCAACTTTCCTGAATCAACTGGTATTGTCCACATTCAGTTCGAATGTTTTATCAGAATGCTGCAAGTCTAACTGATCATGATGACGGACGTCGAGAATTTCATACAGTGGTTAAAGGTATCAAAATCAAAGTCACTCCCCAACTGATTGGGAGATGGGCCCCCCCGGAATTTGGATTAGTCCTCTATATAAATGATATAATATGACTAAATCTCTAACCCGGCTATAGCATTTTGGATGGTAGCAAGATCCAAGAGGAACATGAGAGTTAAGCGTGCTAGAGCTAGAGTAGTTCTAGGATGGGTGACCCCCTGGAAAGTGGGGCGTCACAGTTGGTATCAGAGCCACTCACCAGCCGGAAATGTGAGATTAGTCTCGGCTGAGCCAGGGTTATATAGCGGGTAGAGCGAGGCTCCCCGGCTAATGACCGTTGTGGGTGGAGTGCAGCTCCCCACAAGGTCGGCTAAGGCTAGCGAGACGAGTCTCACATCGCCTGGTGCTTGTGAGTGTGCTTGAGCCTGACGTGGACGTCAGGGCTTAAAGGGGGGAAGAATGTGACACCCCCGGAATTTGGATTAGTCCTCTATATAAATGATATAATATGACTAAATCTCTAACCCGGCTATAGCATTTTGGATGGTAGCAAGATCCAAGAGGAACATGAGAGTTAAGCGTGCTAGAGCTAGAGTAGTTCTAGGATGGGTGACCCCCTGGGAAGTGGGGCGTCACAGGAGAGGTGCTCAGTATGAAAGCCAGATCTGATGGAATCCATTACCTAAAGACTCAAAACTTCAACAGCAACTCCTGGAGAGTTGTAGTCAATGGAATCTGCCTTCCGGATACTTTGTCTACCGGAAATTCTGTATTCTCCAAAGAGCTTCGAAAAGAGTATAAGTATATAAACTTCATCGTCTGCTACAACATTCTTCCCAATATGAACACGAAGGTTCTTCGATGGGATAGGATGTTATTCCTTTATCTTCTTGGAAACCCAGGCGCTTTGATGGGAGCAAACCTGAATATTCCTTATCTCATTTGGGCTAGGATGACGCGGTATGTCGAACACTCTCACCCTACAGAGAGACTACCATACCCAATGATAATCATGCGCATCCTTAAGAAGTTTAAAGAGGATACAAGCGCGAGCTCTTATATGTACAGTTTGGGCACAATAAATGAAACAACTATTGTAAAGTCTCTCTCAACGAAGCAAGATGATCCTCCCTCTCCTCCAATCCGACGAGCTCGACAACCAGCAACTACTTCCACAGCTCCTGTTCCACCTCCACAGCAGGCACCTCCATCCACTTCTGAAGATGATGCTTCAGTCAATTCAATTTTTAAAGAACAGCAGCGACTGTCAAATGAACAAGAACGCATGTCTGCTGAGTTCACTGAAATGAAAGGAGAAATTCAAGTACTTAAAAGGAACTGGAAGTCATCACGGCCTCTCAAGTCACTTTGACTAAGTCAGTCTCATCAGTGAAGAAACTAGTGAAGAAGATGTTTGCTAAAATGGGATGCACAACATCTGATGACTCCGACTCTCAGGAGTAAATCTTTATCCTAATCTTCTTTTGATCTTTGCAGGTTTTTCACTTTTCATGTTTATTTCTTGTTTAAACTCTCTTTTGTTTTATAATTTTTGGCTTATTTGTGACAAAAAGGGGGAGAGAGTTAGAGAAAACTTTGAACAATGATGATGATGTGAAAACTGTGTGACTATGATGTGAACATTAAGGTAAGTATGACTCCAACTTCAACTTTTGGTTTTTATCTTGTGATTTGTTGCATGTCCCTACTAACTATTCGACTAACTATTTGGGCATGTATTATTACTAACAAGTTGATGTTGGACTAACATTTTGTGACATTTGGTTCTTGAATGCCTAGAAGATATGTTGGTTTTTAACTATGATTCTCTTACATATCTGAATTCTTCAAATGTCATGATGAGAATAAACTCTATCTCTGTACTTGGTTTTATATGTTTCAATTCTTGAGGTATCTAACGCTTTTGTTTGTCAAGAATGCTTTATTTGTGCAGAGAGTACAGATGTCACGCCCCGGGGTCGAAACTGCGACCCGGGCTCGCCAACAGATCCGCCACCTATGCCAAACCCCGCATAGGCGAAGCGTCCTACCTGCAAGAAAAGTACTACAGCTAACAAATATCGGAGCTATAAGATAAAAGTGCTGTAAAACTAAAATCAATCACTGTACAACTGGAACTAATACAACAATGTCTGCCTCCCAAAAAGAATAATAATAATACAATATCCTCAAATACAAGCTTTGAACCCAACCGGGAGGTAACTCCAATAAATACATCAGTGTACAGTCTCTCGATACATAATATATCCTCACTACATCAGTCTCTCAAAAGAGGAAAAATAAAACAACTAATCTACTGAAGATCTCCTCTGAAGGGTACCGCTACTCTCCAACAAAGGGTAGGGATCTAGCACGCGACTCCCTCGCCTCGAACAACCACCGCAGAATCCGCAACACCCGCTAAGACTCTGCAAAACAAGGGAGAGAAAAAAAAGGAGGGGGAAGACCCCCAAAGGGTGTGAGAACTACACCAAAAAGGGAGTTCTCCGTGGGTACCACCGCCAGACCCGACGGTCCGCCCACTAAGTCCTCAAGAGACATAAACTAACCCAAGCAGTAAAGACTGAAATAGGAAAGCTGGAGACTCTCAACAGCTACCATGTCTCTATCTAAATGCCCAAAAGGGGAGAACCAAATAATGGTGTGCAACCACTAACACATGAAGTGCACAATCGACCCAATCGAGCTGACTGCCACATCTGGCCCAGTCAAACCTGCGCCTACCTACAACCACCTCCCGCTGACAGGCAGGAATTACGTAGGGCGTCCAAACGGACTAACTCGCTATCGAGTAGTGGCTCATGCAGGCTATAGTCAAAATCCACGCTCTCCCTCTCAGAACGGATAAACTCAAGATCACCAAGCCTCTCGCACAACGGTCAACAACTCACAAAGACCTCGGGACCACAGTCCCCAAATGGATCCCAACAACACTAGCACTGGTCTAAACATAGCTACTAGACCCCACTCGGTCCCCCTGACACGAGTTCAACAATAAGGCAAATATCTGTAATAAACCCAATCCAAAGTGCCGCCAGTAAAACTGGCAATGCCTGCTCAGCGGAATCTGCACACAAGGCTCGAAACCGCGGGATCGGCCCGCACAGCTCGCATCCCAAAAAGTATCAGACCGGCACACAAGGCTGGGTCCGAAAGGATCGGCCCGCACGGCTCGCATCCAACAAGTATCAGACCGGCACACAAGGCTGGGTCCGAAAGGATCGCCCGCACGGCTCGCATCCAACAAGTATCAGACCGGCACACAAGGCTGGGTCCGAAAAGCCTACCTCCGGAGTGGCACTCGAGGGAGCGACCCACACGAGTAAAGTATCTCAGTAACAAGTATCTCTGTATAGCAGGACTTGATCACAATCTGATCAAAGTGGGAAAACTCAACCACCAAAGAAAGACCCGACCTCAGTCGGATGCAACTAAACGATAAGTGGGAAACTCCATCCACTAGAGGAAACTGACATCCAATCTGATGCATAAGTAATATCCGGTCAACCGCCCAATATCCGCGGTCGCCGCGAAACCCCACAAACTAATCCAACCTGTCCCGGACACAAAGTCCCGACTACACTACCCAGACCCCTGCTCAAACCCGAGCAACACTGACCACCTGACTAACAAGAAGGAGAAAGGAAAAGCATGGTTTCTCCTAAGTCAAGTTCCAATAAGTAGTGTAGCAATAAAAGGTGGCCTAACTATATGTCCATACAAGCATGCATTTGTCCTCAAGAATGATATAGAAAGTAAACCACATGCCTACACCTGATCGTAATCCTCGATTTACAATAATTCCTCAGAGTGAAAATCCGCACATAGCTACAAAATCCTATCCCAAAGCATAAGCCAACCACATGAAAGGCTATGTGCTAACATGGCATGTAACATAATCTCATAGGGTAACATTATCCTAGGTAAGCTTACACTAATCATCACATAGATGTCCAAGTCATGCAAGTCCTCAGTATACCTCATAAATACTATTCTTGCAATCATTTATACAAATATCATTATCAAGCTTACCTATCTTACAAACATAAACCATGTACCCTAAACATGCATGCATCAGTCATAGAGGGGTGACATCCCCACAAGTGCACTTATATTCGCCATAACATAATTATTGCCTTATACAGTTACTGATATTAAGCTTACCCACCTGAAGCGCTTAAACCAAGGCAAACCTGAAGTCGGTGAAGAGTGTAGACGCTCACAGTCCAAAATATGCCAAAATTACACCCTCGGTACATATTGCGCAAGCCTTGGCTCCAAACAACTGAAAACACCCCTGAGTACAACAATAAGGTCCAACATTACACTTTTATTCCAAAAATAATCCACATATACAACATCACAAAACAGTCCCGAAGACGTGCAGTTTTCACCTGCAGAAATTGCCTAGAAAAATCCAATAAAAATATCACAGCAATCCTCGCGTCGATACCTTCGAAACGAGTACCTGCACGTCCAATTCCGAGCCCCGTAGGCCGAGTTACAAATTCCACAGTACAGGTGCGCAAAACCACACAGCAACATAACTGTAATTCCATTTACAGATAAGGGGAAGAACATATACCTTCGGGCAAAACTCAGAAAAATCCAAGAAAAATACTGTGATATTCCTTGCGTCGAGTAGATGAAAAAAGTGTACAAGCACGTCGCCATACGATGCCCGGTTGCGGAGATATCGCCGAAAAACCACGCCGCTGTCCAAATCTCCTTCACAGAAATGGGGTCACAGTAAGCTCGAACAAACACCTCGAAAAGCGCGAAACTAGGGGAAGCAGAAAATACCAAGATCGTAGCTCTGTCTGTCGCGGATCCAACGGCGAAAGAATCGCTCGAAAAGGAGGTCGGAGTAGGCCGGGGGAGCTCGCGCACCAAAACGCGACGAAGGGGAACCCAAATGGACGAGCGTCGCGCCGCGCCGTAAAAATGGAAACCTCGATAAGCGTGCCACCAAAAATCTCAAAACTTTGCAGATGGATGCAGCATAGCTCGGGGATCATCTTTGCTGAAGGCACCATGGCGAGAAGAGGCTCGGAAATGCCAGAAAAAGGGGAAGAAGGAAGCTCGGATCGCTTTTTATAGGCTCCAGGAAACAATTCAATTAATACCGGATATGTCCCAAATTTCCGGGCGCTGGGACTTTCGGGGCGCGTACTGTAGCAGCCCGAATCTTCCCTGGGCCTCCACGTCGCCCGCGAACAGCGGACAGCCACACCGGCCATCCGCTGCTCGACACGTGGCGCGCGGGAATGCCGACGCGTGGACCGCACTCAGCCCCCGACCGCGCCCACGTGCGCCCTGCGCCGCCGCCTGCCACCCTGCACGCACGCGCCCCGAGGCGGCCTGCACCCGTTCCGTGGACCGCGTGCACGTTGACCGACCAATCAACGGCCTCCACGTGGCCCCGCCCGGTCCATGCACAGGCCGCACATCCCCGCAGACCGCGCGCGCTCGTGCGCCCGCCACTCCGGGCCGCCACGCGTCCAAGCCCCTGGTGCACGCCTCGCCCGGTGGACCGAGCGGCTGCGCTTCACCCCGCCGCCGCGCTCCTCCGCCAGCCGCCGCTGCCTGCCGCCGCCGCCGGAACAGTACCCTTGCCTCGAAAAACGTGCCGAATCATCCGGACTCCGAAAAATACAAGTGAATAGTCCATTTTCATCGTTTTCGCGCGCTGAATCTAAATCCGAAGTCCATTTTGCCAAATTCCAACTCTAAAAATTGCCGAAGGCATCCGGAAAGATGTTCCTTTGTCCAAACTTCGCGCTGAGCCCAATTTTAATATCCATAGCGCGCGAAACCACTTCTAAGCATCCGACGGGTAATCAGACTACTCTCGTGATCCACTACACACACCGAGTCCATCATTAGTGTCCAATTAGTGCACAAATACCACCGACACGCCACATAGGCCCCCAGAAGCTGTAGATGCAACAGTGCTCTATAAGTGGGAATTTCGGGTCTTCACATCCTCCCCCACTTAAAGAAAGTTTCGTCCTCGAAACTAGCTCAAATCCACCAGGAGTCACAAATACCACGGGTAGGTATCCATCAATAACGCCTCCAGCTCCCGAAACACCACTCACTCCCCGTGATTACTTCCCAACAACAACAACAACTCGTACGGCACGGCCTGATGTGCAATTCTCTCATCTCTCGAGCCAGAAATCGCAACAGGCGTCCCTCGTACTCCACCAATCACAGATCTCAAAAGGGCAAGTCAATCACGGGCGAGGGATCCAAAAGCAAAACACTCCTGAGCTGAGACGTGAAACATCATAGAGGCTCCATCAAAGCTGGGGAAACAGAATAACCATCAGTGCAACACGCACTAAACCACCTCCTGGGGTCAATCTCAACAGGGCGACCCGAAGTATACCCACACATTCATCCAATAAGGAAAGAATCCAATAAGCTGGGGTCTTCACTCGGTTACTTCCCGATCCAAACCACCCGAGTGGACTACACAACTGCGGGCTACCCTCAAAAGGGATCCTTAAGAGACACAATCTCATGCCACAGTTGGTCACTCAACATGCCAACATAACCCCAACACCCACGGGTCGAAGTCGATCTCTCAACTAATAAAGGACACCCTGACGGGGACCAAACCGTCAGTGAATGGGACTGAAAACTAGCTCGAACGGCGATCATAATGCTGATGCCCAAACTCGCGGTCAAAAGTCCGAACCATCAACGACAATCCGCGTAAATCCCACTCCAGATGCTGAGTAATCAGAACAGATAGCCAAGCAGGCATGGCCTACGCCCAGGTATATCAATCAAAGCTGGAAATAAAAGGCGTACTGAAAGGCTCAACTGTGGAATCCAAGCTGCCTGCAAAACAGCGGTTCATCCTGCCACAATACTCATAGGGTTGGACTAATGAAGTGTGGACCAAGATAATCCCACGGTAACTCTACAGCCACAATGGGAGGCATCACTAAACACACACCGACCATCTCCCAACACTGGAAACACTAGCATTGGCGCTGGCATCAGTCTCATTATCCATTGGCCATGCTCTCCCGGCACTGCCAGTTTAAGAAGCTCCTCACCTCAAGAATAAATGTTGGTCTCAGCCAAACTTGAATAACATCCATTTGGTCGGATTCCACCGCCACTCCAACGGCTAGAATAAGGTGACCCAAGAAGGTATGCTTCAGAAGCTACAACTTGTACCTCAATAACTTGGCATACAGCTTCATCCACACAGGCATGGTAGCACATCCCCAAGTGCTCCTCGTGCTCCAAGTCGCTTTGGGAGTAAATCAAATATCCTCGGGAAACACCACTCCCAATCCGTCCAAGTACAACTAGGACACACAATTCCTCAAACCTTGAAGTCAACAGGGCATTCGTCATTCCATTGGGCCTCACTATGAGCTCATAATGCCCTTACCGGATCCTGAATGCCATCTAGGCAAAATCCTCGCTGTCTGATTCCAAGTAGGTACTCGCATCATACAATAACTGCCGGAGTATAACTCTATCAAAAGGTCCTGGATACCACCCGGACCTGTCTACACTCGAACCATAAAAGGACCCTCACAGTCGTGTATCAACGACGTGGCATCACCACCGTGTACCAACGGCGTGGCATCACCGCCGTATACCAACGGCGTGGCATCACCACCGTATACCAACGGCGTGGCACTAGGTCAAACAGACCCCTCGATCCATCAGATCCTGCAACTGCGCCATCAGCTCTCTCAGCTCTACAGGCGATATCCAATGAGGTGCTGTCGAGGGTGGCGCGGTTCCCCGAACCACGTCCAACGCAATCTCTATCTCCCTAACCGGCGGCATTATCAACAGCTCAGGTGAAATCACACCCGGGATCTCATGAGCAACAAGGATATCCCTGAGTCCCGGTGCCGCCGTAAGCACCTCTCACACTGTCGCTAAAACCTGTGTGCTCTAACAATCTCAACAAGCAAGCCTTCTCTTGTCCGCCTTGCCGAAGATCAAAGTCCTCTCTCGCCGCAGTCAAACATTCTGTGGCATTGTGCCAATCAATCTCAAGCACAGGTCGAAACACCGAATTGCTACAATTCCAATAATTCTGCCGGTAACTCGCGGTCTCTGCCGCACTGGACATGATCCAAAAGCCTCCTCCACATGCACAACAACAACAGGAACCTGTACCTCTAGTGCACGTGGTAACAAATCTGCCTCTAGTCCATGCAAGAATGAAACATGCTCTAACTCCGACTGCTGTGGTGAAATCCCACTGCGACACTCGATCCACTACCGTGGCGCCCTCCAACCGGGCGGCACAGATTCATCCGCTCAAAGCAAGTGGTTGTCGCTCAATCTGCCTGAAAATCAGGACTATCCACAAGGGAGCACGACCTCTGTCTCTGATCACATTGAGGCGACGAATAAGGTCCTCCGCAGATAACAAATCCACGCTACCGCTGCGCCACTCTGATAAAGATACTGATGCTGCCATCGGGGTCCACCCGATCTCCGGCATCTCGGGAACTCGTTATCCTGGAAAAGGAAATCAGAAACGCCTCTGCCGGCCGATCTGTCCTCCATCACCCGGCGCCAAGCGCCAAAATCCAGAACTCGCCTCTGGCGGCAGATCCCTCTCCAAAGGAACTGCTATGCCACGCTCCAAACACAACGCCTACTCCAACGAGGCGTCAAAATCCTATAACGGAGGGACTGAATAAACTGAAAGGTGTCCTGGCGCAATCCACTCCCAGTCTCACATATCCTATGCGCCTCGTCCCTCGAATCTGGAGCGCGCAGTTCAACAACTGCATACACTCTCTAGCACAGGGAGGCTCTCACCACCAACCACGACTCTGCCTCCAAAGGCTCCAAACTCAATCTTACGAGTCGGGGTGGTTCATCTGCCAAATATGGCTCAATAGATCGATCATGTCCCACAGCTCCTCTGCTGTCAGCTATCCACCCTGCCTCGGTGCCTCGACACTAAACCTTGGCACAGAGGGGGCTACTCAGTGCTCCGGCAACTGTGTCACCAAGACTAGCTGCTCCCACCGCCGCTGATAAGCCTCTGACAATCCTGTCATCTGGGTCCGGGGTTCTCTGACCTCAATCCGGGTATCCGGCCCAACACCAACTGCTCAAGCTCAACTGCTATGACAGGATGCACACGGGTCAAAACCCAGCGTCGGGGAGACACCGCTCGCCACGACGAAACCACAAAACAGCACAAAACAGCGCTCGACCCAATCCAGCGAAAGTCTAAAGCATGTCACCCGTTCCACAGCATTATGTTGTCTGCAGCCAACATAATCACTTAGGAGAATAAACATGCCAATCACTCCTCCCGTCCCTTGGGAGAGGTATAAAACTCAATCAGGACTCTCGCTAAAAATCACGACTCTCACGAAGTCAACCAAGGGTCAAACCATAAGCCTAGGGTTTCTAAGTCCACCATGACCTACAACCTAGGCTCTGATACCACTCTAATCTGTCACGCCCCGGGGTCGAAACTGCGACCCGGGCTCGCCAACAGATCCGCCACCTATGCCAAACCCCGCATAGGCGAAGCGTCCTACCTGCAAGAAAAGTACTACAGCTAAACAAATATCAGAGCTATAAATAAAAGTGCTGTATAACTAAAATCAATCACTGTACAACTGGAAAATAATACAACAATGTCCGCCTCCCAAAAAGAATAATAATAATACAATATCCTCAAATACAAGCTCATGAACCCAACCGGGAGGTATCTCCAATAAATACATCAGTGTACAGTCTCTCGATACATATATATCCTCACTACATCAGTCTCTCAAAAGAGGAAAATAAAACAACTAATCTACTGAAGATCTCCTCTGAAGGGGTACCGCTACTCTCCAACAAAGGGTAGGGATCTAGCACGCGACTCCCTCGCCTCGATCAACCCGCAGAATCAGCAACACCCCTAAGACTCTGCAAAACAAAGGAGAGGAAGGAAAAAGGAGGGGGAAACCCCCAAAGGTTGTGAGAACTACACCAAAAAGGGAGTTCTCCCGTGGGTAACAACCGCCAGACCCCCGACTGTCCCGCCCACTAATGTCCTCAAGAGACAAAACTAACCCAAGC
>JAQOTM010001970.1:0-21230 GCA_029168755.2 Tillandsia fasciculata
GCTCTGGTAAGTGATCATCATCGCTAAATTTTCCATCGATTTGCGACTTAGAGCATCTGCGCACTACATTTGCTTTCCCAGGATGGTAGAGAATAGTCAAATCATAATCCTTAAGCAGCTCCAACCATCTGCGCTGCCTAAGATTCAACTCCTTCTGAGTAAAGAGGTACTTTAGGCTCTTATGATCAGTATATACCTCACAATGTTCACCATATAAATAGTGTCGCCACAGCTTCAATGCAAATACCACGGCGGCTAACTCCAAATCATGAGTGGGATAGTTTTTCTCGTAGTCCTTTAATTGACGAGAGGCATAAGCAATAACCTTCTCGTTTTGCATCAAAACACACCCTAACCACTCAAGGAAGCATCACTGTAGATCACGTATCCCGCTCCTACAGTAGGCAAAGCCAAGATCGGGGCGGTTGTCAACCGTTCCTTCAATTCCCTGAAGCTTCTCTCACACGCATCATTCCAGATAAACTTGGTGCCTTTATGCGTTAGTCGCGTTAGGGGAGTAGATAACCTTGCAAATCCCTCAACAAAACGCCGATAGTAGCCGGCCAGACCGATAAAACTCCGGATCTCGGTGATGTTCGTCGGTCTAGGCCAATCCTTGATTGCCTCAATTTTCTTGGGGTCCACAGCTATTCCTTTATCTGATATTACATGACCCAAGAACGCTACCTCTCGTAGCCAAAACTCACATTTCTTCAGCTTGGCGTAGAGCTCTTTCTCTCGAAGTAAATGCAACACTTGCCGCAAGTGATCCTCATGTTCTTCATCACTTCGAGAGTACACCAAAATGTCGTCGATGAACACCACGACGAATCTATCCAAAAAGGGCTTGAAGACACGGTTCATCAAATCCATAAAAGCTGCCGGGGCATTAGTGAGCCCAAACGGCATAACAGTAAACTCATAGTGTCCATACCGTGTCCTAAAAGCCGTCCTAGGAACATCCTCGGGCTTGATCTTGAGTTGGTGATATCCAGACTGAAGGTCAATCTTCGAATACACTCTTGATCCTTGGAGTTGATCAAACAAATCATCAATCCTCGGCAATGGATACTTATTCTTAATTGTGACCTTGTTAAGCTCGCGATAGTCCACGCAAAGGCGAAGCGATCCATCCTTTTTCTTGACGAACAAAACTGGTGCTCCCCAAGGTGAAACGCTCGGTCGGATGAAGCCTTTTTCCAACAAGTCTTGAAGTTGTGCCTTGAGCTCTTTTAACTCTGCCGGTGCCATCCTATATGGTGCTTTCGAGATTGGGGTAGTTCCAGGGATCAGATCCCCACCACAAACTCGATCTCTCTATCCGGAGGCATCCCCGGTAGCTCTGCCGGGAACACATCAGTAAACTCTCGCACAACTGGGATATCCTCAACTCTCGGAGTCTCACTGCTACTATCCACAACAGTAGCCAAGTAGGCGACACATCCACTCCTAATCAATTGTTTTGCTCTGGTGGAAGAGATAGTCCATCGCAAACAGTGAACTTTTGCAGCCTCTGAACACAATTTCCTCTTGTCCTGGTTCTCGAAACCTCACGGTCGATTCTCACAATCAATGGTAGCATGATATCTTGTGAGCCAATCCATGCCCAACCACATCAAATTCTCCAAGTCGATGGAGGGCCAACAAATCTGCCGGCAAAATCCAATCCCCAATCCTAATAGGACAACTAGGGGAAAACTCCCGAATCTCCAAAGTATGATCGGGAACTAAGACTCGTCCCGGATGCAAGGTAGGAACTAACTCAATGCCATGCAACTCGGCAAACAGCCGGTCAATGAATGAATGAGATGCACCAGTGTCAAATAAAGCTCGAACTCGAATGCTATGAATCAAGATAATACCTGCAACGACGTCCTCTGCCGCTGAAGCCATCCTCAGTTTGGGCCGCATACATGCGCCCACTTGGGGCCTGCCTTGGCCCCTCGTACTGTCGCGACGCCGGTGGTCGTCCAGACTGAGAGTAGGTGGGCGGGGTCACCTGTTCCTTGAATAACTGGTGCCGATGCTGATGAAGGTGTCGGTGTCGAGCCTCGCGGGCACTCTGATCGAAAGTGGCCCTCCTGACCACAAAGGTAGCAACTTGCCTCCACGCTGCGGGCATTGCGGCGGCACATGGGGTCCACCACAAATCACGCAACCGGGGGTCGCCGACGGTCAGGTCCTCCCCGGTGTGAAGATGAGCCGCGTCCTCCAGATTGGCTCCTCGGGTGCTTCGGCGGTTTCTTCTGAATAGGGCTTATGACTTGCGCCCTCGGTCGCCGACCTCTTTCCTCGCGTTCTATCAGAGCTTCTCTCTCTTCCTTAGCAATCTCCGCGCCTTTCTCCACTATCAAGGCACGGTCCCACATCCTCCCGGTAGGTTTGGAGGTTTAGGGTCTGAACCAATCTGAAAATGGACGGTCTAAGGCCGTTCTCGAACATACGGGCCTTGTCCTCGTCGTCCCTCACAACGTGCGGAATACATTAATTAGTCGAGTAAATTCCCTCTCGTACTCCGCCACGGTTTTGTCTCCTTGCCTCAAGTTGCGGAGATCTCTTTCCATTTGCCTTTTTGCGCTCGCCGGAAAATACTTCATTGCAAGCATCTTCTTGAACCGCGGCCATGTGATTGCCGCCAAATCGGTCGTGGGGTCATCCCGAATGTCCGTCCACCACTGGTAAGCATCGCCCTCGAGGTGGTGCGTTGCCAACCACACCCGGTCTCCCTCCGCTACGAAGGTATCATGGAAAAGTTTTCTCCATGTGTAGAATCCACTTCTCAAAAACCCAATAGTCGGGTTTCTCTCCATCATATGTCCGAGGCTTGGATTCCCGGAATTCCCTCAAACGAGCCATGAGTCGGTCCCGCTCTTCTCCTGCTACCATCATCGGTAAAACCGTCCTCGCCGGTGGAGTCTGAACTGGCGGTGGCATCACAACCTCTTCCCGGCGCCCAGCACTCGGAGTGTGATGTGAAGACTCGGGCACCTCAGGTCGAAGTGCATCGGTCACTCCACCCATGTGCTCCGTGGTTGCACTGGTGGGTGCGAAGGGTCTTGAGTTCCCCTTGCCGCCAACTGCTGGGTCAAAAGAACTTCCAACCTCTGCATCCTTGCATCCTGCCGACGCGAAGCCTCAGCCTGCTCTCGCGCCCGCAGCCGACTGCCGCTCCACTACATCACTAGCATAGCCAACTGCTCTCTCAAATCTCGGACCTCACTGGATCCGGAAGTAGCGGATGTCTCCGCATCGGCCTCCTCGGCCGTCATGGAGCGAGTCGTAGGCATCACAAACTGTAACAGGCATAAAATGCGTAGGTTAGGATAACCAACGCGAAACGCATCCCCACTCAAAACATATCCCAATCATGCGAAAGCAAATGAAGCATGCCACAATTATTTCCCGATGTCAGGTTGTCGGCCGCCAACCAGACCTTCCAAGGAAATAGAAGGTGCAATCACTTCGATCAACTCCAACTCTTATGAAGTTATAGTATTGACCCAATCAGTTACTTTCGCCAAGTAATCATATAAGACCCCGTCTCTCACGTTCTTAATCCTTATAGTCCAACCAGCCTAAGGTTTGCTAGGTCCACTAAGACTTAACCCTAGGCTCTGATACCAAAATAATCTGTCACGCCCCAGGCCCCAGCGGAAGCCTACCCGGCACGTGCACAGACCCGCCGTGTGCACAAGGTACCCCCCGGTACACACAAGGCGTCTACAACAACAAGCAGAAGGAAGGCAATAAACACATCCTACTAGTAATCAGAGCACAACACAACTAAACTATACATAAAGAGGAAAGTAGATAACAACTATCATACAAGAAGTTAAAATCCAAAATACACATGTAGTTCCCTTAAATACAACTTATCAAAATACATGGGTGGTTTCTATGCCAAAATACACCAACACCTCTCTAACAAAAACAAAAGAAAAGGTGTCCTGTAACCACCTCGAGTGGTGCGACGGGGATTAGCTAGCTATGCGATAACCCCTTGCCACGGTCCCGAGCCCCTCCCGCTGCGGATGGCTCTGAAAACAACATCCCAAATGGGGTGAGAACTATTAAACAATAGTTCCCAGTGGGTAAGCCGCCGAGAGAAGCGAAATACACCACTAGGTCAACTGAGGCATAAGATAGTAAACTGCTGAAATGAAATGCAGAAAATAAACAACTGAAGTAAAGTAAAGTACTCTACTACTATCATGCCTCTATGCTCATGTACAAGGTGATGATGATATGAATCTATCATGCTATCATAATGTCCAACTACAATGAGTAGTATTACTTATGTGGTGTCCAATGTCAAGTTTGCTATCATGTATGTCCAACTACCATTAATGTATCATCTATGTGATATTCAATGTTAAGTTTGGTTAACTTAATCCTTTTCTCTTGAAGACTTTCTTTGAGTCTAAGCTTGAGCCACGCCTCATGGTCCCGTGGTGGCACCCCCCAAGGAGCTATGCCAATCCAACGGCGTCCCAATCGGCACCCAATCCCGCACGGCGATCATAATGTCGCAAATGGCCAACTCCGGAGTGCCGGCTTGGAGGGAGCGACCCTACCAAGCATGTGCGAATGAGCACAAACGGCAAGCAAGCAAGTCTCGATCATCGTGTCTAAACACGGAATAGCAAGTCATCGTGTCTAAAACACGGAAAAGCATCATCGACCTTTAGGTCGGGGTATAGTATCTCAAGTGTCAATGTTTCATATACAATATTAACATTATTTTGCATAATGAAAGAGTAAAACATTTACAAGTTATCCTCATGTCTCAAACATGGAATCTAACTATTTCATCTTGATTGTACAAGTTTAGAAGTTTTCTACTTGTATCTCACTACACTAGATGGCACTAATGTCATAATGTCCATTTTCTTCATGATCATATGCATAACATATCTCAATAATTCTATAACATGTATAGTTATTCTCTATTCATATCCAAAAGCTTAAGTTCACGAAAATTCCTATTCAATCCCCCCTCAAAGTGCCCATGCACCTACAATGTTTACCTCTACTACATAGAGTATGAATTTTTCTACACATGAAGGGGTTCAAATGCATGATCATAAATCATGATAAATCAAACGATGCATGTTTAATATAACAATGATGCCCTAAAAGTCTATAGAAGACATAGGGGGAGTTCACCCATTTCGGTGAGGTCAGACCCACCGGATAGTTGCCAAATCCTTGTGAAGGATCCCAACCAAGAAGCCCACACTTCCTCTTATGCCCTAAGAGAAGTTTCCAAAGGGTTAAAACATCACAAAACCCTAATCACAAAATCCCTTAAAATCATAAGGAAAAATAGGTGGAAAATACCTTAGGTTGAGAAATCTTGCTAAATCTTGAAATCCAAACAAGAAAAGCTTCAAAACCAACCTACAAGAGTGTTCTACACCCATCAATTCCACCCCAAAAGCTATAAATCAAAAACCCCCAAAATAAACCCTAGTTTTCCAAAACCTAGGTTTTTCTTCAAAAATCCCAAAAGAAAGGAAAAAGAAGTGTTCCAAACCTCTTTTAGCTCAAATCCCACCTTGGAAAAGCAAAGGATAGGCACAAGAGCTCCAAACTTCCTTCTTCTTCAAGTTCAAGCCTTCCTCCAAGCTCTTGTAGCAAGCTTCAATGGTGGAGAAGAGGAGGTTGAAGAAGAATCCAAGTAGAGGGATGTGTTGGAGAAGAAAATCCAAGATTTTCTCTCCCTCTCTCTCTCTCTAACACTTTCTCTTACTCTCTCCAAATGAGAGGAAAAGAGGAGATGAAGAGGGTTAAAACCCTAATGTAACAAAATCCCAAAAGCCCCCTGCAAGAAACGTTATTTCGTTTCTTACTGTGCTGTCCAGACCCGCACGATCCGGACGCCCCTATCCGATCCGGATCCCGAACGTGGAATCTCCAGTTTCGCGCGGACGATCCGGATCGCCCCTATCCGATCCGGATCCCGAACGTGGAATTTCCAGTTTCGCGCGGACGATCCGGATCGCCCCTATCCGATCCGGATCCCGAAGCCAAAACCCCAAAATCAAAATTTTCGAAAATTTTTGATTTGCGCCCAAACTCTCCGGAAACCTTCTAGAACCTTCCGGAAGCTTACTAATACATTCTAAGGGTATCATTCAACCCTCCACACACTCGAACTTCGCAATTTGATAAAGTTCAGTGTACTACAGAGCGTCAGGGACCCGCTCCGGGGAGAGGCAACCAGTGCCGCCTGAGTTTGGGCAGTTTGAGTAGATCGAGACCCCCGGGCCGCCACGATCCTATCTGAGGGTCGTAGTCCTCAGAGAAGATAGAGACCAGGATTTTCTCCACACAGCCGATGTATTAGCAGCAGCAGCGGATGACTGCGTCATATGGGGGTGGCCGTTTCTGCGCCGCCATGTTACCGGAGGCATAGGTGATGTTTTCGGGTGGATAGTTGGGACTTTTTCGGCAGCATCCCTCGAGCAGCGACTACGGTATACCGCTTGCACGGCACCTGCTCCTCTTCGGAATAAGGAGCTCCTTCGATTACCGCCAGGCAGATAGGGACACGTCTGGGACAGATTGAGCGACGACCATCTACATCGAGCGGATGATTCTGTACCGCCCGGTTGGAGGGCGCTACGGCAGGACCAGTTTATCGCGGCGTGTTTTTCCTTACAGCAGTTGAGTTGAGTATTTTTGGCTTTCTGTCTGGACTGGAGGTAGAGCTGTTACTACAGGCACTAGAGGTACAGATTTCTGTTATTGTGCATGTGGGGGAGCCTTGTGGATTGTGTCCGGTACAGTTGAGACTTAGAATTATTTTGGCAGGTGATACGGTTCAGTGGTGGCTCCACGACTCAGATGAGCATACAGGATGGACCAGTTGGTGCGGTATAGTGCAACTGCTGTTTGGGGAATGAGATCAGTTACCATTCCGTGAGTTGGATTAGAGGAGTTCATTTTCATAGATCACCGGGGTATCTTTCCTGCAGCTGTGGCTTCAGCGGTTTGCGGCTTGGTGCTACCTTTGGATCGTTGGTGACGATTAGGACTAGAGGTTGTGTCCTTAGGGGTTACGGTTAGATCGTAGCATTCGCTTTGTAGCCACGGCAGGAACGACTTCAACCCTTCTCTCCCTTTTTCTTGTTTGGGTGCTGAAATTTTCGAGCGGGGCGAAAACTTCGAAAGACTGCTCCAGAAATGGAGACGGTGCCCGAACCTGTTCTTGTTTGATTGGGGCAAGGGCACTGGTCCATTCGGATGTTTTCGGACCTTTCGTTAATTTCAGCCGTTTTCTAAACTGAGAGTTGTGGTTGACGACTTTCCTGCTGATGGGCCTCTACTTTCTTGTTGGTGGTGTTGGCGTGATTCGCGTAGTTTTGGACGAGTAGAGTTGGTCGTTTCTCCTTGACCCTTGGAATTGTAAGGTTTTTCCAGCTTTTGGACTCCTCGCCGTGTGGACTCGCTTCGCGGAGTGTGCGTGGCGACTGGGGAGATGGGGACAGTGTTGATGGATACTTACCTGTGGCTTTGGAAACTCCCCTTGTGAGCTATGTTAGTTTCGAGGACGAAACTTTCTTTTAGTGGGGAGAGTGTGAGGTCCCGGAATCCCCCGCGTAGGGTTTGCTGGTTGTTTGGCAGCTTTCGGTGGCCGTTGGGGGTGTTTGTGTGCGTGTTGGGGCCCAGAATTTGATTGTGGTGCAATTTGGGGCTTAGTTCGCATCACTGGGGGCCTTCGTGGTGCGTCGGTGGTGTTTGCGCGCAATCTGGACACAAGTGTCGGACTTCGGGCTTAAAAGGGGATTTCGTGGGAATTTGGAGGACCCGTCGGGGGTTTGGAAGTGGTTTCGCGCGATTCAGATGTCAAAATTGGACTCCGGGCGAAGTTTGGATAAGAGTTTACCTCTCCGGTCGCCTTCGGAAATTTTTAGAGTTGAAATTGGGCAAATCGGACTTCAGATTTAGACCCGGCGTGAAAATCGGATCGAGTGGGCATTCGGCAAATTTTCGGACGTGAATTTGGAGAAACGGACATCATTTTTGGATTCAGCGCGCGAAATCGCTAAGAATGGACTATTTATTTGTTGGTTTTGGTGCCCGGGTGAAGTGCGCGTTTTTCGAGGCGAGCGGCACGTAAATCGAGGTTGGCGCGGCACGGTTTTCGAGGGCGTACGGCGGCGGCGCGCGTCCCGAGGCGCGCAGCAGGGCGCGCCTCAGCGCAAAGCGCGCGGGGCCCGCCACGTGGCGGGCCCCCGTTGGCGCCGTGCGGGCGCGGGGACACGCGCGCCCGGTGTGGCGCGCGCGTGTCCCGCGCCTCACGCGGCCGCGGTGTAACGCGCCCGTGTGGCGGGCGCGTCACCGCGTGCCGCATGGCGCTTCGGGCGCGCGCGTGGACCGGGCGCGCGCACCCGTTTCTTGTGGACCGGCCGGTGGAGCTCTCCGGTTGGCTGGCGCGGTGGACCGGGGCTGTGGACCGCCTGGTGGACCGCCACCTCCCTTTTTCTTCTTCTTCTTCCCCCGCAGGCCATTTCTTCTCCGTTTTTCCTTCTTCCTTCTCCACCCGAGAGCGAAAGAGTGTGAGGGAGAGGTTTTTGGACGGTGCGGCGGTACGTCGCGAACCTCGTTTTGCGTGCAAGGTGTTCCGTTGGAGCGGTTGCGTGGCGCGACACTCGTCCGTTTGTGTTCTTCTTCGTCGCGTTTCGGTGCACGAGCTCCCCCGGCTTACTCCGACCTCCGTTTCAGGCGATTCTTGCACCGTTGGATTCGTAACAGGCAGTGCTACGATATTGGTATTTTTTACTTTCCCTAGTTTTGCTCGTTTCAAGGAGTTTCGCCATACTTACTGGGACCCCCTTTTTATGATGGAGTTTTGGACAGCGATACCTTGCCGGATTTTTATCTCCGCAACCGGGCATCGGATTGAGACGTTCTTATAGACTTTTTTCATCTACTCGACGCAAGGATCGCCCCCGTATTTTTCTTGGATTTTTGGAGGCTTCCCCGAAGGTGTACACTTCCCTTTTATCTGTACAGGAGTTTACAGTTATTTGGTTTTGGATTTCTGCGCGCCGATATTGTGGAATTTGTAACTTGGCCTACGGGACTCCGTTTTGGGCGTGCAGGTACTCGTTTCGAAGCTATCGACGTGAGGAACGCTGTGGTATTATTCTTGGATTTTTCGGAACTCCTTCAGCAGGTGGAAATATTACATCTTTGGGGTTGAAGTTCAGACTGAGTGTATTTGGTCAAGTGTTGGAATAAGTGTAACCTTGGATTGTATGTTGTACCAGGAGGAGCTGTTCGGGGATTAGAGACTGTGTTTTTTTGCACCGTTTTGCGCGCGGGTTTCGGCACCGTGCTCCGTTTTGCGTGCGGACTCCGGCAGCGTGTTCCGTTTTTTGGTCGGACTCCGCAGCGTGTTCCGTTTTGCGTGCGACTTCGGCAGCGGGCACAGTTTCGCGTGGAGGCCAATTGCAAGTGTCTACGAGCAATTGGTGGCGAACCGGTGGGTGGCCCTATCTCCAAGCTTTTATGGACTGTTCGGTATTTCTACTGCTGTAGGACTTTGCATGCTAGTTTATTTTTCGTGTAAGGCATGCTAGATTGTAGGAATTCTTATTCCTGTTATTATCTGTTAAAATGTAGAAATCTTGGAACTTGACCTAGCACCCCCGTCATATGTTGCATGTGTTTGACCAGACCTTAGAAAACCTCAATCTGGGCTAGGTTCTTTTGTGCTTTAGACATCCCACACTTTGCATTTCCTTCAGACATAGAGTTCCTCGCCCGGATAGTGGGCCGAGAGGTCAGGGTATTGTGGGATGGGTTTGCACTCGGGCCTGGGGGCCGAGTGGGGTCTGGTGGCTGTGTTAGTATTTTGGGAACCGTTTGAGTAAACGGGGTCCCAGGTTTCTGGTTACTCTCTGTTTTGCTCGTCACCACCGTGTTGTGATCGTGGTGCATGTGGGTTGTCAGGACCTTGAACCCAGAATGTTTTTGGACACTCATGATTTTAGTAAAACCAGTATTTTTTCTTCCGAAATTCTAGGGCGTCGAAGCCTGTTCTTGTTTGATTGGGCGACGGCATCTACCCTTGGAAGTTCGGAAAGTAAACTCGTTTTTAACTGATGTTTTCAAGAACTAAAATCTATAAAAATTGGTTTTCTCATTTCAAGTCGGTTTTCAAGAAAAAGAGTAATTTTCCCTCCACCCCAAGGGGGTTGAGTGAAACGATGTTTTATAATAAATGTCATCTCTTTTCTAAACTTCCTCACCCGACCGGGGTGAGTGATCTGGGTTCTAAGGGCTGATTTCTTTTCTCGGGTCGAAAACAACGGGAGGCTACGCCTATAGCCTGTTCTTGTTTGATTGGGGACGTAGGTATTAGTTTCCCGGGGTTTTCGGACTCCTTGCGGTTCTGGCTGTGGAGCATCTCCAGCCCGTGAGTTCAGTGTATTGATGTTAGTTTCCCACTTTAACCGAGAGGAACCGAATCCCTGAACGGTATAGGATTGAGAACTTCGATAGGCTGAGCCTAGAGTCTGTTCTTGTTTGATTGGGGTTCTAGTCACCGGTCTAACGGATTGTAGAGTCCTGGCGTTTCAATGCCTTTGTATACCTTCTTTTATGACGGGATTGTTAGGAAAACTTTTCACTGTGTTTTCTGCAAAGAACTGGCCTGGACCGCGAGTATTTTTTCTTGCGGTTCAGCTCGGAAAACGGAGGAGGGCAAAGCGAACGGATTCGGATTCCGAATTACGGATCTCCCGGAATGGGGGTCAAAGCGTTTGCCTTTGAGTGGTGCATCGGAATCCGTGCTAAGTGGCCGGCACGCTTTTCGAGGTGATAGGACGGGATCCTTCTGTGATCGGATTTCTCATCTTTTATGTTTTTGGGTTTTTTGTTATTTATTTGGTAGCATCTCGACCCTTCGGTTTCTCTGTTATGGGTCCTAATTGAATATTTTCAGTCGTTAAGGGGGAGTTGGGAATTCGAGAATTTTTGGGCTGATCATCGGGGCTTGTGGATATTTTTAGGCGATAGAGCTCGCGAAACGAAGACCGGGCGCGCGATCGGTTTTGGATTCCGACTCCGGAAACCCCCGAAATAAATTCCGGAAGTTTTACCGCTGGCCAGGCGACTTACACGGTTCTCGAGGCGAATCGGGCCAGGTTAGTGCTCGAACTGGGTTCCCCCTTTGTATTTTGAACTTGCCCTTCCTTTCCCCGCTCCTTGCTTCACCCAATCCCTTTTGTGGTTTAGGGATTTAGGAATCTTTTCCCCCCGCCGACCGCACCCAAACGACTGATTTTAACTCCTTTGGGGATTTAGGGTTCCCCTTCCTCCCTTTCCCCTCCCACTCGTACGCGCAATTTTTCCCAGCTTTTCCCACCTCTACCGAGGCGACGCGAGAGCCGGAATCTTGACGAGGAGAAGGAGGAGATTGATCGCCCTCCCCGCAAGATCCGACGAACGCGAAAAGGACGATCCCTCTCCTTCGCCCGGTGCCGACGAAACAAGGTGAGCCGTGCTTTCGCTTTCTTGTTTCGTTTCTTGGTTCGTTCTTGGGTCGTTTCTTGTTCCGGGCAAGGGGAGGGAAATCCTTTGAATTATCGGGTGGGATTTCCTTCGTCTCGTGCCGCGTGTGAGGCGATCTTGGGGACCAAACGGGAGGCCGTCGCCGCCGTGGTTAAACGGGAGGCCGCCGCCGTCCCGTCACCGTGTCCACGGGGTCGCCGCCGCAGTCGCCGGGGTCGCGGGGTCGCAATCGGAGCCGCGGGGGGGCAAAAGGGGCGGCACTGTTCACTGGGTACGGCCAGGCTGTGCCGCGGTCCACGGGACCCGTCGTGCACCCCGCGCACGGCTTCCGGGCCCGGGGCCGCGGACCCGGCGCACGAACGCGTGCGCCAGGCCGCGCGGTCCACGGGACCCGTCGTGCACCCGGCGCAGGCTTCCGGGCCCGGGGCTGCGGACCCGGCGCACGAACGCGTGCGCCAGGCCGCGCGGCCACCGCTGAGGCGTGCACCCGGCGCACGCCCTTGCGGCCCGGGGACGCGGACCCGGCGCACGGCCCGTGCGCCAGGCCGCGCGGTGCACGCCCGGGCGTGCACCCGGCGTACGCCACAGCAACGCGGGGCCGTGGACCCGGCGCGCGCCCGCACCCGTGCGCGGCCCGGCCCAAGACGGCGCTGGTCCACCGCGCCGCGTGCTCCCGGCCCACGCCCATGCCGTCGCCGCCGTGGACCCGGTCCACGGTTGGACCCGTGCACCCGCTTCCAGAAAAAGGGCCCAGGAGCTCCGTTTTTAGTCCGTTTCGCCCCGTTTTTGAGTGTTTTTGACCGCGATGATGTTATTAACGATGCTTCTTACTGTAGTTCCTTGCGGGCACAAGGTGGGAGCGTTTTAACTGGGGTTTCCGCACACCTTCTTCGCGTTTCAGGTGGGTACATCCTTAGAACCCCTTTATGCCCATTTTCGTTACTGTCATGATTATCGCGTGGTGTGTACTTGGTTCCTTATGGTTGGGTTCGTTTTGGGTACTTGGTTCATTATGGTTGGGTTCGCTTTGGGTACTTGGTTCCTTATGGTTGGGTTCGCTTTGGGTACTTGTTTCATTATGGTTGGGTTCGTTTTGGGTACTTGGTTCCTTATGGTTGGGTTCGTTTTGGGTACTTGGTTCATTATGGTAGGGATCGTCTTGGGTACTTGGTTCATTATTGTGGATTCTGTTTTTGGGATTCGGCGTCGGGTTTTCGGCAATTGTATCTTGTTTAAAATAAATATCTAATTGTGCTAACATGGTGTTCTTTGTGGTATTTATTGTTGAGTATGCATGTTAGCGGGTTACCTTCGATCACACATGTTACTGTTTTACGTTTAATTATACATGTTGCCGTATTACTCTTGTTATATATTATGATGCTAACATGATGGTGGTTATGGTTACTTGGCTCGAGGCTGCAGCACGCGCACCCGCGGTTTGGCCACCGCAAAGGGTGCGCTTTTCCGGAAAAGTGGTCTATGACCCGTGTATACCCACGAGGTGACGTAGTGGGGCCCCTTATTAGTTGTGGGGTTTGAGGCGCCGAGGTGCGAGCGGTGCGACCCGTCGGTTTAGTTGTCCGACGTGGTCGGGTTTTTGCAGGTACGGTGCGACCCGTCGGTTTAGTTGTCCGACGTGGTCGGGTTTTGTTACAGGTACGGCACGGCCCGTCGGTTTAGTTGTCCGACGGGGCCAGGTATTACAGGTACGGTACGGCCCGCCGGTTTAGTTGTCCGACGGGGCCGGGTATTGCAGGATACAGGGGCACAGGTTATTCTCTCCACGCTTGGGAGGGTGGTTACTCCGGTTTGCTTTACGGTTTGATTTACTGCTTTTCCTGCTCTATTGTTATTATTCGTCACTGACTTCCCATATCGTGACAGGGTCCAGACGGGGGGAGCGGTAGGCGACGGTGAGGACGGGGCAGGAGCTTCTGGGTCGCTGGGGACCCTGGACTGTATTTCCTCTTTCATTTTTACATTTCATTTACGTTTGTAGTTATTTGTGAGGTTCTCGACACCCTCGTGGGGTCGGTGTGGATGTCGGCATGGTTTACTTTTGGTTCTCTTCTTAT
The DNA here is from genome assembly GCA_029168755.2 of Tillandsia fasciculata. Classification (NCBI taxonomy): domain Eukaryota; kingdom Viridiplantae; phylum Streptophyta; class Magnoliopsida; order Poales; family Bromeliaceae; genus Tillandsia; species Tillandsia fasciculata. Next base: position 13,605 of record JAQOTM010001970.1, read on the forward strand.
GCATTTATTTTCCCTTGTTCCTGTTGGCCGTTTGAAAAAAAAAAAAAAAAACAAAACCAAAGAAAAGACTGCGAAAACCGTTTTTAAAATTTAAGTGTCGTGTGGGCACCGATTTCAAAACCCTGTGGATTTATGGATTGCGAAAAAGAATTTCAAAACCCGAGTGTCGTGTGGGCACTGTTTTCAAATCCTGTGGATTTATGCTGTTTTCGAAATGCGTTTTCAAAATCTGAGTGCCGGGTAGGCGCTTTTTCAACGACTGTGGATTTATCCTTTCAAACTGATCGGCCCGTGCATTTTAACAAATTATGGTACCTAGTTGTGTGTTAGTGACTGTTGTGATTGAATGGTTGGTTGTATTGGGACTTGTACTAAACGCTACGCCGTGCATATACAGAGGAGACTCTGTCCGTTTGCAGAGAGATCCTGTATATGCGGCGGGTCTGGGCATGCGCCGGGGAATAAAGGTTTTTTTATCAAAAAAAAAAAAAAAAAAAAAAATTCTTATACGTCAAATGTTCGACTTCTGTGAACCGTTTCCGCTAAAACGAACCCCCGGGGCGTGACAGATTAAGATGGTATCAGAGAAGTTCTTTCAATCACAACAGTTAGTGCCGACATCCGTGGGGATACCTCACATGCCTACAGGTGAATGAAATGGGTAGGGCATAGGAAGGTAGAACGCGAGTGATCGAGGGGTGGGGAAAAGTTCGAGTCCTTTTCTCTCGCTAGGTGGTTCGTTGTTTGTAGGTGAAGTCTAGAGCTGACTCTTGTTATGTGTGTACAGATATGGCCCGTACCAGATCATCGGCCGGGGACGCGGAGGCAGATACGACGACGTCGACGGTCGCGGAAAACTAGCTCCTGCGACAACAGATGCGAGAGTGTGGGGACTATTGAGTTTCTTTTCTCGATGGGGCTCGGGTGGTAGCATAACCCACCGGTAGTTGTTGTTTTTGTTGGCCGTCTGTCGGCCGTGGGTAACCGGATAGCTGTTTGTTTAAACTTGTACCTCCTGGGTCATCTGGTGTTGAGTTACAGCGGGTAGTCGGTTGATTCCTTTTGCACCATGGGCAAGGTACAGGTGGGAATGCGGATTCTCCCCCTATGATTGTTACCCATAGTTCGGCTTTTCACCGTAACCACCGCGATTGGTTGTAGAGATCGTCGTGTTGGGGTCCCGGGGGCTCCCTTGGTTTAGGAAGGGAGACCACCGGGGCTAGTAAATCTTCTCCGTTTGGGCTCGTTTGGGGTTAGAGAGGTCGTGCTTTGCCTAGCACAAGTGTGCGTAGGTGGCGACTTTTATTGGGGGGCTTAACTTTGACGCTGGGTGGTGCCAGGTAGCTCTGAGTCGGGTTCCTGTTTCCTGCGCTAGAGGGCCGGTTAGGTCGTCCTTTGGTGGTTGGCGTGTGATCCCTCGAGTGCGTTTAGTGACCCTAGGCAACCTTTGGCAGGGTTCTTCTTGCTGTTTTCGTTGCTTGTCTTCCTTCGACCCCTTTAGATTTCTGATGGGTAGTCTTCAGTACCTGGAGGTCTTCGTTGAACGGGCATAGAGCTTAGTTTTTATCTTCTAGTTGGGAGAAGTTATGATAGTTAGTAACCCAGCCTGTTTTGTTGGCACCGCTTGGAGCCCTGGGAGGGCGTTGTGTGGGTTGTTTTCCCCGTCGTCGGGTTAGATGTTTCGGACTTCTAAGGGATCTTTGGTATGGGTTGGGCAGTACGACTGGGGTACCTCGACGCATCGCAAGACTTTGTTACTGACTGCTCAGTGCCGGCTGGGGTGGTGCGCGGACCGGCGGCGTCGTGACGGGGAATCCCGAGTCGGGAAGCAGGAATACGACGAGGTGCTGGCACTGGACTGGTTCACGAGGTATCCGGTGGATGCGTAGTTACTTGGTTTCGGTGAGCCTAGCGACTCGACCCTCTGCATCACTCACTAACACCCTCGTTGTAAGGGGGGGTTCCTTCCGACGTTCTTTTGACTGAACTGCCAGGAATACCCCCGAGCGAGAGGTCATCCTCTCTTTCGAGCTTCTACCAGACGCGCAACCTATCACTTAGGCGCCTTGCGGAATGGCTTCACGGGACTGAGGCAAACTAAGGCACAACAAGGAGTTTTTCTAATTAAAGGGGTCGTCAGACCGAGCGTGTCGCCTTGGGGCGCACCCGTGCTTTTTGTGCGAAAGAAGAACGGAAACCTACGCCTACGCATCGACTTCAGGGAGATCAATAAGGTTGCAGTGAAGAACAAGTCCGGGATTGGTGACCTCTCCAATCAACTGCGAGGAGCACTTACGGATTTTTCTCCGGAATCTCGGGGACCAGAAGCTGGTTGCTAAATTTAAGAACGTGAGTTATGACTCCGCGAAGTGGACTCTTTGGGGCACATTGTGTCAGCAACGGGAAACACAAAGATAGTGAACGGAACTGCCCGACATACGATCCGGAACTGGCAGCAGTCGTCTTCGTTTTAAAGCTTTGGAGACACCACCTTTTGGAGTTCGTTGTGATGTGTTTTCGGATCGCCAAAGTCTTAAGTTTTGTTCACATAGAAGGATTTGGTTTTTGTTTGCGGCGCATCCAGGTGACACGAAGATGTACAAGGACCTCAAGCAAATTTTTTGGTGGACTAAACCAAAGGGGGATGTAACACAGTTCACTGCTCGCTGTCTAGATGGTTAACAAGTAAAGTTCGAACTTCAGCGCCCAGCGGGGGAGACTACAACCTCTACTAGTACCAGAGTGGAAATGGGAGCGAACCAGCATGGAATTCGTCACGGGTTTTTCTGCATCGCATCAAGGGCACGATGCAGTTTGAGTCACTGTGGATCGACTGACGAAGTCGACTCTCTTTCCACCCATCTGTACGACGTGGACCAGAGACACTCGGCTGGTGTCGAACCTTTGGCAGAATCTACAACGAGCTCTAGAGACTAAACCACACTGCAGCACGGCGTTACATCCCCCAGACCGACGGACAGCCCGAGCAAGTGAATCGAATTCTCGATGATGTGCTCCGAGCCTGCGTACTTGATTTGGGTGATGGATGGTCACCGCTTTTGAGCTTAGAGAGGACCTGAGCTTCGACGGAACACCGGTGCGGATCTTAGCACGAGAGGACAAAAAGGATTGCGCAACCGGACGACCCCCCCCCCCAATGTGAAGGTACTGTGGAGCAACCAGGAAGAACGCGAGCGACTTGGGAACTGGAGTCAAAGATGAGCGAGTGCTACCCAGATTTATTCGTGGCGGACCAGGATTAAGTTTCGAGGACGAAACTTCTTTTAAGTGGTGAGTGATGTAGAGTCCTGGCGTTTCAATGCCTTTGTATACCTTCTTTTATGACGGGATTGTTAGGAAAACTTTTCACTGTGTTTTCTGCAAAGAACTGGCCTGGACCGCGAGTATTTTTCTGCGGTTCAGCTCGGAAAACGGAGGACGGCAAAGCGAACGGATTCGGATTCCGAATTACGGATCTCCCGGAATGGGGGTCAAAGCGTTTGCCTTTGAGTGGTGCATCGGAATCCGTGCTAAGTGGCCGGCACGCTTTTCGAGGTGATCGGACGGGATCCTTCTGTGATCGGATTTCTCATCTTTTATGTTTTTGGGTTTTTGTTATTTATTTGGTAGCACCTCGACCCTTCGGTTTCTCTGTTATGGGTCCTAATTGAATATTTTCAGTCGTTAAGGGGGGGGTTGGGAATTCGAGAATTTTTGGGCTGATCATCGGGGCTTGTGGATATTTTTAGGCGATAGAGCTCGCGAAACGAAGACCGGCGGCGCGATCGGTTTTGGATTCCGACTCCGGAAACCCCCGAAATAAATTCCGGAAGTTTTACCGCTGGCCAGGCGACTTACACGGTTCTCGAGGCGAATCGGGCCAGGTTAGTGCTCGAACTGGGTTCCCCCTTTGTATTTTGAACTTGCCCTTCCTTTCCCCGCTCCTTGCTTCACCCAATCCCTTTTGTGGTTTAGGGATTTAGGAATCTTTTCCCCCGCCGACCGCACCCAAACGACTGATTTTAACTCCTTTGGGGATTTAGGGTTCCCCTTCCTCCCTTTTCCCCTCCCACTCGTACGCGCAATTTTTCCCAGCTTTTCCCACCTCTACCGAGGCGACGCGAGAGCCGGAATCTTGACGAGGAGAAGGAGGAGATTGATCGCCTCCCCGCAAGATCCGACGAACGCGAAAAGGACGATCCCTCTCCTTCGCCCGGTGCCGACGAAACAAGGTGAGCCGTGCTTTCGCTTTCTTGTTTCGTTTCTTGGTTCGTTCTTGGGTCGTTTCTTGTTCCGGGCAAGGGGAGGGAAATCCTTTGAATTATCGGGGTGGGATTTCCTTCGTCTCGTGCCGCGTGTGAGGCGATCTTGGGGACCAAACGGGAGGCCGTCGCCGCCGTGGTTAAACGGGAGGCCGCCGCCGCCGTCACCGTGTCCACGGGGTCGCCGCCGCAGTCGCCGGGGTCGCGGGGTCGCAATCGGAGCCGCGGGGGGGCAAAAGGGGGCGGCACTGTTCACTGGGTACGGCCAGGCTGTGCCGCGGTCCACGGGACCCGTCGTGCACCCGGCGCACGGCTTCCGGGCCCGGGGCCGCGGACCCGGCGCACGAACGCGTGCGCCAGGCCGCGCGGTCCACGGGACCCGTCGTGCACCCGGCGCACGGCTTCCGGGCCCGGGGCTGCGGACCCGGCGCACGAACGCGTGCGCCAGGCCGCGCGGCCCACCGCTGAGGCGTGCACCCGGCGCACGCCCTTGCGGCCCGGGGACGCGGACCCGGCGCACGGCCCGGTGCGCCAGGCCGCGCGGTGCACGCCCGGGCGTGCACCCGGCGTACGCCACAGCAACGCGGGGCCGTGGACCCGGCGCGCGCCCGCACCCGTGCGCGGCCCGGCCCAAGACGGCGCTGGTCCACCGCGCCGCGTGCTCCCGGCCCACGCCCATGCCGTCGCCGCCGTGGACCCGGTCCACGGTTGGACCCGTGCACCCGCTTCCAGAAAAAGGGCCAGGAGCTCCGTTTTTAGTCCGTTTCGCCCCGTTTTTGAGTGTTTTTGACCGCGATGATGTTATTAACGATGCTTCTTACTGTAGTTCCTTGCGGGCACAAGGTGGGAGCGTTTTAACTGGGGTTTCCGCACACCTTCTTCGCGTTTCAGGTGGGTACATCCTTAGAACCCCTTTATGCCCATTTTCGTTACTGTCATGATTATCGCGTGGTGTGTACTTGTTCCTTATGGTTGGGTTCGTTTTGGGTACTTGGTTCATTATGGTTGGGTTCGCTTTGGGTACTTGGTTCATTATGGTTGGGTTCGTTTTGGGTACTTGGTTCATTATGGTTGGGTTCGTTTTGGGTACTTGGTTCCTTATGGTTGGGTTCGTTTTGGGTACTTGGTTCATTATGGTAGGATCGTCTTGGTACTTGGTTCATTATTGTGGATTCTGTTTTGGGATTCGGCGTCGGGTTTTCGGCAATTGTATCTTGTTTAAAATAAATATCTAATTGTGCTAACATGGTGTTCTTTGTGGTATTTATTGTTGAGTATGCATGTTAGCGGGTTACCTTCGATCACACATGTTACTGTTTTACGTTTAATTATACATGTTGCCGTATTACTCTTGTTATATATTATGATGCTAACATGATGGTGGTTATGGTTACTTGGCTCGAGGCTGCAGCACGCGCACCCGCGGTTTGGCCACCGCAAAGGGTGCGCTTTTCCGGAAAAGTGGTCTATGACCCGTGTATACCCACGAGGTGACGTAGTGGGGCCCCTTATTAGTTGTGGGGTTTGAGGCGCCGAGGTGCGAGCGGTGCGACCCGTCGGTTTAGTTGTCCGACGTGGTCGGGTTTTTGCAGGTACGGTGCGACCCGTCGGTTTAGTTGTCCGACGTGGTCGGGTTTGTTACAGGTACGGCACGGCCCGTCGGTTTAGTTGTCCGACGGGGCCAGGTATTACAGGTACGGTACGGCCCGCCGGTTTAGTTGTCCGACGGGGCCGGGTATTGCAGGATACAGGGGCACAGGTTATCTCTCCACGCTTGGGAGGGTGGTTACTCCGGTTGCTTTACGGTTTGATTTACTGCTTTTCCTGCTCTATTGTTATTATTCGTCACTGACTTCCCATTCGTGACAGGGTCCAGACGGGGGGAGCGGTAGGCGACGGTGAGGACGGGGCAGGAGCTTCTGGGTCGCTGGGGACCCTGGACTGTATTTCCTCTTTCATTTTTACATTTCATTTACGTTTGTAGTTATTTGTGAGGTTCTCGATACCCTCGTGGGTCGGTGTGGATGTCGGCATGGTTTACTTTTGGTTCTCTTCTTATGCATTATTTTCCCTTGTTCCTGTTGGCCGTTTGAAAAAAAAAAAGAAAAACAAAACCAAAGAAAAGATTGCGAAAACCGTTTTTAAAATTTAAGTGTCGTGTGGGCACTGATTTCAAAACCCTGTGGATTTATGGATTGCGAAAAAGAATTTCAAAACCCGAGTGTCGTGTGGGCACTGTTTTCAAATCCTGTGGATTTATGCTGTTTTCGAAATGCGTTTTCAAAATCTGAGTGCCGGGTAGGCGCTTTTTCAACGACTGTGGATTTATCCTTTCAAACTGATCGGCCGTGCATTTTAACAAATTATGGTACCTAGTTGTGTGTTAGTGACTGTTGTGATTGAATGGTTGGTTGTATTGGGACTTGTACTAAACGCTACGCCGTGCATATACAGAGGAGACTCTGTCCGTTTGCAGAGAGATCCTGTATATGCGGCGGGTCTGGGCATGCGCCGGGAATAAAGTTTTCTTTTATCAAAAAAAAAAAAAAAAAAAAATTCTTATACGTCAAATGTTCGACTTCTGTGAACCGTTTCCGCTAAAACGAACCCCCGGGGCGTGACAACGGATTCCTCAGACCTATGCCACGTCAGTCGAAATTCTCGTCTATGAGCAGTAGTGTTGTTGTGGGAGCCGTTGGGAGTGACGGTGGTCCCAGCTGTATAGTTCCTTCTCTAGCGAGTTAGTTGTTTGTGGAGTTGAGTCGTTGAGGGTTCTCCCCGACATAGCCGGCGAGTGGTTGGGCTTTTCATGGTTTGAGTCGAGGTTCCTTTCCGACTGAGTTGTGTTCGAGCTTTGAGTTACCGATCGGTTTGATCGGTGATTCATAGCCTGGTGAGCCCGGCTTTTTGCCGGTTGTGAGATACTACGATTTACTTTGAGTTCGTTAGGGTCGCTCCCCTCGAGCTACGCCCCCGGTGCTTGATGATACCGAGCCTGACAGGCTCTGCGATGATGCGACTATTGATACACTAGATTTCGCTTGAGATAGTCGAGCAGGAACGCCCCACGTAATCCCATCCCTCATGTTGGATGTGTGGTGGTGGGTAGGTGCGATCCTAGTCGACAGGCGCAGGCTTGACTGGACCCTATGTGGCATCATAGGATTGGGTGACATTGGGACGAGTGTTGGTATCGCATGTGTCACAGTAGGGTTTTCTTTGAGCATAGTACTGGTGGCATATTGTCAGTAGTGAGTAGATGCCTCATATTCATCTTCTTTCCCACTACTTGAGCATCTAGATAGAGGCATAGTAGCTGTAGAGATAATCATTTGTTCCTGCTCCTTTCTTTTCGTATACCTGT
>JAQOTM010000458.1:0-63852 GCA_029168755.2 Tillandsia fasciculata
TCGGGGATTACTTTTTGAAAGGAAAAAGTTTGACAAAAAGAATTGTGGCAAACTGTGATCGAACACAGATTTGTCTGGAAGGAACCAAATCAAGCTGATGGTAAGGTGTTAAGGTCCACGTATCTACGACTGGAGTACCGATTTCTAAACTTCATCACGGGGCTTTACAAACATTTTGCCTAAATGCAAACCAAGGTTTGTGAGGTGGGAGCGATCCTATTACTGTATCTCATATGGGGAATCCCTCTGAGCGAGCTATTGGATTAAACATTGAATATTCCTAATAATTTGGAATGAATGTCAAGGTACTTGTGCATCCTCATCCCCTTGTACGACTTCGTTTTCTCTAAGTCATCATGAGGATCTTGCAAAAATTCGGTATTGATGTCAAGCTTCAACCATCAATACCAGCAAGTTGTGGTATGATAGATGAATCAAACAATTGTGAAGCACTTCAAAACCCCCACAAAAAGTTACCTCATGTTTAATGGAAAGAAGCCTTCGGACGGCACTCGGCCTCACCGTCTCAAACAGAACTGGAAATGATGATGACAAGCATCATTAACTTCGATCTTCCAAATTGCAACCGCGGCGGGTCTACTCCATTCCACCCCTCAACAGGAACAAATTTTGAAAGCAAAGAAAACAAAGGATTATTGCCAATGAACTTGGAACATAACGAAAGCAGCTCTCACATTACCCATCACAAAGGAAGATAAATTCAATGGACAAAGCGCCGGTCGCAAAAAGATACCCTGTATAACAGGGTTGCAACCTCCTTTCTGACGATTCAGATCCGACGACCTGAACGTTTTTGACTCTTTCTTTCTTCTTTCTGTGCAGGATATTAGTCTTTTTGATTTGTTTATGTTTAATTTCTCAGTTTGTGCATACTTTTAGAACTCATGTTTCGTACTCTCCTTACATATTGTAGCTCATGCTACGTTTTGGCTTTGTTTTGTGACAAAAAGGGGGGAGAGAGTTAGCGAAAACAATGAACAATGAAACAATGAATCTTTGAACAATGATTGTGAATATCGATGATATCAAGGTAAGTATGAATCTCAACTCAACTTGGTTTTCTTTTGTGATTTGTGACATGCTTCTATACTAACTATTCGACTAACTATTTGGGCATGTAATATGACTAACAAGTTGATGTTGGACTAACATACTTTGACATTTGGTTTCGACTGCTTAGAAGATATGTGGTTTTAACTATGTTTCTTTCACATATCTGATTATTTCAAATGTCATGGTGAGATCAAACTCTATCTCTGCAATTTGGTTTTTTCTATGTTCCAATTCTTGAGGTATCTAACGATTTGTTTGTCAAGAATGTTTTTCTGTGTGCAGAGGATTACAGATGTCTAAGTCTAGAGTCTGTCTTAGGAGTTTATCTCATGTATTTAATTTCTGGAACTCTTTTGTAAATTTTTGTTGTATGGTGATAGCAACAAAAATATTCTTTTTGAATTTTTCTTGTGGATCTGTGTTTTGTCACGAAACCGCCAAAGGGGAGATTGTTACGGAATTTGAGTTGGCGTATTTCGTGATGGTATTAAGTCTTGAAGATTGAAGATGAAGAAAACTTGGATCGTATACCTCAATCTCAAGAAAGAAGAATTCAAAAGGATCAGGTACGTTTAACTAAATAATTTTGATGATCCGAATACTTCTTATAGTGTAGAAACACCTGGAAGAGGTTTTAACTGCTTATTCATCAAAAACTGGACATGGGACATGTTCAGGATCGGATCGTGGACTTTCAATCCGGATCCCGAAAGGTGTTCGTTCATACATTGCTGCAATCCGGATCACAGCTGGTACATCCGGATCCCGAATGGGATGTTTTGTGAAAATGTATGAACGATCCGGATCGTGGATTATGATCGGATCCCGAACAGGTGATTTTCTGGAAACTGCATTCTGTGCGTCTGCGATCCGGATCGTGGCTTATACAATCCGGATCGCCGTCGGTAAAACTTTCCAGAAAAGTTTGTTTTTGATCGAATATTCTTCCTAGGGTTTCTAACCTATAAATAAACCCTATGGTCATTTTTCTAGGGCGAACCAAATAGAGCCACAGTCATTTCACATATCATTTTATACGGCCTTAGATCCACTTATAGAGAAGAAAGGAAATCAATAGAAATGATTCTATGTTTTCTTCATCTATATTGATTAGTTTGATTCTAGGTTTTCATACTCACATCTTGAGTTGAATCAAAACTAATGAATACTTAGATGGTATTTCCGATCTACTCTTGATCTAAGTATTCGGCGGATCATCACCACCCAAACAAACAACGATTTACCCCAAAATCGGCGCGTGGACTCGCGTGGCCTTGTGGATTCAAGGTGTTATCGCTTTCGTGGATTCGGAGCGAGGTGCGTTCGTGGATTCGAAGCGTACCATTGGTGAAGACCGTGGATTCGGTGGACGTCGTGGACTCGACGTTGGACGCTGTGGATTCAGCGTTGGGCGCGGATCGTGGATTCGAGAAGCGTCGTGGAGCGAGCGGGAAGATCTACTAGGGGCGTATGGTAAAAGGTTGAGTCGTCTGTGAGTACGTTATATCACCTTGTACGTGTGTTAACTCTAGTGGATTTCGCCGTGTTATCGGTCCCGTGGTTTTTTACTCCGGTTTGGAGTTTTCCACGTAAAAATCTTGTGTGTTCTTTTATTTTTCCGCATTGGGTTTTATCGCACAATGATTTTTTGAGTGTTTATTGTTTACACCTATTCACCCCCCCTCTAGGTGTTTTTTCCCTATTAGATCCTTATTAACCTAAACCCAACAAGTGGTATCAGAGCGAACAGGGTTGTAAACAATACTTTGTTCCTCATCTTGTGCGCATCTCTCAAGGGAGTTTTGGATTTTTGTGAGGGCGCGGCATCGACGGCTTCGGTGGTTTCGGACAGTAGTGCGACGTTTCTTCTTCTGTGGCCCATTGCAGTCGCGTTTTGGTCCACGAGGTCCACAGACTACTCGAAGGAAATTTTTGGACGATTTTCACGGCGCGTTCGGTTTCACGAGAGGTAGGCCTTCGATTTCCTTGTGATCCCACCTGCTTCTTCTGAGTTTTTGCCATTTTTTGGCGTTTACGAGGCATCTTTAAACCACTTTGTTGCTGGTGGTTTTTCTGGACAGCGGAGGCGTGCGATTTCTTATCGCTATCTCCGAGTATCGGATTGCGGCCTGTGAGGCATCGACCAATCTACTCTTCGCGGCGATCGCCTTCGTATTTTTATTTGAATTTTTGAAGATTATCTCGCAGGGTGGGAATTAATCTTTTTTGTGATAGATTTTTCAGCAGTGTATGTTATGGTTAAAAAGAATTTTGACTTATTGCAATGTTTGGACATATCTTTGTACCCAGGGAGGATGTTTTGGGTGTTTTTGGACCGTTGGAATCGTAGGAATCCGAGGATTGTCCCCGTCAGTTTCAGCCTATTTGGATCTTGGTTTGATGCGCGCTTCAGGTGGGTTGCTTCGTCTGCCAAAACGCGTGGACAGTTCATAATTCATTGTATAGAAAGCATGCATGGATTGTGAGGTATATTAGAATGCATGTAGAGAGAGAGATGTTGTCTTTCCTGTGTCGTTATTGAAATCAAGTTGGTTAATGTTCCCTGATCTTGCTTTAGCCAAACTAAAATGCTATTATTGGAACTGACTAGCACCCTGTATAAGTTGCATGTGTAACCAGACTAGTAGAAAACTCTCACTTGGGCTAGGTTTATTTATGCTCTAGACATCCACACTTTTTTCTATTCTATCCCCTGGACATAGTGTTTCCCTCACCCGGGGTGGTAGTGGGCACGAGTGGTCGGAATCATTTTAGTGTGGGCTGCATGTTACACTCGTGCTTGGGGAAGAGTGGAGTCTGGTAGATGGAGCTGGCCTGTGTTACTTTATTATCGCGACTTGTCGACGATAGCCCCTCTGACTGGGCCCTTGTGGGCAGTCACGGACGCCTATTAAGGTCCAATCCCGTGGATGTAATGGCAGTAGGTGGGTCGCAGGTTGACTGGACCCCATGTGGCAGTCAGTGTGATTGGGTGATTGTGTATTCCTGGGGTAGAGTCGATGCATCATTTTCATCTGTATCACCCTTGGCATTGTAGATAGAGGCATGATAGCTGTAGACTTTCCAGCTATCTTTTCATTATTACAGATTTTCTGTTATCTATGCCTCTAGTAGACTTAGTAGGCAGACCGTCGGGCTTGGTGGCGGTACCCACTTAGAACTACGTGTTAGTGTAGTTCTCATACCCGCTGAGGGTTTTTCCCCCTTCCCTTCCTCTTTCCTCTCCTTTGTTTTGCACAGTTTATGCCGTGGGTGTTGCTAATCCTTCTGTTGCTGACCGATGTGAGTGAGTCGCGAGCTAGTTCCCTACCCGTCTTTGGAGTATAGCTATACCCATCTTTTTGGAGCTTAGTAGTATAGTCTGCTGGATTATTGTTGTTAGTTATTTTTGAGAGTTTTATTTTTGAGAGACTTATGTAGTGAGGTTCAGACTTGTACTATTTGATAGTTGTATTATTTCTTACTTCTTATTTCAGTAGTTTACTTTCAGTTCTGATATATATATAGCTTTAGTATCCTTCTTTTTGCAGGTTAGACGCTTCGTCTATACGGGGTTTTCCGTTTGGGCGGCGGATCTGTTGGCGGGTCCGGGTCGCAATTTCGACCCCGGGGCGTGACAGGTGGAGTCCTCCAAAGTTGATGAAGAAGATGATCAATGGGTCTTCAAAATCCTCCAAGAAACTCAGCGATTGTAGAGAATAGGTAGATAAATCTCTGGTAAAAATCCCTCAAAAAAATCAAGTCCCAAAAGAGCTCTAATGTAGAGAAGAAACTCTTTAAAAAGACTAAGGAGAAGAAGAAGGGGAAGGAATCCCACTGTTCAAGCTACACTCTTTAAAAAGACTAAGGAGAAGAAGAAGGGGAAGCAATCCCACTGTTCAAGCTACAGTAACGGGCCCCGCCAGCGGCCCATCACACGTCGCCCATCCAAAGGCCGCGCCAGTCGCGCCCGCCACCTAATCCACCACCACATGTCCGCTCCCGACAGGGGCCGCTGGCGCCGCCAATGGGAGCATGACACGTGGGCCTACCCTTATCCGCGGCACGCCCGAAGCTGCCCACGACGCCAGCGTGGACCGAGCCCGCTCCGCCGTCCACTCCCGCGCCGCCACGTGGCCGTACGGCGCCAATGGGAAGCCGCCACGTGTCCAATCCGGTCCACCGCTCCCCGTGCACCCTAATTTCAGTGAAAACTTCCAGCTGTCCATTTTTTAGCATCCAGACTTAGAAAAATACATCCAAATAGCTAATTTTGATTATTTTTCTGTGCTGAATTCAAATCCGGTCTCGGTTTTGCGCAAAACTACTTCTATTTTTTGACAAAGGCATCCGAATAGGTAATTTTGATTCATTTTTCACGCTGGGTCCAATTCTTGGGCCCGATTTGCGCGCAACCAACTCTATCAAACAAAATGAGCCTCCACAAGCTGCTGGTCAAGCTATAATCCTCCGCGGGGATTCGAGTCATCACAGAGTATGGACTAATAATGTAGAGATTTCATACATGCATACTAGCATAGTATTTACAGCGTTTTCTATTATCTTGCTACTATTGTTTCCATTGGATCAAGAGGTGTAGAATATATTTCTCGATTGATAAACCTATTGAAAACTATTCGTAGTTCTCGCACCCCGTTCGTTTTCACATTTTACAGATTCAAGTACAGCCGGTGAGGCACACTACGGGGAGGGGTAAGGGCCTAACAGCTTAGAGACCTATAGGGTCTAATTGTATTATAACCCATTTTTACATTTTGAGTGAACTATATATTTTGTGAGAATAAATACAGAAAATTATAACTAATACTATATTAAGATGTTCACTCTTATGCTTTATTTTCAACTTATTATAAATTTTTTGTTTAAAGGTTGAATGTTATAGTTTAGTAGTTTTACTCTGATATTGTATCTCATTATACTTTTTATATCGATTGAGATGATTGTTCTGTTCCTTTCAGATAAAGAGAGGTCATATCCGATTGGCAAGTTTGTTGGCGTATCCGAACTGACCAAATAGACGGTCTCGGGGCATGACATATATGGGTAAAAGTATTTTCTTCTCCTCCGAGACGTATTAAGTCCAAATAATCAATTATGTTCACTTATTAGCCGTTGTACTCTTGTAACTCAAGCGGAGCTCAATTTATTTGACTACACTTTGGTTGTGTTTGGTTCACGTATAAATTAGAACGGCTTATTTCAGTGATAAATATAAATTTAGGAATAAGCAGGAATAAGATTAGTTTTATGTTGGGATGAAAATTGGGTTGTTTTGAAAAAAAAAAAAAAAAAAAATAGTGTTTTGATAGCTAGATTACAATAGTGAAAATAAGAATAATGATATTTTTAAAATAATAATTTTTTATCTAATTAATTAATATAAAAATATTAATTAAATAAGAATTTAACTTATTTAATTAACTATTGTTAGATAATCCTAAATATTAATTGATAAATTAATTAACAATAATGAGTATTGTTAATAAATAATTTAATTAATTAAAAATAATTTAATAAGTTAATTAGTTAGTTATCTAATAGTTAGATAATTAGTTAATAAAATAATTAGATTAGTCAAAATATTAGATTAATTAAAGAGTTATACAATAATTAAATTTATATTTATTTTAATTAAATTTATTTTTAAGTGGGAATAAGCTTGTTTCAAAAAAAAAAGGGTGGACCTACTATTTTGATTTTATACTAGTTTATTCCAAAGGGACGAGAACTATTATTTTCATACATAACCAAACGCGTTCGGAAATTAAAACTGTAACAAGATCTTATTTAAGGTCTTATTCCCGAACCAAATGTTGTCTTAAAATATTGTAATATTTTATAAATCAGGCCAAACAATCATTGCTGAATCAAAATTTACTAGTTCATTATGCAGTTCAACCACTACCACAGATTGAACTAATAATGTTATTTCATTATTTTTAATTTATTATATAGAAAATTTTTATATATTATTATTTTAGTATTATAATTAATTATAAAATATTAATTTTTAGACCAGGTTAATTAAATTCATGTTGTCAAATTTTATTTTTTATAATAAAAAATAAAATCGTTAAAAATTCATCATAAATAAAATAAAAATTAGGATAATGAAGAAAAAAAATAAAAAATTTAAAAAATTAGCTGGTTTGTTTAGAACCAGACCGGTTCGCTAAATTAGCCACGATTTCGAGCATCTCAAGTTTTAACTAATCTGATTTAAAGAATTGAACTAAACCGCTTCACGAGCGACTCATGACCGAAAGGTCAAACAGATTGTTGAAACATTAAAAAATTGTACATTAAAGATAAGTTTCCTTTTGACCTAGAAGTACAAGTATGCCTAGCTAGTTTGACTGTAACACTTCCTTCCATATATTCCTACCACATTACTGATTGCGTCTCCAAACGGTAATTTCATTCGGTTTTATTGACTGAAATTAAAATATAGTGAAAGTGCCGGCCTCACGCCGGCGGCTGAAATTTTTTTATAACAATAACATTTAGTAATTTGGCCATCAGATGATTTTATAAGACCACTAATATTAAAAAGAAAAAAACATGAGAAATAAAGTAATTGAAATTATATATAAAGTATGTTCAAAAATTATTTGAAGGAAACAGACTGTAAGAGAGGTATAGAAGTAGCAATTAATTAAAATATTTTGTAAAGCTATATCTGGGGAAAGAAAAACAATTAAGGCATGTTTCGTTGAAAGGATTCAAAGTTTAGAATGAAAATCGGAATGAGCAGATTTCATTTTTGGTGTTTGGTTTGAAAGATTAGTATTTCAATTTTTATTTCGAAGAAAATCGGATTCTGGTTAGATCCCGTGAGGGATTGAAAAAAGAATTTTTTATTTTAATAATAATTATTTAAATTTAAATATATAAATAAATTTTAATTTATATTAAATTATAATTATAAATTTATATTTAACATATAAATTCAAATTTTATTTACTTTTAAATTTTAATTTTAATTTTAATTTCGATATAAGTTTGATATTTGAATTTTAGATATAGTTTTACATTTTGATTTTGAACTTAAATTTAAATTTAAACTTAAATTATGAATATCAATTTGAATGTATATTTTGATTACAAATATAAATAGTGGATTAAATTTACCTTATTTAAATAATTATAATAAATTAATTTTGATTTTGAGTGAACTAAATAAATTAAAAAATTCACCATTCTGTTTTTCATTCAAATTTATTTTAATTTTTATTCTGATTCCCATTTTCATTTCGAGCAAACATGCCGTTAGAGGAAAAACTTTTAAAATAATTTAAAGAAAATACCGAAGGATAGGCATAGCTCAGGACGTACAGCTTGTTCCTTGCACCTCGGCTTTGTATAAGTATATTTTATGCACTGAAACCTAGCACTTATATCTAACTCACCATACATGTTTTGTGATATTTAAATGTTCCCGTATAAAAAAATATTAGATTAATTTCGTAGACATGTTTCTGACCCATCAAATAATGGCTCAGTCCTTACCATTGATTTTATTTTATTTTTTTTACTACTTGATATCTTAATAATATTTTTTAAAATCTAGTAATTTTTTATATCATATCTTTTTAAATAATATAAATCGCATTTACAGAACCAAAATTTGATTTTAGAATTTTTTGCTTTAAATGTACATTAATTTTGGGTAAAATATATAGAGAGTCTATGAACTTTAGGTTTTTTTTTGCAAACATGCATTTGAACTTTCTATTCTGCTTAGAAAATCTATTCTCATGATAGAATTTCTATTTGGAAAATATTTTTATTTGGTACACATTTCGAAACACAGAAAAATATATTTATTTGGTGTTTGGTTTAACATAGATTTTACCCCATTATATCCATAAAATTATCACAATATACTCTTTTTTCTAAAAATTAATATTTTATATCATTTTACACTAAATCAATAAAATAAAAATTATAACTATTTGAATATAAAATCTGTTCAAACATTCCTAAATTTAGGCTATTGGTAACTTTATTTATTCGCTTGTAATTAATTTAAATTTGAGAAATACGGGGGGGAGGGGTAATCGTCCATTTATTTCAGTTCAACGACTTAAATTTAATTATCTTTTAGTTGTGATTTGCAATAGAATGTCACTTTGATAGAGATACCGGTTAAGAGGTATCCAAAAAACAATATTTTTGTATTTTAATTCGGAAATAATTAATGAATTTTATCTCTATTTTGAGAGTTTTTATTTTTGTAAATATTATAAATTTTAAAGATTTCAATTTAGTAAGAGTTTTTATTTTGGAAAGATTATAAATTTTAAATAATCTAATTCCGTTATGTTCTTAAATGGTATTTTTTAATTCTCTTTGTATAATTGTTTATATATTGTAAATAATTTAAATTTTAGAAAACTATATTTAAATTTAGTATATTTTTAGGATTTAAAATTTAGGAACATACTAATTTCTAATTTTTTTTTAAAAAAAATTAGATTATTTTTTTTATTTAATTTGCTAGTTATTTTTATTTCTAGTTTTTTAAAAATTTTATCAAATAGTAGAAAATTTAATCTGATTGATAAGATGCGTAGTATTATCTCAATTTTTTTAAATTTTTAAATAATTTGATGATCAACAAATAATTTTTTAATTTTTTTTTTATAATTATAGTACTCCATAAATTAATGCTTAAATTTTAATTCTAAAATTTTTTAAATTAATGACTAAATTATAATTCTATTTTTTTAAAAAATTAAACTTTTTAAACTAATGTCTAAATTGTAATTCAAAAGTTTTTAAAATTAATTTCTAAATTAGTGCAAAATTAATGTTTAAATTTGTGGAAAGTATATGAATCAAAACTTTCATTATATGCTGAATTTAAATATTTATCCACTTTCAAATTTTTTAAAATAGTGATACAAAATTAATTTCTAGATTAGAGAAATTCTAAAATTTTTTATACATATTAAATATGTTGAATTTGATTATTAACTTACGTTCATTTTTTAAAAAAATATTAATATAAATCAATGACTAAATTGTAATTCTAATAGTCCTTAAATTAATGTTTAAATTGTAATTCTAAAACTCTTTAAATTAATGCCTAAATTATAATTTTAAAACGTTGCAAATTAAACTCCTTAAATTAATGTCTAAATTCTAATTCTAAAACTTTTTAAATTAATGTCTAAATTGTAATTTTAAAATTTTTTAAATTAATGTTTAAATTAATGTAAAATTAATAGGTAAATTAGAGGAATTCTAAAGTTCGTTAAACATATTAAATATATTGAATTTGAATATTAACCTACGTTTAAATTTTCTTTAAATATTGATAAAAATTAGTGACTAAATTGTAATTATAAAACTCAATAAATTAATGGTTAAATTTTAATTCTAAAACTTTTTAAATTAATGCCTAAATTGTAATTATAAATTTTTTTAAATTAAACTTTTTAAATTAATATCTAAATTGTAATTCTATATTTTTTTAAATTAATATCTAAATTTTAATTCTTTTAAAATTAATGCTTAATTGTAATTCAAATTTTTTTTAAATTAAACTCTTTAAATTAGTGCAAAATTAATGGCTAAATTTATGAAATATATTTTAATTAAATTTGTTTAAAAATTTTGTGATATTTAATTATAAAAATGTTCTCTTTATGAAGTTACTTTTTAACCTGTTAATATATAAAAGTACAGTTTTATTCTTTATCAATTAACGGTTAATTTTTTTATTATTATTTATAAAAATAAGTACTCGAGTATTGCTCTTTAAATTTTTAGAATAAATATAAAATTTGTACAAAAACATTTTAGTCTTTTATTTTAATTTATTTTAAAAAATATATATACTGAGAGAATAGGTGGGTTTTTAAATCTCACGTTTTAAGAAATGATAGGATTCCACAAAAAAATATTAATTTCATTTCTAAGTGTATCAATATAGTGAACCAAACAGCCCTTAAATATTTAATTTGTAGTATCATTCCAAAGGGATCCTAATTTATTGGTTCCCATAACTACTTTCAGTCGTGTTTTCATTTATCTGGTTAATCGCACTTCCACCCGCCGAGGGAGACTGTAAAAATCTCCCATAAATAAGAAGCGAGTGATTTCAACTACGTGCTGTACAGAGTGTTGAATAATCTTACTTTGATTTGATTTGTATATGTGGAAACCCCCGGCGTGCACGGCACCTCCACGGCTACATGACGGGCTTGGTTGCTTAATTGATTGAGCATGCCTCTGATTAGACCCCAGCGTCGTTAATATGGTCATATATCCTATAGTCTAGATGAAGAAGTACAAAATAATAATAATAATATAATAATAATAATAATAAACAACGAAAAGCTTAATTCTTCAATAAATATTAAAAATAATAGTTAATTTTCAAATTTTATATTTTTTGTATCAAAAACTCATTACATCACGCCTATATTATCCTATTGTAAATCAAATTTCTATAATTTAAAATTTTTTCTACAATAAATATAACTAATTTTAATATATCTCTAAATCTAAATAGATTTGAAATAACTAATTAATCGAAATCAAAAATAAAATAAATGTATATTTTCTAAAAATATCATAAATACCAAACGAATGTCTGAACAGCCGAGTAGCATTACCAGCCGAAACCCGAGAACCAAACTCAATCTAGACCTGAATGCGACTTAGAAAGAGCCAAGAACCAATACTAGAGAACCAAAAGCCGAGAAACTGAAATCTTTAGGAACCAAGAGCCGAACGCGACTACAAAGAGTCAAATAATATCACGCGACTTAAAAAGAACCGAGTGATAGCAGCAAGAGTCGAGCAAAACCCGAGAACCGAACTCAACCGAGTTATCGATTCAGTTTTGTTGAGTCACATTTTTTTCAGAGCTACCTGCGTCAATATACCAACAGTATGTATCTTCCTTGGTTGACCTAATTAATTAGGATTTCGACTGATTAAAGTTTCGACTTCATTAAAATGCCCGATATGTTTTATATAATATATGGCTCTAAATTAATTTTTTTTTATACCTAATAATCTAAATTTTATATTATTCTAATTTAATTAGGATTTGTGGTGAATTTAGATAAATACAATTAAATCTAAATCAAAATATAATATTATTTGGTACACATTTTGGAACACACAAAATTATATTTATTTTGTGTTTGGTTTAACATAAATTTTACCCGATTATATCCATAAAATTTTCACAATACTCTTTTTTATAAAACTTAATATTTTATATCATTTTACACTAAATCAATAAAATTAATATTATAACTCTTTGAATATAAAATTGATGGTGTAAATATACAAAATAGAGGTTAGACTATAATAAAATATGAAAAGTGTCAACGAGTCGATCAAGCCGAGGCACGGATATCTCGCTCTCTTTAAGGAGATTCAAGCCATCTACGGTAGGTAAAGCCTTCGAACCAATACAGCAGAACACTGACTTGTCCCCCCCAGGATATAACGGCTCGACTCTCGTCGTGTGGCTTCACCAACTCTGCACAAGTAGATGAGCCCAAAGCTTCACAAAAAAGAATACATTTTTTTTAATGTCTTTCTCTCTCAAATTGAATAGTTATTTAGTTCTTGTATTAGTATATAGCAAGAGAGTGGAGAAGCTCTCTATTTATATGCGTCTTAGAAGTTACTTAAGTTTTAATAAAGTTTAAAGGTTAATATTAAGTAGTATACGTTAGTTCTCTTGTAAGTTCAAAACTTAATTTGAAAAAAAACTACCATGCAAGAGTAAAGGAGTTGTAACTCCACTAGTTACAAATGCATAAATTAATGAAATTAAAATTACATTTAATAATAAAATGTTACAATATTCTTCCACTCATTTTTTTTATATAAGAGAGTTTGACGGTCAAAAAGGGATCATTATACATAAAGAAAGTGTGCTCTGCGTTGAACATTCACTTAGTGAAACAATGATCTCTACTCCAGAGGTAGAGTGGTCTCAAACCTAAACTTTGGCTGCTTAAGGGAGATAGAGTGTCACTGCTCACATATAACAATCTATGTGTTGACATGAGCTTTACTAGCTAGCACGTTACGGCCTTGTGCTAATCCTGGATTTCATGAGCATTTTTGAGAAAAAAGCCCGTTCTCATAGGAAGTGGCCCCACTTCCATACTCACATAGATGAAATCCGTTAATGGTGCTACTGTAATTCTGACACCCTACTCTTAAGAGCTACAGACTTTATTAAAAGTGTAATAACTCAACCCTCATTCCATTACAGGATGAGTGCACTCACATCATAGGGATAGGTAAATATTAGATCACGTAGATCTATATGTTGTGCATTCTTTATGACCACCAAATGATTCGTTTTTCCCATTGAACCCGACTTTCAGAATCTTTGATCATCAGGTTGGGTATCCTCATACGGGGTTCATGATGTTATGGGCTTTAACCCTATCCCCCTCAATATACTCCATATCCTTTCTCTTCCCAAGGCTTTGATTAACAGATCTGCTAGATTATCAGTAGATTTAATATAATCTACATTGATAATACCATTATTCATATATGATCTCACAATACTGTGTTTTCTTCTCACATATATGGATTTACCGTTATAATAACGGTTTCTTACTCTACCAATAGCAGCAGTGCTATCACAGTGTATCAACACAGATGGAACTGGTTTCTCCAGAAATGGAATCTCAGACAATAAGTCTCTTAGCAAACTAGCTTCCTCGCTAGCTGAAGCTACAGCAATAAGCTCGGCTTCCATGGTTGAATTAGCAATGATAGTTTGCTTTTTAGATTCCCAACATATAGGACCACCTGCTAAAATAAAAATATAACCAATAGTAGAGAGAGAATCACCTGATAAGATATTCCAATCAGCATTACTATAACCCTCAATCACAGTAGGATACTTGTAGTGGCCCAGGTTCCCATACAGCCTTTTTTCGGTGAATCCACTGTTAGAACACCTAGTGATGGTGTATCTGGCCCATGGTGCATCAAAGGGATGCCACAAATGGACCCTGTATGGTATCTTTAGCTGTATTGGCCTTCGGCTAGGTTTGACAAAATTTTTAAAAAGATTTAGGCCAAACAGAGGTTGAAAATGGATTCAGCACGGAAAAACGCTTGAAAACGGCTATTTGCTTGTTTGATTCTGAATCCGGATGCCCAAAAACGGACTCCCGGAAGTTTTTATTGGCTTTTGGTGAATGGGAAGGGCCGTAGACCGCCGGTATGCCATGTGGCGGCCTGTCATTGGCCGGTTTACAGCACGCGGTCCACAGAGTAGCGCGGCTGGGTGCACAGACCCGGCGCAGGGACACGTGGCACCGCCTGATTGGCGGACTTAGGGCGCGCGGTCTACCGGGTGTGCGCGGCGGTGCATGGACCAAGGCGGGGGACACGTGGCAGCCTTCGGTTGGTTGGTGCAAGCGGCGCGGTCCACGGAATTCCAAAGCGGGATGCGTGGACCGGGTGTAGGGGACACATGTCACTTTCTGATTCGCGGGTGCACCGGGCGCGGTGCACGGGAGACCTGGCCGGCGCCTCGGGGCGCGTGCGCACGAGGGGGCCACGCCGCGCGACCGGCGCGGGCGGGCGACCGGTCGGCGGGTTTCCCGGCTGACATGTGGCGCCGCCTTATTGGGGGGCGCCAACCGCCATCCTGTGCGGGGAGGGGCCACATGGCTGATTCTGGGTGGCCCGCACAACTGTTTGCTGTTTGGCGGGCCACGTGGCGTCACCTGGTTGATTCGGGCGCAAACAGTGTTGGGCCGGGCCCAACACTGTAGCCGCCCGAATCTTTCGGGTGCCCGAAAAAGGGGCCCAAAAGCCCAAGTGTGTTTTTTTTTGGGTTTTTCTGGGCTGAAGCCTATATATAGGCCCTTTGCTCTGCGTTTTCAAGCTTTTCCCGAGTTCTTTTGACCCTGCACCCCTCATCAAAGTTGTAGCTCACCTTGTTGTACATCTTGTGGAGGAAGCCCGGAATTTTTGGAGGCCGCGGCGTCAACGATTTCGGCATCGTAGCGCAGAGCGACGATTTACTATTGGAGGCCCGTTTTCGTCGCATTTCAGTCTGGGAGGTCTACAGAGCTACTCCGACTGTATTTTTGGACGATTTTCACGGCGTTGGATCCACGAGAGGTAGGCCTATATTTTTCATGTTGACCATTTTCTTCAGATCCGAGGTCTTCTAGGGGTTCCTGGTACATTTTTAACCCCCTTTGCTATAAGACTTCCCTCTTGACAGCAGCACCTTGTCGGATTTTATTCTTAGCGCTCGAGCGTCGGATCGAGGCGAGCCTGCACTTATTTTTTATCTACTCGATGCGAGGATCATCACCGTATTTTTCTTGGATTTTTTCGAGACCTTCCCGGAGGTATACTACTCCCCTTTTTATCTGTGCAAAAGTTTACAGTTGTGTGGTTGTGAGTTTTTGCGCACCTGTACTGTGGAATTTGTAACTCGGCCTACGGGGCTCGGATTTGGACGTGCAGGTACCCGTTTCGGAGGTCTCGACACAACGATCGTTGTGATATTTTTATTGGAATTTTCTGAGCACTTTCAGCAGGTGGAAATTAAGCATCTTTTGACTGAATTTTTGGGGACTGTGGATGATTGTGGAAATGTTGTTTAAATAGATATCGGTTGGTGTATTTGCAGGGTTATTGTATTTCTTGTTTTGTGGGGTGATTGTTGGAGACTGTGGATTCCTGCAGCGAGGGATCTTATTTTACTATTGCGCACGCTTCTCGAGGTGGGTAGTTGTTATGGACCTCAATTTTGATCTACTCACTAGGAATACTAGAATAAACCCCTATGTTGATTGATGTATCATGATAGTTATGCATGCTTAAATAGGCGGACTTGTGATATGTTAGCTTGTGGTATACCTTTGTTATCCTTAGTATGTGAAATTTAGCATGCCTGAAATAATGTATGATCAACAATAATTATCTTGCTTTTATCAACATGAGGACACTTGCATGCCTGTATGGACATCAGGGTAGGCCACATTTTTCTGCTACACTATCATGTTGGAATTGACTTAGGAGAAACCCTTTTTATTATTCTTTTCTCCTTTCAGTTGAGACACAGGGTATTTGTAGCTCGTGCGCGAGCAGGGTTGTAGGATAGTATAGCCGGGTTTGTTGAGTAGGTTCGTCATACTTGATTGGGGTTTTGGGTTGTTGCGGCAACCGCGGACATTGGGCGGTTGACCGGATGTTTACTTATGCATTAGATTGGGGGATCGAGTTATCTTTAGTGGAGGGATTTTCCCACTTCGATCTTTGTCATGATCCAGTCCTGCTACAGTGAGATATTGAGACATGATTTCCTTACTCGCGTGGGTCGCTCCCCTCGAGTGCCACTCCGGAGTGTGCGACCGGACGGATCGAGGCCGGTCTGTTATTACTTTAGTGTATGATCGGACGGATAGGGGCCGATCTGTTGCTTACTTTGGGACACGACCGTATCGGGCAGTAGTCGGCCAGTACTCCCACAGATGAGTTTAGCAGGCAGTGCCAGTTTTTACTGGTCGTCAGATTGGGTTTATAGTATTGGGTTTAGGTTAATAAGGATCTAATAGGGGAAAAAACACCTAGAGGGGGGTGAATAGGTGTAAACAATAAACACTCAAAAAATCATTGTGCGATAAAACCCAATGCGGAAAAATAAAAGAACACGCAAGATTTTTACGTGGAAAAACTCCAAACCGGAGTAAAAAACCACGGGACCGATAACACGGCGAAATCCACTAGAATTAACACACGTACAAGGTGATATAACGTACTCACAGACGACTCAACCTTTTACCATACGCTCCTAGTAGATCTTCCGCTCGCTCCACGACGCTTCTCGAATCCACGATCCGCGCCCAACGCTGAATCCACAGCGTCCAACGTCGAGTCCACGACGTCCAACCGAATCCACGGTCTTCACCCAATGGCACGCTTCGAATCCACGAACGCACCTCGCTCCGAATCCACGAGAGCGATAACACCTTGAATCCACAAGGCCACGCGAGTCCACGCGCCGATTTTGGGGTAAATCGTTGTTTGTTTGGGTGGTGATGATCCGCCGAATACTTAGATCAAGAGTAGATCGGAAATACCATCTAAGTATTCATTAGTTTGATTCTACTCAAGATGTGAGTATGAAAACCTAGAATCAACTAATCAATATAGATGAAGAAACATAGAATAGATCTATTGATTTCCTTTCTTCTCTATATGTGGATCTAAGGCCGTATAAAATGATATTTGAAAATGACGGCTCTATTTGGATGCCCTAGAAATGAAATAGGGTCTATTTATAGGTTAGAAACCCTAGGAAGAATATTCGGATCAAAAACAAACTTTTCTGGAAAGTTTTACCGACGGCGATCCGGATTGGATAAGCCACGATCCGGATCGCAGAAGCACAGAATGCAGTTTCCAGAAAATCACCTGTTCGGGATCCGGATCATAATCCACGATCCGGATCGTTCATACATTTTCACAAAACATCCCATTCGGGATCCGGATTGTACAAGCTGTGATCCGGATTGCAGCAATGTATGAACGAACACCTTTCGGGATCCGGATTGAAAGTCCACGATCCGGATCCTGAACATGTCCCATGTCCAGTTTTTGATGAATAAGCAATTAAAACCTCTTCCAGGTGTTTCTACACTATAAGAAGTATTCGGATCATCAAAATTATTTAGTTAAACGTACCTGATCCTTTTGAATTCTTCTTTCTTGAGATTGAGGTATACGATCCAAAGTTTCTTCATCTTCAATCTTCAAGACTTAATACATTCACGAAATACGCCAACTCAAATTCCGTAACAATCTCCCCCTTTGGCGGTTTCGTGACAAAACACAAATCCACAAAGAAAATTCAAAAAGATATTTTTGTTGCTATCACCATACAACAAAAATTTACAAAAGAGTTCCAGAAATTAAAAACATGAGATAAACTCCTAAGACAGACTCTAGACTTAGACATCTGTAATCTCTGCACACAGAAAACATTCTTGACAAACAAAATCGTTAGATACCTCAAGAATTGGAACATACAAAACCAAGTACAGAGATAGAGTTTATCTCATCATGACATTTAAAAGAATCAGATATGTGAAAGAAACATAGTTAAAACCAACATATCTTCTAAGCAGTTGAAAACCAAATGTCAAAGTATGTTAGTCCAACATCAACTTGTTAGTCATATTACATGCCCAAATAGTTAGTCGAATAGTTAGTATAGAAGCATGTCACAAATCACAAAAGAAAACCAAAGTTGAGTTGAGATTCATACTTACCTTGATATCATCGATATTCACAATCATTGTTCAAAGTTCATTCATCATTGTTCATTGTTTTCTCTAACTCTCTCCCCCTTTTTGTCACAAAACAAAGCCAAATAATTACAACAAAAGGAGAGTTAACAACATAAAACACACATCATAAACCTGCAAAACAGAACAAAAAGCAAAGTCAGAGGAAAAATGATTATAACATAGATTTACTCCTGAGAGTCGGAGTCATCCGAGGTCGTGCAACCCATTTTCGCAAACAACTTCTTCACAAGTTTCTTTATGAAGAGACTGACTTGGTCAAAGTGACTTGAGAAGCTGTGATAATTTCCATCTCATTTTTCATAACATGAAGATCGCCTTTCATTTCAGAAAATTCAGCGGACATACGTTCCTGTTCATTTGAAAGCGCTGTTGTTCTTTGAAGATGGATGTCACCGAGGCATCATCGTCAGAAGTAGATGCAGGTGCCTTCTGTTTCGGAGGAACGGGGGCAGTGGAAGAAGTTGCACTTCGAACTCGTTGGCCAATTGGAGGAGAAGGGGATCATCCTGCTTTGTTGTCAAAGACTTGACAATGGTTGTTCTCATTTATTGTCCCAAGACTATACAAATACGAACTCGCGCTCGTATCCACCATAAACTAAGGATGCGCATTATAATCATTGGATATTGGTAGTCGCTCAGAGGGATGTGAGTGTTCGACATACCGCGTCATCCTATTCCAAATGAGGTAAGGGATGTTCAGGTATGAAAAATCGTCAATTTTGAAAAATTTGAAAACATTGTACCTAGACAATCATAATCATGTAGAGAAGCCAAGAATCAAATTAGTTTTCCAAAAAGAATTTTAAAAATAGATCAATTCCATGATTTACAAAAATTCCTCTTTTATGCCCTAAAACCGAATTTTTAGAAATCGAAGCCTAAAAACTCGTTAATCAAGTGAAATCCCAGCATAAAAGCAAAACTAATTGACCCAGAGTTCTTATTTCAAAAGAAATTTGATCAAAAACCATTCACAAACGAAAAAATTCCAACTTTTCAACTCACGTTTGATGAAAAAACATAAAAACTGTGAAAAACCGAGTTTTGATCATAAAACTTACTTGAATCCGAAGAACTTTGAGTTTTGAAGCACCAAGAAGCAAGAAATCTAGAGAGAGAAACTCTAGAAGCTTGAAAACCAGAAATTAGGGTAAAGAAATCTCGAATCTGAATGTTTCTATATAGAACCCTAGCCGTGATCCGGATCGGCCGAGAATGTGATCCGGATCGGCCACCCGCAGGAAAAATCCTGCGTTCGGGATCCGGATCACTTGCCCGATCCGGATCGGCTACACCTTTTTCTTCAGAAAAATTTAGAAAAATACAATAAAATCCAGAAAAAGTATGTAAGCACTTTACCATGTCAACTTTAAACAAATGACATCGTTTCATACAACAAGAAATAGATTATGCAAAATCTATCAAAAATATCCAAAAATGAAACGAAAATTTACGAAAGTTAAAACACTTAAAGTTGAACAACTTCAATTACATCTATCCTGATCTTATGTGTAATGCCTTTATCAAATCATCAATTTCAGTAAAGAAAATGAAGTACCAAGATCAATAGATGTTTGAAATCCCAGATAAGTTAGATAATATATCTAGACAATCTGTTGAAGGAGTGGCTCTTTGAGCATCTTTAATCAAAAATCCCACCTTATACCAACCATGAAATACGACTGAGTCAAGTATTTCAATATGATTTCATCAACAATTTTTCAAACAAAAATTTGCTTTTCATTCATGGAGTATCTTTTTCTTTCATTTTCTCCATGTGGTGGTAGTTTTCACACTCCTCATTGGGATGTAACTCTTTCCACATCTTTTGAGCATTTCACATTTCATTGACTCCCCCTCAATTGGCTATCAATTATTTAATATATAAGGTATTCAACCAAACCATTGATCTCGAATTCATACTCGACTAAGCAATCAAATATGATAATGACTATACCAAGAGATCATTGAGAGAGAAATTGACTTTGATCACTTAAAAGATGGTTTAATTAACGTAAATGATCATTGCAACATTGAAATATTATGACATCAAAAGCATAATAAATTTCTAAATGCATAAAAGGATGCAATTAAAGTCAATTATGATTTATGCTCAATTAATGTCCTATGTACAGAACATAGATAAAGAACAAAACAAAAACAAAACAAAAACAAAACCTAATCTAAGCAAAGGTTTCAAAAGAGTTTATTTCAAGGAAAGCATGCCAATTGCTTTACGCAAGTGAATAAAACGTTTTTGATCCAAAGGTTTTGTTAAGATGTCAGCTAATTGATCCTCAGTTGAAATATATGACAGTTGAAGAATGTTTGATTCAACTAGCTCTCTAAGAAAATGATATCTAAGTTCAATATGTTTTGTTCTAGAGTGCAACACAGGGTTTTTAGAAATGTTAATAGCACTAGTGTTGTCACATAAAATGGTTACCGAAGATGTTGAAATCCGGAAATCGCTCAACACGCTTTTCATCCAAATCAATTGGGTTGAACAACTTCCTGCAGAAATGTACTCCGCTTCGGCAGTCGAGAGTGCTATGCAGTTCTGCTTTTTACTGTGCCATGCAACAAGGCAGTGGCCAAGATAGAAGCATGCACCACTCGTGCTTTTCCGGTCATCCACCGATCCAGCCCAATCGGCATCTGAGTATCCAACAATATCCAAAGTCGTTCCCATAGGATACCAAATTCCGAAATTGATTGTACCTTTGATATACCGGATGATCCGTTTCACCGCTTTCAGGTGAACCTCCTTCGGTGCTGATTGATATCTCGCACAAATCCCAACACTGAAGGATATATCCGGGCGACTAGCCGTGAGATATAGTAGACTTCCAATCATACTGCGGTACAGTTTCTCGTCTACATTCTCACTTTGTGATTCACTTCCAAGTCCCTTATGGCTAGTTCCCATTGGAGTCGGAAAATCCTTAGAATTTTCAAGATCAAACTTTTTGACCAACTCCAGTGCATACTTGGATTGACACAAGTGAATTCCTTCATCGTTTTGTTTAACTTGTAATCCAAGAAAATAATTCAATTCGCCCATCATGGACATCTCAAATTCGCTTTCCATGGTCTCCGCGAATTTAGAAGCATCATTATCTCTTGTTGCTCCAAAAACAATGTCATCGACATAGATTTGAGCAACTATGAAATTGTTTTGATAATGCTTCACAAAGAGAGTCCTGTCAGCTCCCCCTCGAGTGTAGCCCTTTTCCAAAAGGTGCTTTGTCAACCTTTCGTACCATGCTCGCGGTGCTTGTTTCAGACCGTAAAGAGCCTTTTTCAGACGAAAAACATGGTTAGGTAGTTTATGATCCACAAAACCTTTCGGTTGAGCTACATAAACTTCCTCATTTAAAAATCCATTTAAAAAGGCGCTCTTAACGTCCATTTGAAATAATTTGATTTTAAAATGACAAGCGATCGCAAACAATATACGAATGGACTCGAGTCTAGCTACAGGGGCGAAAGTTTCATCAAAGTCTATACCTTCTACTTGAGAATAGCCTTGAGCAACTAACCTTGCTTTGTTCCTGATGATAGTACCTTCTTCGTTTTTCTTGTTCTTGAAGATCCATTTGGTACCTATCACATTGTGTTGCTTCGGAGGCTTCGTCAATTCCCAGACTTTGTTTCGCTCGAATTGATGGAGCTCTTCCTGCATTGCTTTAATCCAGTAATCATCTTGGAGAGCTTCATCAACATTCCTTGGTTCGATTTGAGATACATAGCATGCAAATCCGCAAACCAATTGTCTCCGTGTTCTAACTCCTTCTTGTGGATCTCCAATTATGTTCGATTCAGGGTGATCCTTGGAGATGCGTAACGTTTGAGGTAGAGGAGTAGGCGGAGGTACACGAGATGATTCCTGCACATCAGATAAGCTTGAAGAACCGTTAGATGCATCAACATTATTATCGAAAGAATTGTTAGAAGAAGATGCATTAGCAGGTGTATCATCATCAAGAGAGATATCGAGGGTAGATTTTTCAGATTCAAAATGAAAAGCTTCATCTACCTTAACATTTATCGATTCTACGATCGTCTTAGATTCTAAGTTAAAAACTCGATATGCTCTGCTGTTTGTAGAATAACCTAAGAAAATCCCTTCGTCACTTCGAGAGTCAAATTTTCCAAGATTTTCGCGATCACGTAAAATAAAACACCGACTCCCAAAGATGCGAAAATATTTGATGTTAGGTTTTCTACAAAACCAAAGTTCATATGGTGTATTCAAAGTCCCCGGGCGCAAATACACTCGATTGATAACATAGACAGCAGTGTTCACCGCTTCAGCCCAAAAATATAAAGGTAAGTTCCGGCTATGAAGCATAACACGTGCCATCTCCTGTACGACCCTGTTTTTGCGCTCGACTACACCATTTTGTTGAGGTGTGTAAGGTGCGGAGAATTCATGTTTAATGCCGTTAGAAGTGCAAAAATCAATGAATTTGGAATTTATGAATTCCCCACCTCTATCACTCCTAACTCGAGTAATCCTTTCATTCTTTTCAATCATAATACGATTGCAGATTTCGAGAAAAGAATCAAAAGTATCAGCTTTTTCTTTTAGAAAGGCTACCCAAGTATATCTAGAAAAATCATCAACCAACAAGAAAATATACCATTTACCTCCCAGAGATGGTTGACGAGTTGGCCCCATTAAGTCCATATGCAAAAGTTCCAAAGGCCGTTTTGTACCTATGTGGTTCAAATTCTTGTGTGCAGTCCTAGACTGTTTTCCCTTTTGGCAACCGCCACACACAAGGTTTTGTTCAAAAGAAAGTTTCGGAACCCCCTTGACCACATCTTTATTTGAAATTCTAGCAAGTTCCTTAAAGTTTATGTGACCTAGCCTTTCATGCCAAAGTGTTTCATTTTTCAAAGATGCTAGGTTACATTTTTCAGAAATCTTAGAAGGAACTACATAACAGTTGTTTTCTGATCTAACCCCCTTTAAAAAGAAAGCATGGTTCATGTCAGTTACAGTGCATTTATCAGATGAAAAATTAACTGAATAACCACTATCACACAGTTGACTTATGCTTATGAGGTTAGTCTTAAGGCCATGAACAAATAATACATTATCTAGAACCGGGCCATCTGGAATAGCTACCGTTCCCTTTCCAACAATTTTGGAAGACCGACCATCTCCGAAAACAACAAGTCCTCCGGAGTTTTTCTCAAATGTTTGAAAACAGTTTTTATCGCCGGTCATATGACGGGAACACCCGCTATCCAGGTACCAAGACGAACTATCATATGCATGCAAGGAAACATTGGTAGCAAGACAGGGAAAGATTTCACCTTTGCGCACCCAAACCTTTTTGGAGTGCGTCGGTAATGGTCGTGAAGTTGATTTCCTAGGTGAGAGCGTCTTGCTTGAAGAATTGCTGCTCCTTGATGATGTCGTCTTGAGCGGTGTACTACCAAGGCTCTTTTCCTTCAATTGATTGCAGTTGTTTCCGAGGAATAGCCCTTTTGGTAGTCATTGCAAGATGTGCTTGAGGTGTGCGTTTGGCTCCAGTCTTGCAATTTCTTCTTATGTGCCCTGAAATGCCACAACGAAAACATACCTTGGATCTTGTCGATTCCGAAGAGGATGTAGTAGGTTCGTTGTCGTTGCTTGTCGTGAACACCGGTGTCGGAGGAGGAGATACCGACTGAGGCACAAATACTGTACCACTCGAACTTGGAATGTCTCCAGTTTGAGTGTATCCGAGGCCGAACTTGTTTCTTTGACCGAGACCAAGAAGTCTGTCCAACTTACTCCTTCCAGAAGAAAATCTCTGTAAGTCATCCTTTAGTTGGCGTATGGTCTCCGTCATTTCCAATTTTTCCTGTCGAGCCTCGCCGTTGAGCTTCAAGAAGTAATTCGCTTTGTTCACCATATCTATATAATTCTTCTCGAAATGCTCATTGGACTCTTGAAGGGAAACATTTGTCTTAATCAGATTATCCCTTTCCACTTCAAGATCGGTTGAGAGAGAGGTTACTCTTTTTACTTCATCTTCAAGATCCTGCAATCTCTCTTTCAACCCCTTGTTTTGTTTAGCCAGTTTCTTTGAATCCCTCAAAAGCTTATGGTAGGCTAAAACAAAATCTTCACCTTCCGAATTATCTGATTCATCGTCCGTTGCAATCTTTTCCACAGTGGAGTTGGACAGTGAGTCGGATGTACTTGCCATTAAGCACATGAAGGGAGAAGATGTAGTGGACGCGTGGAAAGCTGTCGCGTTGTCTTCTTCATCACTTGACGATGACTCATTTGACGTGGAGTTGTCATCCCAAGTAACGACTTGCATCGCCTTCTTCTTTGCCGGATTCTTGTTGGGACATTCCGTTGCAATGTGGCCGTAGCCTCGACATTTGAAACACTGAACTTGTCCCTCAGAACTTTTCTTATCCTTTGAGAAGTTCTCTTGCTTCTTGACTTGTAACTTGAAGAACCCTTGCCTTTCTTCGACTTTCCGAAGGATGGAGTTTTGCTTGAATTTCCCCTTCGAAAGTTGCGGCGAAACTTCCTTGTCAAGAGAGCGAGCTGCTTCTCAAAGTCCTCCATAGAAATGTTCTCGTCGTCGTCCGAGGAGGATGAATCCGCGTCTTCTTCTTTAGTTGATTTCAATGCGTAACCTGAAGACTTAGAAGAGGATGCCTTTCCAGAAGAATAGTTAGTAGGAAAAGTCATTTCATAAGTTTGTAAAGCACCTACTAATTCTTCTACACGCATTTCGTCCGGGTGTTTAATTGTTTCAATGGCTGCGACCTTCGGGCGAAATCGTTCAGGAAGAGTTCTTAGAATTTTTCTTACAACTTTAAATTCTGGAATCTTCTCTCCCAAGTTAGCACATGAGTTCACGATGTCTTGCAATCGTGTGTAATAGTCAGTGAAGGATTCATTCTCTGCCATAGAGATAGAGTCAAACTTGCTCGTGAGCATTTGCAGTTTCTGAATCTTCACTAAGTTAGTTCCCTCATGCGTAACTTGAAGAACATCCCAGATTTCTTTCGCAGTCTCACATGCCGAGACGCGAGAGAACTCAGTTTGTGACAAAGCATTAAATAGAGCATTAATCCCTTTGCCATTGTAAGAAGATAAGTCTATCTCTTCCTTGGTCCATTTCGACCTAGGTTTTAAGGTGCGAACATCATCTAAAATTTCAGTTGGATTAGACCATCCTAATTCAATTGATTGCCACACCCTTTCGTCGATGGAAATTAAGAAAGCTTTCATCCGTACTTTCCAGTACGCATAATTTGTTCCATCAAAGAAAGGGGGTCGATTGATGTTTCCACCTTCAACCATTGTTTACAACCCTATTCCCGCTCTGATACCACTTGTTGGGTTTAGGTTAATAAGGATCTAAATAGGGGAAAAAACACCTAGAGGGGGGTGAATAGGTGTAAACAATAAACACTCAAAAAATCATTGTGCGATAAAACCCAATGCGGAAAAATAAAAGAACACGCAAGATTTTTACGTGGAAAAACTCCAAACCGGAGTAAAAAACCACGGGACCGATAACACGGCGAAATCCACTAGAATTAACACACGTACAAGGTGATATAACGTACTCACAGACGACTCAACCTTTTACCATACGCTCCTAGTAGATCTTCCCGCTCGCTCCACGACGCTTCTCGAATCCACGATCCGCGCCCAACGCTGAATCCACAGCGTCCAACGTCGAGTCCACGACGTCCAACCGAATCCACGGTCTTCACCCAATGGCACGCTTCGAATCCACGAACGCACCTCGCTCCGAATCCACGAGAGCGGTTGCACCTTGAATCCACAAGGCCACGCGAGTCCACGCGCCGATTTTGGGGTAAATCGTTGTTTGTTTGGGTGGTGATGATCCGCCGAATACTTAGATCAAGAGTAGATCGGAAATACCATCTAAGTATTCATTAGTTTGATTCAACTCAAGATGTGAGTATGAAAACCTAGAATCAAACTAATCAATATAGATGAAGAAACATAGAATAGATCTATTGATTTCCTTTCTTCTCTATATGTGGATCTAAGGCCGTATAAAATGATATTTGAAAATGACGGCTCTATTTGGATTGCCCTAGAGAAATGAATATAGGGTCTATTTATAGGTTAGAAACCCTAGGAAGAATATTCGGATCAAAAACAAACTTTTCTGGAAAGTTTTACCGACGGCGATCCGGATTGGATAAGCCACGATCCGGATCGCAGACGCACAGAATGCAGTTTCCAGAAAATCACCTGTTCGGGATCCGGATCATAATCCACGATCCGGATCGTTCATACATTTTCACAAAACATCCCATTCGGGATCCGGATTGTACAAGCTGTGATCCGGATTGCAGCAATGTATGAACGAACACCTTTCGGGATCCGGATTGAAAGTCCACGATCCGGATCCTGAACATGTCCCATGTCCAGTTTTTGATGAATAAGCAATTAAAACCTCTTCCAGGTGTTTCTACACTATAAGAAGTATTCGGATCATCAAAATTATTTAGTTAAACGTACCTGATCCTTTTGAATTCTTCTTTCTTGAGATTGAGGTATACGATCCGAAGTTTCTTCATCTTCAATCTTCAAGACTTAATACAATCACGAAATACGCCAACTCAAATTCCGTAACATATAGAGTCAGGCATATTCACCGATGCATTCTTTTAGTTACATCGTTCCGACTCTACATTTAGAGGCATCATAGCCGACTCTACATTTAGAGGCATCGTAGTGGTAGCTTCATTTTCTTATAGCAGTACTGTTTATAGCTTACCACTTCTTCTTTCCTTTTTGCCTCTGGTAAACCTAGTGGGTGTGTCAGGGTTTGAGGCTTTACCCACTAGGGGAGGCTACTGTTTTATAGTAGTTCTTACCCCCCATTGTCTTTTCTTTGTTTTTCCCCCTTTGTTTTGCAGAGTCCTCTGCGGGAGTTGCTGGACCGTTAGCAGCGGATCGAGGTAAGAGGATTGCGGACTAGATAGAGAGTCCACCCGATAGTTGTTAGCTGGAGTTTTTGGTGTACCCTATTTTTCTCAGACAGTTTTTTTGTATATATTTTTGGGTCTGGCTTTAGCCAGCTAGTTGTATATTTATGGTGAGCTGGGAAAGATATTTGTATATATTTTTACAGTTGTTCTTTATTTACTTCCAGCTGTTGTCTGAGATATAGTAGTTTTAGTTCAGCTCTGATTTTATGCTCTATTATTACTATTATTTCTTATATCTGAGCAGGTTACTGACGCTTCGTGTACGCGGAAAATACCGTGTGCACGGCGGATCTGTAGATGGGCCCGGGTTCTGGTTTACACCCGGGGCGTGACAATACTTCCTATAAAACAAGCCATAAGTTTTGGTACTAATAAGATATCTCACACACGTTCCATGGTATGCCAATGCTCTGTAACCCCGCTTGCTGTGTAAATCTAATAAGTCCTTATTGCATATGCAATATCAGGTCTACTGCAGTTAGTCGCAAACCGCAAGCTTCCAATCATACTAGCATATTTCTTTTGATTTAAAATTTATTTTCACTTTTAACGAAAAATAAGTGAACACTCGAATCAAAAGGTGTAGTCACATACTTGCAATTAAGAAAGTTATACTTTCTTAAAATTTTCTCAACATAATGCGATCGATCAAAAAAAATACCATATGGTGTTTTGGTAATTTTCATACCCAAAATAAAGTTAGCCTCATCAAGATCTTTGTGGGTTATTACTGTATGGATCTGAATAGAGGAAAAATCACCTAGAGGGGGGGTGAATAGGTGAAAACAATAACACACCAAAATCGTTGCGTAAAAAATAACCCAATGCGGAAAATAAATAACACACAAGATTTTACGTGGAAAACTTCATCACAGGAGTAAAAAACCACGGGACCGATCACACGGTGAAATCCACTAAGATTAAAACACGTACAAGGTGATATAATGCACACACACGACTCAACCTTTACCATACGCTCCAAGTAGATCTTCGCCGCTCGCTCCACAACGCACCTCGAATCCACGAAGGCATCACAACTTCGAATCCACGAAGTCCAACTTCGAATCCACGAAGTCTTCAACCGAATCCACGGTCATCAATATAGCACGTATCGATCACACGAACGCGCCTCGCTCCGAATCCACGAAAGCGGTAGCACCTTGAATCCACAAGGCCATGTGAATCCACGCGCTGATTGTCCTCTCAGAAATCGTTGATTTGTTGGTGATGATATTTTGAATACTTAGATCATCATAGATAGACAAGGAAGCACTCTCTAAGTATTCATCGATTTGATTCTTTCGAAAGATATAGATTTTTAAAACCCTAGAATCAAACCGATCAATAGAGAAAGAAAACCTAAAATAAAGAGGTGTTTACCTTTTCTTCTCTATGTGGATTCTTACCTTTGATCCCCCTTGGGATAACCCTAAAAGATGATATTAGGGTCTATTTATAGGCTAGAAACCTTTTGGAAAGAGATAAGAATAAAAAACTTCCATAACAGAATTTTTCCCGCACGGCGGTCCGGACTGGATTTGGCTGATCCGGACTGTCGTCGTTTTTCAGAGAATTTTTTGAAAAAACAGTTCGGGGTCCGGACTGGATTTTCCTGATCCGGACTGTTCATGCGATTTCAACAGACACAAGGTTCGGGGTCCGGACTGGATTGGGGATGGTCCGGACTGAAATTCCGCATGAACCAAACTATATTCGGGGTCCGGACTGGATGGTCCTGATCCGGATCCTGAACACTCACAATGTCCAGTTTTTGATTCTTTAGCCATAGAAAATATTCCAAAGTGTTTGCAAGCTATAAGAATGTATTCAAAATATCAAAGATTATTTAATTTAACGTACTTGAACATTTGAATCCATTCTTTTGAGATTGATGTATATTATTTGTCAAGTCTTCATCTTCAATCTTCAACTTCACGAAATACGCTAAAACAAAAATCCTTCACAATCTCCCCCTTTGGTGGTTTCGTGACAAAACACACAATCCAAAAAAGAAAACAAAAAGACGATTTTTGTTGCTATCACCATACAACAAAAATACGCATGAACGACCCAAATAAATGTAAATACAAGGGATTCACTCCTAAAACAAACTCTAGACTTAGACGCAACTAGGAGTGTTCAAATCTTGTACTCTCTGCAAAAGAAACAATTCTTGACAACAAGAAATCATTAATACCTCAAGAATTTAGTCGTTAAGCAACCAGAGAGTTATACATTTAATATAACTGTGGTGACCCGGATCTTTGCAGGGCTTCTACAGTGTCACCAGTAGCTTCTGGAGGCCTTTGGGGCATCTCGGCGGTGTTCGTGCGCCAATTTGGACACAAGTGCTGAACTCGGGACATCAAATGGATCACGTGGGTAACCGGAAGACCCCATCGGATGTTTAGAGGTGTTTCCGTGCAAAATGGATATCAAATTTGGACTCGGCGCGAAATTCGGATCAAAGATACCTTTTCGGGAGCCTCCGGCAAATTATAGGAGTGGAATTTGGCAAAATGGACACCGTTTTTGGAATCAGCGCGCGAAAACGGTCAAGTTGGGCTTTTTACTTGCTATTTTTGGAGGTTGCTACAGTACTATTACTGTTCCGGCGATCGGCGGCGGCGGCCGGCGGCGGCGGACAGCGCCGGCGGGCGGCGGCGCAGCCTCGGGCAGGCGGCACAGCGGCGGCGCGCGGCGCGGGCAGGCCGTGGGCAGGCGCGCAGGGGCGCGGGCAGGCGCGCGGTCCACGGCGGCGGGCGTGCACCAGGGCGGTGCCACGTGGCGGCTTGTGGTTGGTTGGTTCAGGAGGCGCGGTCCACGAAATTTTTTCGGGTGCACGGTGGACCGGTGGGTGACACGTGGCAGCTCGTGATTTGGTGGTGTCGTGCACCCGGCCCACGGAACAGGATTTGGTTGCCTCGGGGCGCGTGCGCGCGTGCGCGCCATGCCGCGCTGACGCTGCGCACTGTGCGCGGCTGACTTTGGAGGGGACACGTGGCGGCGTTTCAGAGGCCTTCTACAGATGTTTGCTGTTTTGGGGACTCATCTGGTATTTTGGGAATTGTTCGATTTGGTTTTTCTTCATGGTTGCATCCGAGGGAGTTTTACTTAGCCATTTTTGCCACTTCGAAGCCCCATCTCCCCGAGCTCCCTTCAGTGAAGATTTTCATCTTCGAGTGCTGGTTCTTTCTGCAGAATTTCGGAATTTTTAGGAGCTCGCATCCCGAGGTTCTGGATTTTACGGCGCGGCACGACGTTGTGTTTCCGGTGTCCTCCTTCGTCGCAGCGGCAGTGTGATGACTCCCCTAGCCTACCCCGAGCTCCTTTTTCTGTGATTTTTTTGCGCCGTCGGCTTCACGACAGGTAGGGCTTCATCTTTCATTTTGATTGCGCATTCCGATTTTGTAGTAACCGCCGGTTTAAAATAATTGCTAGGGTCCACTTTTGGTTTTGTTTATTTTCAATTAGACTCGGAGGGTGATCGAATAATTTCTTGTTTCCGGACAGACCGTCGGGGCCCGCGGGTATTTTTAGTTAATAGGACTCGCGAAACGGAGAACGGCGGCGAAATCGGTTTTGAATTCCGACGCCGGAATCTCCCGGAATAAATTCCGGAAGTTGGCTAACGATTCAGGCAACCAGCACGGTTTTTGAGGCGGACCGGACCCCGATTCGTACCCGTGTTAATTACCCGCGTTTGATTTAAATTTGGTTAATTCCCTTTCCTAACCGCTCCCGCTTCCTAACCGCCCCCAACTTCCCACCACTTCCCCACTAACCGCCCCAACTTCCCACTACTTCCCCCAACTTCCCACCACTTCCCCACTAACCGCCCCAACTTCCCACTACTTCCCCAACTTCCCACCACTTCCCCACTAACCGCCCAACTTCCCACTACTTCCCCCAACTACCGGCCACTCCCCACAACTCCCCACAACTCCCCTTAACCCCCCTACGTACGAAACCCGAAAGGAACGGAAAAAGGAAACACAATTTCCCCAAACTTCCAGTTTCCCAACCGAGCGTACCCTTTCCCCAATCGATCGAGAGGAGAAGCAAGGCGGAGCGGGTGAGGAGAAGGAAGAACGCCGGCATACCCTTCACCCAAGACAGGACGATCATCCCCTAGATCAACCCTAGCCAACGAAATCGAGATTCGTGTAGGCCGGGCGGGTACCCGAGACACGAGAGAACCTAACATCGGTCAGGAGCGCGACAACAAGGTGGGTTGTTGCTTTCAGTCCTTGCTTTTAATTCTACTAAATTGGGTGGGTTCAATCTTGTGCGTACTTGGGGTTAAGATCGAAGGGTGATAGGCACTACTTGTTTGACTGTGCTAACGTTTAGAACAAAGAGAAAAGAAAATATAGAAAAAGAAGGGATGTTCTAAACTTTATATGGACCTTGTGCTTGGATTGAAACAGTGTGGGTTTTTCTCCCGAGGTTTGGTAATGTAGTGTTCCGGGGAGGATGTTAAATATTATGTTAACCTGTACTAACACTGACGGCTTCTATGATTTACTATATTACCCCGTGTTTTGTTACTATGCTCGAGTGCGACACGCGCATCCGCGGTTTGGCCACCGCAAAGGGTGCTCTTTTCCGGAAAGGCGGTCTTTGACCCGTGTTTACCCACGAGGTGACGTAGTGGGGCCCCCGTAGGTGTGGGGTTTGAGGCACGAAGGTGCGAGCGGTGGGACCCGACGAAGGGATTGGATCCCGATGGGGTCAGGTGTGGGACCCGATGTAGTATTCCGCCGGTTTAAAAATGTTATGGTTCCGTTCGTGGGTCTACTTTTGTTATTGTATAATTGCTTTTCGCTCAGGGGTCCGGGAAGGGGGTTTAATATTTCTGTGTTTCTGGACAGATCGTCGGGGCTCGCGAGTATTTTTAGTCAATAAAGCTCGCGAAACGGAGTCCGCCGGCGAAATCGGTTTTGGATTCTGACTCCGGAATCTCCCGGAATAAATTCCTGAAGGTGACGGTTAGTTCAGGTGATCAACGCGGGGTACCAGGCAGACCGGAACCCGGTTCGAACCCGACCCTTTGGTTTTGGTTTATTTTGACTTGAAACGGGTTCGTTTATTTTCCCCCCTTCTAATCGCTCGGACCTGTATATCCATCTCAACCCTCCTCACTCTAGGGCACGATACGAGCGCAGACGAGGAGTCCAAAAACCCCCCCCCCAACCGTACCCTCTCCCTCACCGATCGTGCGGAGGATCCAAGCGGCGAGATCAAGGAAGGAGAGGGAGACGACCGTACATCCTTTGGAGCCGACCCCATAGGACCGGATCATCCTCCTCTCAGGCTATCAAGGTGAGCACGTTAGGGTTTTATGTTTTCCCGCTTCTTGTTTCGTGTTCTTGATCGGAGTAGACGAGGAAGATGGGCGAGGGCATCGCCGGAGTCCGGCGTGGACGGAGCCGCATGCGGGGAAATACCCGCATGCGGACGGCATGCCGCGCCCGGCCGCGCGGGCCGGGGGGGCCGCGCAGCCCCGCATGCGGGCAACCCCGCATGCGGGTGGGCGCCCCGCCCAGCCGCGCGGGGGCTGGGGGCGCGCAGCCCGCATGCGGGCAAACCCGCATGCGGTGGGCGCCCCGCCCAGCCCGCGGGGGCTGGGGGCGCGCAGCCCGCATGCGGGCAAACCCGCATGCGGGTGGGCGCCCCGCAGCGCGCGCGCAGCCCAGCCGCGCGGGGCTGGGAGGCGCGCAGCCCGCACGCGGGCAAACCCGCATGCGGGTGGGCGCCCGCCCAGCCGCGCGGGGCTGGGAGGCGCGCAGCCCGCACGCGGGCAAACCCGCATGCGGGTGGCTGCCCGCCCAGCCGCGTGGGAGGCCGGGCCGACCGCGGACCCGCATGCGGAAAGCCCCGCATGCGGGCAGCGGGGAGACGGTGAGGCCGGTGGGTTCCGCGGGAGCCGGGGAGGACCGCCCGCGTTGTCGGATTCACCCGGGGACGCCGCCACCTTCGCCGAATTGGCGGGGCGTGGCCGTAGTCGACCAGGAGGGCTGGGTGTTCCGCGTCTCCTTTACTTGTGTACCTTGGGATGTTGGAGTGGCTAACTCCGGTGTGACAGGTTCGTGTAGGTCCAGGCAGGCACACCGAGACACGAAAGAACCTAGAGGCGACCAACAGCGCGACAACGTAAAAGGTGGGTTCCTTTGAGACTAAGTGTAGACTCGGTGTTTTTGGATAACTGTTTAACTGCATATTTGAAATACTAACGTTGACGGCCTCTATATGGATGCGATAATGTTCGGTACTTTGGTTACTGTGCTCGTGGTTGCGACACGCGCACCCGCGGTCTGGCCACCGCAAGGGTGCTCTTTTCCGGGAAAGCGGTCTTCGACCCGTGTTACCCCACAAGGTGAAGTGGTGGGGGGGCCCCCGTAGGTGTGGGGTTTGAGGCATCAAAAGGTGGGGGAGAAGGTGCGATCTGTCGGGATAGGTGTCCGACGAGGTCAGGTGCCCCAAGGTGTGAGCGGTGTGATCTGTCGGGATAGGTGACCGACGAGATCAAGGTGTATAGGTGTTACCGACGGTGCAGATGTTGCAGGGGTTCTATGTATGTTCGCGTTTCACTCTTCCGGGGAGTCGAGTGGTTGCCCCAGATAGTTTTACTGTTAGGTTTGACTTTCTTTCCTGCATATTACTACTATCGCATGTCGCTGACTACCCACTCCGTGACAGGTTCATCCAGGGGTGAGCGCTAGGCGGCGGTGAGGCCGGGACGAGAGCGGTCGGGCTGTGAGGAGCTCTAGTTTGTTTTCTCCTTTCTTATTCCTTGCATTTTCATTCAGTACTGTAGACTACTGTGTGGTTCGCGATACCCTCGTGGGGTCGATGTGGATGTTGACTACTGGTGTTTCGGTTGGCATTATGGACTGTTTTATGTACCCCCGTCTGGCTAATCCTTTCCAAAGTAAAATAACTAGCAAAGAAACAAAAAGGGCTTCGAAAACTTGTTTTCAAAACCTCGGGTCGGGTGGACCCGTTTCTAAACCATGTGGATTTATGAGATTTTTCTAAACTGCTTTCAAAACCTCGGGTCGAGTGGACCCGTTTTCCAAACCCTGTGGATTTATGGCATCTTTCCAAAACGTTTTCAAAACCTTGGGTCGTGTGGGCCTGTTTTCAAAACCGTGAGTTTATGCTTTCAACTTGATCGCCGACGGGCACTCTGTTTAATTTACACTGTTGTTTGAATACTCTGACTGTTGTGATTAATCGAATACTTGTGTTGAGATGTTGGAATAGCCGCGACGCCGTGCATATACAGAGGAGACTCTGCCCGATTTTCGAGTAAACCTGTATATGCGGCGGGTCTGGGCACGCGCCGGGGAGGACTGACTTTTCAAAAAAAAAATTAACTCTTCCTTTCCGCTGATCGCGACCCCCGGGGCGTGACAGATTAAGATGGTATCAGAGACGAAATTTTCCTTTAATCACAACAGTGAAGGTCTAACATCCACAGTAGTGCCACACTTGTCTACGAGTAAATGAAAGGTGCAGGGCTTAAGGGTTAGGACGTGAGAGATCGGGGAAGGGATGGGTAGATAATGTTTTCCTTTCCCTCTCGATATTACGGTGATTCTTTCTAGCGAAGTTTCAGTGCTAAGTTTGGTTGTTTTGTTGGTGTGTCTGTACAGACAATGGTACGAACCAGAGCGTCGGCAGGAGACGAGGGGGCGGATGCAACGGCATCGGCGGCCGCGGAGAACCAACTCTTGCGGCAGCAACTGCAAGAGATGGCGGGGCAGCTGGCGGCCCTCACTGACCATGTGCGTCAGTTGACGCAGCGGCTCCCGGCCGCGACGGCGACGGTCGTCCCGGCCCCTCCACAGGGGCCAACCGCGCCAGTAGCAGTGCCACAGGTGACAGAGACTGGGGGAGGGGCAGCCCCTCCACCGGTAGCAGCGGCCGGGACAGCATCAGCCCAGGCCGCGACGCCGGCGACAGCACCCGCGACGGCATGCACGGGACCGGCACCGGGGGCCCTCGGTGGGGGTACCTCGGGGGAGACCCTGGTGGCGCCCGTCCCCACCGTGGTAGCCGCCACCGCGGGAGAGGGGACGGTGCCATTGTCAGAGCGGGAGCGGGTTCGAGCCAATCTGGCGGATTTCATAAAGTACGATCCACCCGTCTTCGCGGGAGAAACGACCGATCCCTGGGTCGTCGAGGACTGGGTAGGATCAATGGAAAAGTTATTTGAAGACCTACTCATGGAGGACTGGGAGCGAGTTCCCCTAGCGGTCCACTGTCTGGGGGGGAACGCCCGCTTGTGGTGGAAGACGGTGCGGCCCGATCCTGCCACGGGCGCCGCGCTTCCATCTTGGACGACGTTCAAGCAAGAGCTGTTTGGAGCCTTTTTCACAAACAGCGTCAAGAAGAAGCTAGAGGATGATCTGAACCACATCCAACAGGGAAACAAGACGGTCATGGAGTACCAGCGCCAGTTCGTGCGACTGGCAAACTGCGTCCCGTTCGTGATAAGGGACGAGGCCCACAAGGCGCAGCTGTTTGTGGACGGTTTGAGAAGCGACATCTTCCAAGTGGTGCAGGCGGCCGACTTGCACACGTTTCAGAAGGTGGTCGATCGGGCCACGGTGGTCGAGCGCGGGTTCGCGGTGACACGCGCCAAGAGGGAGGCCCCGACACAACACGAGGATAGGAAGCGGCAACAGCAGAGCTACGGGGGGGGGTCTTCTGCTGGAAGCAGACCCCCCAAGCGGTGGAGACCCCAATCTGGAGCACGGAGCGCGCCTACCGGAGGGCCGAGGCTAGGAGACAGGCCTTGTGTGATCTGCAGGGGGGCGCACCAGGTGTTGGACTGCCCTCAAAGAGTCGATCATTGCTTCCGCTGTGGCAAGCAGGGGCACTTTCGCCGCAACTGCCCCCTTGCCATGGGATCAGCTTCTTCTGCCGCATCCACGCCTTCGCCACAACTTTCCGGGCGGGGGAAAGCCCCCATGGGGTCGACCTCTAGGCCCCCGGCACCGCGGCACGAGGAGGCGAGGCAGCCTCAATCGGGCGGGCGAGTCTACTCAATGACCCGCCAGGAGACCGACCCACCGGTGGACATGCTTGCAGGTATTACTTCTGTTTCCAATTCCCGTGCTAGAACCCTCTTTGACACTGGAGCAACCCACTCGTTCATTTCTCGCGATTACGTGTTTATGCATGACCTCGAGGAGACACCCCTCCAAAGCCTTTTGACGGTCCA
The DNA here is from genome assembly GCA_029168755.2 of Tillandsia fasciculata. Lineage (NCBI taxonomy): Eukaryota > Viridiplantae > Streptophyta > Magnoliopsida > Poales > Bromeliaceae > Tillandsia > Tillandsia fasciculata. Next base: position 36,669 of record JAQOTM010000458.1, read on the forward strand.
GACGGCGGGTGGGACACTGGAGGCGACCAGTTTGGTGGCTACCTGCCCAATTAGGCTAGGGCGACTGGCGTGCCCTTGGGATTTGGTGGTGATTCCCCTGAAGGAGTATGACGTTATCTTGGGCATGGACTGGCTCTCAAGGTACCAAGTGCTCATCGACTGCGAGAAGCGGATGGTGCAACTGCAAGAACCAAGTTTTCCAAAGAATGCATACCTGGCGTGCAAGAGTACCTCCTTTCCGGCCGTCATCTCAGCGGCTCGAGCCAGGAGACTGGTAGAGGGTGGGTGTGTGGCCTACTTGGCATCGGTGGATTTGGTTAACCGACCCTCGACGACACCTTCAGACATCCCAGTAGTGAGAGACTTCCCCGACGTCTTCCCAGCGGAACTGCCCGGGTTACCCCCAGAGAGAGAGGTGGTGTTCCCTATTGAACTCATACCGGGCACTCAACCCATCACAAAGGCGCCTTACCGAATGGCCTTCGCGGAGTTAAAGGAGCTAAAGGCGCAACTGGAGGACCTTTTAGATAAAGGGTTCATCAGGCCGAGTGTGTCACCCTGGGGCGCACCGGTACTCTTTGTACGGAAGAAGGACGGAAGCTTGCGTCTCTGCATCGACTACAGGGGAATAAACAAGGTCACGGTGAAAAATAAGTACCCTCTGCCCAGAATCGACGATCTCTTTGACCAACTGCGGGGAGCAACGGTCTTCTCAAAGATTGATCTGCAGTCGGGCTACCACCAGCTCCGGGTTCGGAACGAGGACGTTCCGAAGACCGCCTTTCGGACCCGATACGGCCACTACGAGTTTACGGTCATGCCGTTCGGGCTTACGAACGCCCCCGCGGTCTTTATGGATATGATGAACCGGATCTTCAGACCATTCCTAGACCGGTTCGTGGTGGTCTTCATCGACGACATACTGATCTATTCACCCACCGACGAGGAGCACGGGGACCATTTACGAACGATTCTCCAAACCCTCAGGGAGCAGAAGCTGTTCGCTAAGCTCAAAAAGTGCGACTTCTGGCTACGCGAAGTGGGGTTCCTGGGGCATGTGATCTCGGCGAAGGGAATCGCCGTGGACCCCAAGAAGGTGGAATCGGTGATCGACTGGCAGCCGCCAACGACAGTGACGGAGATTCGCAGCTTCTTGGGACTGGCGGGTTACTACAGACGCTTTATAGAGGGTTTTTCGAAGATTGCGGCCCCCTTAAACCGGCTGACTAGGAAAGGAGAAAAGTTTGTGTGGTCGACACAATGCCAGGAGAGCTTCGAAGAACTTAAGAGAAGACTAACCAGGGCACCAATTCTCGTACTACCAATACCCGGAGAGGATTATGATGTGTATTGCGACGCATCGAGGATCGGTCTGGGGGGTGTGTTGATGCAACAGGGGAAAGTAATCGCCTATGCGTCCAGGCAGCTGAAAGACTACGAGAAGAACTATCCGATACACGATTTGGAACTGGCCGCAGTGGTCTTTGTTTTGAAGTTGTGGCGACACTACCTCTTTGGTGTCCACTGTAACGTCTTCTCTGACCACCAAAGCCTCAAGTACCTGTTCACCCAGAAGGAACTAAATCTGCGGCAGAGACGGTGGCTGGAATTATTGAAGGACTACGATCTAACGATCCAGTACCACCCCGGGAAAGCAAACGCAGTGGCGGACGCTTTAAGCAGGAAGGGGCAACCAGAAGAGGTGACGGCGCGCGCGATAACGGAGCAGAGCACCTTGATCGCGGAATTCTCCCGAATGAAGTTGGAAGTGGTACCAAGGGGCACAGTCGCACAACTGCTAGCTTTGGTGGTAAAACCGACACTGTTCGAGAGAATTCGAGGGGGACAGCAAGCGGACTCGTATTTGCAGCTCATACGAGATAAAATCTCGTCGAATCCGGGAGGGGACTTTTCCGTGGAAGACGACGGCATGATACGTTTCCGCGGGCGGATCTGCGTGCCGGATACCCCGGAATTGAAGGAGGAAATCTTAGCTGAGGCACACCGCGCCCCTTATGCGGCACATCCGGGGGGTACAAAGATGTACAGGGACCTCAAACAGACTTTCTGGTGGCCCAAGCTGAAGGGGGATGTGACCCGTCACGTCGCACATTGCCTGATTTGTCAGCAGATAAAGGCGGAGCATCAGCGGCCGGCGGGAAAGCTACAGCCGCTACCAGTACCAGAGTGGAAGTGGGATCAGATCACCATGGACTTCGTCACTGGATTCCCACGTTCACAACAGGGGCACGACGCGATCTGGGTCATTGTTGACCGGCTAACCAAGGCAGCGCACTTCCTACCCATTCACACAACCTGGACTAGAGAGCGGTTGGCCCAAGTCTACCTCAGCGAGATCGTGAGACTGCACGGAGTGCCGGCATCGATCATATCGGATAGAGACACACGCTTTGTTTCGAAGTTCTGGCAGAGCCTACAGCAGGCCTTGGGGACCAAGTTACAGTTCAGCACGGCCTTCCACCCCCAAACGGACGGACAGTCGGAGCGAGTGATTCAGACGCTGGAGGACCTACTGCGAGCCTGTGTGCTGGACTGGGGGGTCGGTTGGGAGCGTTACCTACCCCTCGTCGAATTCGCCTACAACAATAGTTACCAGGCCAGCATCCAGATGGCACCCTACGAGGCCTTGTACGGCAGACGCTGCCGATCTCCGATCTGTTGGGACGACTTAGGAGAACGAAAGTTCTTGGGACCCGACTTGGTGGAAGAAACCGAAGAGAAGGTTCGCCTTATCAGGAAGCGCCTACTGACCGCCCAAAGTCGGCAAAAGAGCTACGCAGATCGGAGACGCCGGGACCTAGAATTCCAGGTGGGAGAACACGTGTTTCTGCGAGTCTCGCCGTCCAGAGGAATTAAGCGCTTCGGGCTGAAGGGCAAGCTGAGCCCACGGTTTGTGGGGCCGTTCGAGATCCTGGAGCGCATTGGCCCAGTGGCCTACCGCCTCGCCCTACCGCCGAACCTCAGCCGGATTCACGACGTGTTCCACGTTTCGATGCTCAAGAAATACCTTCCCGATCCATCGCATGTCCTGGACGTCTCGACACTCGAATTGAAGGAGGACCTAAGCTTCGAGGAAGCCCCGGTGCGAATCCTAGCGAGAGAGAGCAAGGCGCTCCGAAACCGAGTCATCCCCTATGTAAAGGTGCTCTGGAACAACCACGAAGAGCGGGAAGCGACGTGGGAGCTAGAATCCAAGATGAGGGAGGGCTATCCCTACCTTTTTACCGAGATCCAGGTTTGAGCTTCGAGGACGAAGCTCGTTTTTAAAAGGTGAGTGGTGTAGTATTCCGCCGGTTTAAAAATGTTATGGTTCCGTTCGTGGGTCTACTTTTGTTATTGTATAATTGCTTTTCGCTCAGGGGTCCGGGAAGGGGGTTTAATATTTCTGTGTTTCTGGACAGATCGTCGGGGCTCGCGAGTATTTTTAGTCAATAAAGCTCGCGAAACGGAGTCCGCCGGCGAAATCGGTTTTGGATTCTGACTCCGGAATCTCCCGGAATAAATTCCTGAAGGTGACGGTTAGTTCAGGTGATCAACGCGGGGTACCAGGCAGACCGGAACCCGGTTCGAACCCGACCCTTTGGTTTTGGTTTATTTTGACTTGAAACGGGTTCGTTTATTTTTTCCCCCCTTCTAATCGCTCGGACCTGTATATCCATCTCAACCCTCCTCACTCTAGGGCACGATACGAGCGCAGACGAGGAGTCCAAAAACCCCCCCCCCCAACCGTACCCTCTCCCTCACCGATCGTGCGGAGGATCCAAGCGGCGAGATCAAGGAAGGAGAGGGAGACGACCGTACATCCTTTGGAGCCGACCCCATAGGACCGGATCATCCTCCTCTCAGGCTATCAAGGTGAGCACGTTAGGGTTTTATGTTTTCCCGCTTCTTGTTTCGTGTTCTTGATCGGAGTAGACGAGGAAGATGGGCGAGGGCATCGCCGGAGTCCGGCGTGGACGGAGCCGCATGCGGGGAAATACCCGCATGCGGACGGCATGCCGCCCCGGCCGCGCGGGGCGGGGGGCCGCGCAGCCCCGCATGCGGGCAACCCCGCATGCGGGTGGGCGCCCCGCCCAGCCGCGCGGGGGCTGGGGGCGCGCAGCCCGCATGCGGGCAAACCCGCATGCGGGTGGGCGCCCCGCCCAGCCGCGCGGGGGCTGGGGGCGCGCAGCCCGCATGCGGGCAAACCCGCATGCGGGTGGGCGCCCCGCCCAGCCGCGCGGGGGCTGGGGGCGCGCAGCCCAGCCGCGCGGGGCTGGGAGGCGCGCAGCCCGCACGCGGGCAAACCCGCATGCGGGTGGCTGCCCGCCCAGCCGCGTGGGAGGCCGGGCCCGACCGCGGACCCGCATGCGGAAAGCCCCGCATGCGGGCAGCGGGGAGACGGTGAGGCCGGTGGGTTCCGCGGGAGCCGGGGGAGGACCGCCCGCGTTGTCGGATTCACCCGGGGACGCCGCCACCTTCGCCGAATTGGCGGGGCGTGGCCGTAGTCGACCAGGAGGGCTGGGTGTTCCGCGTCTCCTTTACTTGTGTACCTTGGGATGTTGGAGTGGCTAACTCCGGTGTGACAGGTTCGTGTAGGTCCAGGCAGGCACACCGAGACACGAAAGAACCTAGAGGCGACCAACAGCGCGACAACGTAAAAGGTGGGTTCCTTTGAGACTAAGTGTAGACTCGGTGTTTTTGGATAACTGTTTAACTGCATATTTGAAATACTAACGTTGACGGCCTCTATATGGATGCGATAATGTTCGGTACTTTGGTTACTGTGCTCGTGGTTGCGACACGCGCACCCGCGGTCTGGCCACCGCAAGGGTGCTCTTTTCCGGGAAAGCGGTCTTCGACCCGTGTTACCCCACAAGGTGAAGTGGTGGGGGGGCCCCCGTAGGTGTGGGGTTTGAGGCATCAAAAGGTGGGGGAGAAGGTGCGATCTGTCGGGATAGGTGTCCGACGAGGTCAGGTGCCCCAAGGTGTGAGCGGTGTGATCTGTCGGGATAGGTGACCGACGAGATCAAGGTGTATAGGTGTTACCGACGGTGCAGATGTTGCAGGGGTTCTATGTATGTTCGCGTTTCACTCTTCCGGGGAGTCGAGTGGTTGCCCCAGATAGTTTTACTGTTAGGTTTGACTTTCTTTCCTGCATATTACTACTATCGCATGTCGCTGACTACCCACTCCGTGACAGGTTCATCCAGGGGTGAGCGCTAGGCGGCGGTGAGGCCGGGACGAGAGCGGTCGGGCTGTGAGGAGCTCTAGTTTGTTTTCTCCTTTCTTATTCCTTGCATTTTCATTCAGTACTGTAGACTACTGTGTGGTTCGCGATACCCTCGTGGGGTCGATGTGGATGTTGACTACTGGTGTTTCGGTTGGCATTATGGACTGTTTTATGTACCCCCGTCTGGCTAATCCTTTCCAAAGTAAAATAACTAGCAAAGAAACAAAAAGGGCTTCGAAAACTTGTTTTCAAAACCTCGGGTCGGGTGGACCCGTTTCTAAACCATGTGGATTTATGAGATTTTTCTAAACTGCTTTCAAAACCTCGGGTCGAGTGGACCCGTTTTCCAAACCCTGTGGATTTATGGCATCTTTCCAAAACGTTTTCAAAACCTTGGGTCGTGTGTGCCTGTTTTCAAAACCGTGAGTTTATGCTTTCAACTTGATCGCCGACGGGCACTCTGTTTAATTTACACTGTTGTTTGAATACTCTGACTGTTGTGATTAATCGAATACTTGTGTTGAGATGTTGGAATAGCCGCGACGCCGTGCATATACAGAGGAGACTCTGCCCGATTTTCGAGTAAACCTGTATATGCGGCGGGTCTGGGCACGCGCCGGGGAGGACTGAGTTTTCAAAAAAAAAATTAACTCTTCCTTTCCGCTGATCGCGACCCCCGGGGCGTGACACCCGACGAAGGGATTGGATCCCGATGGGGTCAGGTGTGGGACCCGACGAAGGGATTGGATCCCGATGGGGTCAGGTGTGGGACCCGACGAAGGGATTGGATCCCGATGGGGTCAGGTGTGGGACCCGACGAAGGGATTGGATCCCGATGGGGTCAGGTGTGGGACCGCCGGGATTGGATCCCGACGCGGTCAGGTGTTACAGGGTTAAAGGTGTTAAAAGTGTTACAGGTGTTACAGGTATTGCTGGTGTTAAAGGTGATAAAAGTGTTACTGGTGATACAGGTGTTACCCGTTTGAGAGAAGTGGATTGCCCCAGCTAGTCTCACTTTATGGTTTGGTACTACTTTACTGCTTAGTACTGTTTTTATGATAGTGTCACTGACTACCCACTCTGTGACAGGTACCTCCAGGGGGTAGAGGTAGGCGACGGTGAGGCCGAGGTGGTAGCAGTCGGGCTGAGGGGCCCTAGTATGCTGTTTTTATTTATTCTCTCTGCATTGCATTTCATTCGGAACTGTAAGTTATTGTGTGGTTCTCGATACCCTTGTGGGGTCGTGTGGATGTTGAGTACTTTCTTTTCCTTTATTATTCCCGGTTGGCCGTTTTCTAAACAAATCAACCAGAAAGCAAAAGAAAAAGGACTTCGTAAACTGGTTTCAAAACCTAAGGCCGTGTGGGCCTGTTTTCAAAACAGTGAGTTTATACTTTCAACTTGACTGGCCACGGGTATTGTTTAGTCTTCATGCACCATGCTACATTAAACTGTTGTGATTAATTGGAAGTGATTGCTTGTGTTTGACGGGTGTAATAGCCGCGACGCCGTGCATATACAGAGGAGACTCTGCCGACTTTCGAGTGAATCTGTATATGTGGCGGGTCTGGGCACGCGCCGGGGAAGGAGGTTTTAAAGAAAATTTTGTACGCACCTCACGCTTACCTTTGTGTACCGTTTCCGCTAAAAATAAAACCCCCGGGGCGTGACAGATTAAGATGGTATCAGAGACTTCGCTTTAATCACAACAGTGGCGGCCCAACATCCACCGAGACATCACACTTAACTACAACTAAATGAAATATGCAGGGTTTAAGAATTAGGACGTGAGAGATCGGGGAGGGGATTGGTAGATAACGTTTTCCTTTCCTTCTCGATATTACGGTGGTTCTTTCTAGTAGAGTTGAGTGCTAAGTCTGGGTGGTGTGTCTGCACAGACAATGGTCCGAACCAGAGCATCGGCAGAGGATGTAGGGGCGGATGCGACGACACCAGCGGCTGCAGAAAACCAACTACTGCGGCAACTACTGTCGGACATGGACCGCGCGGTAGAGGCGAACCGCTTACTACGCAACCAGCTGCGCGACGTGGCTAGGCACCTGCTAGACCTTGCGGATCACGTGAGTATACTGACCGGGAGCTTGAGAGTGTCGACCACGCGCAGCACGGCACCGGTGGTGGTAACCCTCGAGGGATACCACCAACTGGCGTTTCCACCTTTCAGGGAGCGGTTAGCATGGCCGTGCGCGCGGAAGTAGAGCGTACACGACGGGCACACCCCTACCCCGGCCCGACAGGAGGCCCGTACCCGAGCGGCAAAGCAACCAAACGTCAGAAGAAAGGGCCGAATGTCGGGCAGGCGACGGGGGAGGGACCGGAACCACCAAAGCCCTGCGTCATTTGTGGTGGTGCGCATCCAATGATGAATTGCCCTTGGCGGAACGGACATTGCTTCCGGTGTGGCAGGCCGGGCCACACGCGTTACGATTGCCCCGGAAGCCGGCCGTCACCAGACCCCCGGCTCCGAGACCGGACGACCTACGCCTGACGGACTCTTCGGGTACCGAGTCCCCATCCCGCCTCGCCGAACGAGACTGGCCCACAGGTTGTGAACGGATCTCCCCAGCTGCCCGGGAAGCAGTGATGAGGAATCCCAGAACAGGGGATAGCAGGCAGTGATCGGATGTCGGATCTGGGTTAGGATGGTCTTTATGGGTAGTTTACTTCTCTTTTCCGTTATAACCACTAGGAGTATTAGAGTGCTTTATGGGTAGTTTACTTCTCTTTTCTGTTATAACCACTAGGAATAGTAGAGTGAGCCCTTTGTTGGACATGTCGAATGGTCACCTAATGGATATGCATGCTTAACTAGATCATTGTGAGCCTATCATGTGGAAAACATTATAATGGAAATCTGACATGTTGGAACTCTTACATGCTTCATGGACGTTGTTCTAGCGTTTAACCTTGCTTAAGGGGGTGGGGATGTACCGTCATAGTGCGATTTTGTGATTTGTCTTGTGGGAAAACATCATTTGAGGATTTTAGGACAGGCATAGGTGGTTGATTCAAGTGAGGGTGATTAGCAGGTTATGGACACGTGCGGTTAGATTGTGATTTGGTATGATTACTTGACACACAGGTTGAACCCCTATATGGCGCTCCCCTTCTGTCACGCCCCGGGTGTAAACCAGAACCCGGGCTCAAACACAGATCCGCCGAGCACACGGTATTTCCCGTGTACACGAAGCGCTGGTAACCTGCTCAGATATAAGAAATAATATAATATAGGAGCATACAACAGAGCTAACTAAAACTAAAACATCTCAGACAAAAGCTGGAAAGTAAAAGTACAATAAAGCTCTCAAATAAGTACAAGTGTCTCTCCCAGCTCACGAAGTAAATACAACCAGCTGGCAGAAGCCAGACCCAAAATAACAAAAAATACAACTGTCTGAGAGTACAGGGGATACATCCAAAACTACAAAGCTCGAAACCCGGGAAGTATCTATCTAATCAGCTATCCTCTTACCTCGATCCTGGGTAGAGGGTCCCGCAAATCCCGCAGAAGACTCTGCAAAACAAAGAGGGGAAAGAAAAGAGAAAACAGTGGGGGGTGAGAACTACTATAAAAACAGTAGCCTCCCCTAGTGGGTAGACCTCAAACTCGAGCATGCCCACTAGGACTATCAGAGGCGGAAAAATAACACAAGGTGGTAAGCTATAAGTAAAACTACTGATGAAGAGCTACCCCTATCATGCCTCAAAGATGCCTAGCTAAAGGAATAGCTAATGATATGGACCAGGATGTCACAGACTACAAGACCAACCCAATCGAACACCAGTAACACTGGTACTGCCTGCTCTGCTGTCCTCTCAAGAACAAGTAACTGATCGGCACCCGGCACGATCCCAAAAGTATCCAACCGACCGGCACACGGCACGGCCCTAAAAGTATCCAACCGACCGGCACACGGCACGGCCCTAAGCCTACTCCGGAGTGGCACTCGAGGGGAGCGACCCACACGAGTAAAGTATGTAACCATAAGTATCTGATGTAGCAGGACTGGATCAAGACTCTAAACATGTGGGTAAGACCATCCACTAAAGAAGCCCGATCCCTCACCTCCAATCTGATGCAGTAGTAATGATAAAACTAATAAGCCGGTCAACCGCCCACAGTCCGCGGTTGCCGCCACACCCACTCATCAATCCCCAACTGTCCCAACTCTGAACATCTGACTACACAATCCCCTAAGACTAGACAACAGGAGAATGAATAAAAAGCATGGTTTCTCCTAAGTCAATTCCAGCATGTTTGTGTAGCAGAAAATGGTGGCCTAACTAGATGACCATTCAAGCATGCAAAGTCCTTTACTTGATAAAACCATTTCAATTACTCTAACATATGCAACAATAAGTGTTTAGAACCTCTGGTGTATATGTGGCATGACACATGATTCATGATACAATTTGGATGCATAATCTACCAGCAAGTTTCCCCTCTTTACAACATGAATTCTAACCACATGCTCAAACCTTCACTTAACATACAACATGATATGGCTTTAGTGTTATTCCCAATTAATTGAACTACATATCTAAAACATGGAAATACCGCTCACTAACTTGTAGCTTGCTAACAATGCAAATATTATCAAAGGGATATTAATCTCATTCAAGCATGCTTAATACTTCCACAATTACTAACACATGATCAAGGCATTCCAATAGGCCTAGTGACATTCACAAGTAGGAGGTTCACAACATCACCCACCTCGAGCGCTAATCCAAGTCCCCAAATGCGAATCCCTCGCTCTGTCCAAAAACTCGTCACAAATCTGTACAACATACCCCAAAGGAAAAATACATAAGCTATTCATCCTCATTTTCCCCAAAATCTGTCCCCTAAAACCACAGTCCAGAGTTCTCCAATTTTTACCTGCGAAAGATGCCCAGAAAAATCCAAGAAAAATACTATCGCGATCCTCGCGACGAGCCCGTCGAAATGAGTACCTGCACGCCCAAATCGGAGTTTCCTACGCTGAGATAAAAATCCGACAAGGGGAACACCCCAATCCAAACTGTACAAAATTTCTGTAACAAAGAACCACAGAAAAAGGAGATTCTCACCTTCGTGAAAAATCCAGAAAAATCTGAGAAAAATCCAGGAGATTCCTTGCGAAATGTAGATGAATTTTGCCTTTTGAATCGCCTCGTTCCGATGCCTGAGCGCAAAGTTACAGCCAGAACACTGCGGTGCTGTCCAACAATCCGCGAAGAAAAATGGGTCAAATGGGAGCTCGAAAAACTCAAAGATCAGCACGGAAATCGAGGAAGCTCGAAACACGGAAGTTGAAGTCCTACCAGTCGAGAGTCCGATGGCGCAAAAATCGTCGAAAAAGGAGGTCGGGGTGAGTCGGGGGAGCCCAAACACTGAAAAGGGACGAAGCGGGTCGAAGATGAACAAGCGTCGCGCCGCGCCGTAAAATAGCTAACCTCGGGATGCGTGCCTCCGTAAATCCTCAAAGTCCTCCAATGGATAGTATACTGTGAGGGGAGAAACTTCTCTGAAGAATGCTCTGCGAAAATGGGGTCCAAAAAGCCAAAAGAACGAACAGGGAAAGCTATTTATAGGCCCAGCCCATATGCTGTTGGGCCGGGTTTTCGGGCGCAGGTTTCGGGCGCACTGCGCCCGGAAACCCGGTTGTACGCCTCCCGTCCGACGCGCCCGAAACTCCCAGGAGCGGCCACGTCACCCCAAACAGGGGACAGCAAATCCAGGCGGCCCGCTGTGCGCCGCGTGTCCCCTCGCGGTCAGCGGGGGTAGGTACGGCCGCCCAACCACGAGGCGACACGTGGCGCACTCGAGTGCGGCCGACCGCCCGCCTGGCGCCACTGTGCGCGCGCTGTCCCGAGGCGCCCCACTGCGCACACCGTGGACCGCGCCCACGTGAGCCAACGAATCCGAAGCCGCCACGTGTCATGCGCCCGGTCTACCGCAACCCCGCAAAACCGGTGAGCCGTGCCGCGTGCGCCGGCCTATCAGGGCACGCCACGCGTCTCCCGCCGCGGCCCATGCACCGCCGCGCCACCCCGTGGACCGAGCTGCGTGAGCCGGCCAATAATAGGCCGCCACGTGGCTCAGGCCGGTCCACGAGTCTCCTCCATGCACCGTATAACCCCGAAAACTTCCGGAAGCCCGTTTTTGGTCATCCGGACTCCAAATTCAACAAGCTAATAGCCGTTTTCAAGCGTTTTTCCGCGCTGAATCCAAATCCAACCTCCGTTTGGCCAAATTAAATTTCTAAATTTCGGCAAATGCAGCCGAAGGCCCAAACAGCTACAAAGTCTCACAGGGTCCATCTGTGGCACTCCTTTGATGCACCATGGGCCAGACACCAACACTAGGTGTTAAACAAAGTGGATTCATCGGAAAAGTTGCATGGGGAAAAACCAGAACACTACATCCTCCCCTACAAGGAAAAGTTTCGTCCTCGAAACAAAATCATACCTCAGGCTGGGGCCTCGAACAAGTAGGGGTAAGCATCCATCATCGCTGACTCCAGCTCCCAAGTAGCCTCGCGCTCATCATGACTGCTCCAGAGGATCTTCACATAAGGGATGGCTCGGCTGCGCAACTCTCTAACCTCCCGGTCCAAAATCCTCAGCGGTCGCTCGACGTAGCTCAAGTCCTCGGCGATCTCCAATGGGGCGAAATCGATAATGTGCGACGGGTCAAACACATACCTCCTCAGAGTCGATACATGAAACACATCGTGGACACCTGCTAACCTGGGAGGAAGTGCAAGCCTGTAGGCAACTGGCCCTATGCGCTCCAACACCTCGAAAGGTCCAATATAACGAGGGCTCAGTTTCCCACGAATACCAAATCTCCGAATCCCCTTCGAAGGCGAGACTTTCAAAAAGACATGGTCGCCCACCTGGAACTCTAAGTCTCGCCGTCGAGTATCAGCATAACTCCTCTGTCGACTCTGGGCAGTCTCGAGATGTCGTCGTGCCAATCTGACCTTTTCCTCTGCCTCAAGTAGTAGATCAGGACCCAAGGTCTTCTTCTCACCCACGTCACTCCAATATAGGGGTGACCGACACTTGCGTCCATACAACGCTTCAAACGGAGCCATCTGAATGCTCGCTTGATAGCTGTTGTTGTACGCAAACTCAACTAATCCCAAGTGTCGGTACCACCCTCCTCCAAAGTCCAGAACGCAGGCTCTCAACATATCCTCGAGGGTCTGAATCGTGCGCTCTGACTGTCCATCAGTCTGTGGGTGGAAGGCTGTGCTAAACCGGAGCTGTGTCCCCAAGGCTGTCTGTAAACTCCTCCAGAAATGCGAGACAAACCTCGGGTCTCTATCTGATACGATGGAAACGGGTACCCCGTGCAATCTGACCACCTCAGCCAAATAAACCTGTGCCAGTCGATCCATCGACCAAGTCATCTGAACCGGCAGAAAGTGAGCGGACTTGGTAAGCCTGTCCACGACTACCCAAATAGCATCCGCTCCTGTCTGTGCTCTCGGCAACCCGGTGACAAAATCCATGGTAACATGTTCCCATTTCCATTCAGGGATTGGGAGACTTTGTAACTTGCCAGCAGGTACACGATGCTCAGCCTTTACTTGCTGACAAGTTAAGCAGTGGGCTACAAATCTCCCAATGTCTCTTTTCATCCCATTCCACCAAAACTGTGCCTTGAGGTCCCTATACATCTTAGTCCCACCAGGATGTATGGTATAAGGTGTATAGTGGGCCTCCCTCAAGATCTGCTCTCGAATCTCTGAATCCATAGGCACGCAAGCTCGGTCCCTGTACCGCAGTACTCCCGAAGCATCAACTGTAAAATCCCCTGTCGAACCAGTCTGGACCTGCTCTCGAATCCTCATCAGGTGGGGGTCCTCACTCTGTTTCTCCCGAATCCTGTCCAACAGAGTGGGCTGCACGACTAGAGACATAAGTCTAGCAGAGACCCCAGGGGACACAACCTCGAGCTCCAGCCGCCTCATCTGCTCTAGTAGTGGCGCCTGCTCAGTGATCATCAAGGATAGACTCTGTACTGCTCTCCTGCTCAGGGCATCAGCAACCACGTTGGCCTTGCCAGGATGGTATAATATGTCCACATCGAAGTCCTTCAATAATTCCAACCATCTGCGCTGCCTCAGGTTGAGCTCCTTCTGTGTAAACAGATACTTCAGGCTCTTGTGGTCAGTGTATATCTCGCAGTGCTCCCCATACAGGTAATGGCGCCACAACTTCAATGCGAAAATCACTGCAGCTAGCTCCAAGTCATGGGTAGGGTAATTCTTTTCATAATCCTTCAGTTGCCGAGAGGCATAAGCGATTACCCTACCCTCCTGCATCAGCACGCAACCAAGTCCACTGTGCGATGCATCACTATAAATCACGTATCCTTTCCCCATAACAGGGAGGGAAAGGATAGGAGCCGTCATCAATCTGTTCTTTAATTCCTCAAAGCTCCTCTGGCAATCCTCACTCCAAACAAACTTAATCCCTTTTCGCGTCAGACGAGTGAGGGGTGTGGAAAGTTTCGCAAAACCTTCCACAAACCGACGGTAATATCCCGCCAAGCCCATAAAACTGCGGACCTCAGATACCGTCGTCGGTCGGGGCCAATCCCGGACTGCCTCAATCTTCGCCGGGTCTACTGCCACTCCAGCGGCTGAAATCACATGGCCCAAAAAGACAACCTCCCGAAGCCAAAATTCGCACTTAGACAACTTGGCATACAACTTCCTCCTCTCAGAAGTTGCAGCACAATCCTCAAGTGCTCCTCATGCTCAGCATCGCTCCGGGAGTAAACCAGGATATCATCAATGAAAACGACGACGAACCGATCCAAGTATGGTCGAAAAATCCTGTTCATTAAATCCATAAAAGCAGCAGGGGCATTTGTTAATCCAAAAGGCATGACGGTGAACTCATAATGCCCGTACCGCGTCCTGAACGCCGTCTTTGGGATGTCCTCAGCCTTCACCTTCAATTGGTGGTAACCAGACTGTAAATCAATCTTGGAGAAGACACAAGACCCTTGCAGCTGATCAAATAAGTCATCAATGCGCGGCAAAGGGTACTTGTTCTTGATGGTCACTTTATTCAGCTCCCGGTAATCAACACAAAGTCGAAGTGAACCATCCTTCTTCTTCACAAATAGCACCGGCGCTCCCCAAGGCGATACACTCGGTCTTACAAAACCTTTATCCATTAAGTCCTGTAGTTGCGCCTTTAACTCTCGCAGTTCAGCCGGTGCCATACGGTAAGGAGCCTTAGAGATTGGCGCAGTTCCTGGGACTACGTCAATCAAAAACTCAATCTCCCTATCCGGCGGCATGCTAATCAGCTCAGGAGGGAACACATCCGGGAACTCGTGGACAATAGGGATATCCGCGAGTCCCGGTGCCGCCGTAGGCTCCTTAACCACAGAAGCCAAAAAGGCCACGCATCCACTGCGCATCATCTGCCTCGCACGGGATGTCGAAACTATCGAGGCGAAGAAAGCACTCTGGCACCCCCTGTAAACAAACATCTCCTGGCCTGGCTCGCTAAAAGTCACAGTCCTCGCGGCACAATCAATCGTCGCGAAATAGCGAGTCAGCCAATCCATCCCAAGTACAATATCAAAGTCTCGCAGCTGACTAAGGACCAACAGGTCCGCTGGCAAAATCCAAGACTCAATCTGTACAGGGCTAGCCCAACAACACTCCTCTACATGCAATGTATGAGCAGGAATCTGTACCTCTAATGCATGTGGCAACCGATCTAACTCTAGTCCATGAGATGATGTAAAAGATCTACTAATAAAAGAATGTGATGCACCGGTATCAAATAAAGTGCGAGCTCTAATACCGAAAAGTAAAGTGATACCTGCCACCACGTGATCGGCTGCCGCGGAGTCCCCTACCTGGGCGGAGTAGACTCGCCCGCTCTGAGCTGGTGGTCGCTGATCTGCAGGGTGGGAGGAAGGAGCCCTACTCGCTGGAGTATAAGGCCGCTGCTGTGGCACTGAAGGGGCTGAGGCTGAGGAGGGAGCCGTCGACGCCGCGTAAGGGCAAGCAGCTCGCATGTGACCAGACTGTCCACAAGTATAACAGCGTCCCCATCGCTGATCGCAAGTACTGGGATAGTGCTGCCCACCACAGAAAATACATCTATCTGACGGCTGGGCTGTCGGGACTGCTGCTGTGGTCTCCGAGACTGCTGCTGCTGCTGCCGCTGTGACTGCCGCTGTGACCCCTGCTGTCGCGACTGTGACCTCTGCTGCTGCGAGTGCTGCTGCTGTCGCTGGGGCTGCTGCTGCTGCTGTGGGGGCCTTGTTACGGAATTTGAGTTGGCGTATTTCGTGAATAGTTTAAGTCTTGAGGATTGAAGATGAAGAAACTGTGGATCATATACCTCAATCTCAAGAAAGAAGAATTCAAAAGGATCAGGTACGTTAAACTAAATAATTTGTGATGATCCGAATACTTCTTATAGTGTAGAAACACCCGGAAGAGGTTTTAACTGCATATTCATCAAAAACTGGACATGGGACATGTTCAGGATCCGGATCATGTCGTTTCGATCCGGATCCCGAAGGGTGTTCGTTCATACACTAGTTCAATCCGGATCATGGCATTTGATGATCCGGATCCCGAACATGAGTTTTACCTGTTGGCTTGAACGATCCGGATCGTGGAATCTCAATCCGGATCCCGAACACATTGTTCTGGTAAAACTGTATGAACGATCCGGATCGTAGATTATGATCCGGATCCCGAACAGGCGGTTTTCTGGAAATTGCTCTCTACGCGTAAGCGATCCGGATCGTGACTTGCGCAGTCCGGATCGCCGTCCGTAAAACTTTCCAGAAAAGTTTGTTTTTGATCCGAATATTCTTCCTAGGGTTTCTAACCTATAAATAGCCCTTCCTTTTCATTTCTAGGGCAATCCACATCGGAAAAAGAGCCGTCATTTTCAATATCATTTTATACGGCCTTAGATCCACATATAGAGAAGAACGGAAATCATTAGATCTATTTAATGGTTCTTCATCTATATTGATTAGTTTGATTCTAGGATTTTCATACTCATATTTGAGTTGAATCAAACTAATGAATACTTAGATGGTATTTCCGATCTACTCTTGATCTAAGTATTCGGCGGATCATCACCACCCAAACAAACAACGATTTACCCCAAAATCGGCGCGTGGACTCGCGTGGCCTTGTGGATTCAAGGTGTTATCGCTCTCGTGGATTCGGAGCGAGGTGCGTTCGTGGATTCGAAGCGTACCATTGGGTGAAGACCGTGGATTCGGTCGGACGTCGTGGACTCGACGTTGGACGCTGTGGATTCAGCGTTGGCGGCGCAAATCGTGGATTCGAGAAGCGTCGTGGAGCGAGCGGAGAAGATCGACTAGGGGCGTATGGTAAAAGGTTGAGTCGTCTGTGAGTACGTTATATCACCTTGTACGTGTGTTAACTCTAGTGGATTTCGCCGTGTTATCGGTCCCGTGGTTTTTTACTCCGGTTTGGAGTTTTCCACGTAAAAATCTTGTGTGTTCTTTTATTTTTCCGCATTGGGTTTTATCGCACAATGATTTTTGAGTGTTTATTGTTTACACCTATTCACCCCCCTCTAGGTGTTTTTTCCCCTATTTAGATCCTTATTAACCTAAACCCAACAAGTGGTATCAGAGCGGGAATAGGGTTGTAAACAATGGTTGAAGGTGGAAACATCAATCGACCCCCTTTCTTTGATGGAACTAATTATGCGTACTGGAAAGTACGGATGAAAGCTTTCTTAATTTCCATCGACGAAAGGGTGTGGCAATCAATTGAATTAGGATGGTCTAATCCAACTGAAATTTTAGATGATGTTCGCACCTTAAAACCTAGGTCGAAATGGACCAAGGAAGAGATAGACTTATCTTCTTACAATGGCAAAGGGATTAATGCTCTATTTAATGCTTTGTCACAAACTGAGTTCTCTCGCGTCTCGGCATGTGAGACTGCGAAAGAAATCTGGGATGTTCTTCAAGTTACGCATGAGGGAACTAACCTAGTGAAGATTCAGAAACTGCAAATGCTTACGAGCAAGTTTGACTCTATCTCTATGGCAGAGAATGAATCCTTCACTGACTATTACACACGATTGCAAGACATCGTGAACTCATGTGCTAACTTGGGAGAGAAGATTCCAGAATTTAAAGTTGTAAGAAAAATTCTAAGAACTCTTCCTGAACGATTTCGCCCGAAGGTTGCAGCCATTGAAACAATTAAACACCCGGACGAAATGCGTGTAGAAGAATTAGTAGGTGCTTTACAAACTTATGAAATGACTTTTCCTACTAACTATTCTTCTGGAAAGGCATCCTCTTCTAAGTCTTCAGGTTACGCATTGAAATCAACTAAAGAAGAAGACGCGGATTCATCCTCCTCGGACGACGACGAGAACATTTCTATGGAGGACTTTGAGAAGCAGCTCGCTCTCTTGACAAGGAAGTTTCGCCGCAACTTTCGAAGGGGAAATTCAAGCAAAACTCATCCTTCGGAAAGTCGAAGAAAGGCAAGGGATTCTCAAGCTACAAGTCAAGAAGCCAAGAGAACTTCTCAAAGGATAAGAAAAGTTCTGAGGGACAAGTTCAGTGTTTCAAATGTCGAGGCTACGGCCACATAGCAACTGAATGTCCCAACAAGAATCCGGCTAAGAAGAAAGCGATGCAAGCAGTCACTTGGGATGACAACTCCACGTCAAATGAGTCATCGTCAAGTGATGAAGAAGACAACGCGACAGCTTTCCACGCGTCCACCAAACCTTCATCCTTCATGTGCTTAATGGCAAGTACATCCGACTCACTGTCCAACTCCACTGTGGAAAAGATTGCAACGGACGATGAGTCAGATAATTCGGAAGGTGAAGATTTTGTTTTAGCCTACCATCAACTTCTGAGGGATTCAAAGAAACTGGCTAAACAAAACAAGGGGTTGAAAGAGAGATTACTGGATCTTGAAGTTGAATTAAAAAGAGTAACCTCTATCTCAACCGATCTTGAAGTGGAAAGGGACAATCTGGTTAAGACAAATGTTTCCCTTCAAGAGTCCAATGAGCATTTCGAGAAGAGTTATGTAGACATGGTGAACAAAGCGAACTACTTCTTGAAGCTCTACGGCGAGGCCCGACAGGAAAAATCTGAAATGACAGAGACCATACGCCAACTAAAGGATGACTTACAGAGATTTACTTCTGGAAGGAGTAAGTTGGACAGACTCCTTGGTCTCGGTCAAAGAAACAAGTTCGGCCTCGGATACACTCAAACTGGAGACATTCCAAGTTCGAGTGGTACGGTATTTGTGCCTTCGTCGGTATCTCCTCCTCCGACACCGGTGTTCACGCCAAGCAACGACAACGAACCTACTACATCATCTTCGGAATCGACAAGAACCAAGGTATGTTTTCGTTGTGGCATTTCAGGGCACATCAGAAGAAACTGCAAGACTGGAGCCAAATGCACACCTCAAGAACATCTTGCAGCAACTACCAAAAGGGCTATTCCTCGAAAAACCACTCCAACCAAATTGACGGAAAAGAGCCTTGGTAGTACATCGCTCAAGACGACATCTTCAAGGAGCAGCAATTCTTCAAGCAAGACGCCCTCACCTAGGAAATCAACTCCACGAGCACTACAGTCGCATACCAAAAAGGTTTGGGTGCGCAAAGGTGAGATCTTTCCCTGTCTTGCTACCACTGTTTCCTTGCATGCATATGATAGTTCGTCTTGGTATTTGGATAGCGGGTGTTCCCGACATATGACCGGCGATAAAAACTGTTTTCAAACTTTTGAGAAAAACTCCGGAGGACTTGTTGTTTTCGGAGATGGCCGGTCTTCCAAAATTGTTGGAAAGGGAACAGTAGCTATTCCAGATGGCCCGGTTCTAGATAATGTATTATTTGTTCATGGCCTAAAGACTAACCTCATAAGCATAAGTCAACTGTGTGATAGTGGTTATTCAGTTAATTTTTCATCTGATAAATGCACTGTAACTGACTTGAACCATGCTTTCTTTTTAAAGGGGGTTAGATCAGAAAACAATTGTTATGTAGTTCCTTCTAAAATTTCTGAAAAATGTAACCTAGCATCTTTGAAAAACGAAACACTTTGGCATGAAAGGCTAGGTCACATAAACTTTAAGGAACTTTCTAGAATTTCAAATAAAGATGTGGTCAAAGGGGTTCCAAAACTTTCTTTTGAACAAAACCTTGTGTGTGGCGGTTGCCAAAAGGGAAAACAGTCTAGGACTGCACACAAGAATTTGAACCACATAGGTACAAAACGGCCTTTGGAACTTTTGCATATGGACTTAATGGGGCCAACTCGTCAACCATCTCTTGGAGGTAAATGGTATATTTTTTTGTTGGTTGATGACTTTTCTAGATATACTTGGGTAGCCTTTCTAAAGGAAAAAGCTGATACCTTTGATTCTTTTCTCGAAATCTGCAATCGTATTATGATAGAAAAGAATGAAAGGATTACTCGAGTGAGGAGTGATAGAGGTGGTGAATTCATAAATTCTAAATTCATTGATTTTGTGTTTCTAATGGCATTAAACATGAATTCTCCGCACCTTACACACCTCAACAAAATGGTGTAGTCGAGCGCAAAAACAGGGTCGTACAGGAAATGGCACGTGTTATGCTTCACAGCCGGAACTTACCTTTATATTTTTGGGCTGAAGCGGTGAACACTGCTGTCTATGTTATCAATCGAGTGTATTTGCGCCCGGGGACTTTGAATACACCATATGAACTTTGGTTTTGTAGAAAACCTAACATCAAATATTTTCGCATTTTCGGGAGTCGGTGTTTTATTTTACGTGATCGTGAAAATCTTGGAAAATTTGACTCTCGAAGTGACGAAGGGATTTTCTTAGGTTATTCTACAAACAGCAGAGCATATCGAGTTTTTAACTTAGAATCTAAGACGATCGTAGAATCGATAAATGTTAAGGTAGATGAAGCTTTTCACTTTGAATCTGAAAAATCTACCCTCGATATCTCTCTTGATGATGATTCACCTGCTAATGCATCTTCTTCTAACAATTCTTTCGATAATAATATTGATGCATCTAACGGTTCTTCAAGCTCATGTGATGTGCAGGAATCATCTCGTGTACCTCCGCCTACTCCCCTACCTCAAACGCTACGCATCTCCAAGGATCACCCTGAGTCAAACATCATTGGAGATCCACAAGAAGGAGTTAGGACACGGAGACAACTGGTTTGCGGATTTGCATGCTATGTATCACAAATCGAACCAAGGAATGTTGATGAAGCTCTCCAAGATGATTATTGGATTAAAGCAATGCAGGAAGAGCTCCATCAATTCGAGCGAAACAAAGTCTGGGAACTGACAAAGCCTCCGAAGCAACACAATGTGATAGGTACCAAATGGATCTTCAAGAACAAGAAAAACGAAGAAGGTACTATCATCCGGAACAAAGCAAGGTTAGTTGCTCAAGGCTATTCTCAAGTAGAAGGTATAGACTTTGATGAAACCTTCGCCCCTGTAGCTAGACTCGAGTCCATTCGTATACTGTTTGCTATTGCTTGTCATTTTAAAATCAAATTATTTCAAATGGACGTTAAGAGCGCCTTTTTAAATGGATTTTTAAATGAGGAAGTTTATGTAGCTCAACCGAAAGGTTTTGTGGATCATAAACTACCTAACCATGTTTTTCGACTGAAAAAGGCTCTTTACGGTCTGAAACAAGCACCGCGAGCATGGTACGAAAGGTTGACAAAGCACCTTTTGGAAAAGGGCTACACTCGAGGGGGAGCTGACAGGACTCTCTTTGTGAAGCATTATCAAAACAATTTCATAGTTGCTCAAATCTATGTTGATGACATTGTTTTTGGAGCAACAAGAGATAATGATGCTTCTAAATTCGCGGAGACCATGGAAAGCGAATTTGAGATGTCCATGATGGGCGAGTTGAATTATTTTCTTGGATTACAAGTTAAGCAGAACGATGAAGGAATTCACTTGTGTCAATCCAAGTATGCACTGGAGTTGGTCAAAAAGTTTGATCTTGAAAATTCTAAAGATTTTCCAACTCCAATGGGAACTAGCCACAAGGGACTTGGAAGTGAATCACAATGTGAGAATGTAGACGAGAAACTGTACCGGAGTATGATTGGAAGTCTACTATATCTCACGGCTAGTCGCCCGGATATATCCTTCAGTGTTGGGATTTGTGCGAGATATCAATCAGCACCGAAGGAGGTTCACCTGAAAGCGGTGAAACGGATCATCCGGTATATCAAAGGTACAATCAGTTTCGGAATTTGGTATCCCATGGGAACGACTTTGGATATTGTTGGATACTCAGATGCCGATTGGGCTGGATCAGTGGATGACCGGAAAAGCACGAGTGGTGCATGCTTCTACCTTGGCCACTGCCTTGTTGCATGGCACAGTAAGAAACAGAACTGCATAGCACTCTCGACTGCCGAAGCGGAGTACATTTCTGCAGGAAGTTGCTCAACCCAATTGATTTGGATGAAGAGCGTGTTGAGTGATTTCCGAATTTCAACATCTTCGGTAACCATTTTATGTGACAACACTAGTGCCATTAACATTTCTAAAAACCCTGTGTTGCACTCTAGAACAAAACATATTGAACTTAGATATCATTTTCTTAGAGAGCTAGTTGAATCAAACATTCTTCAACTGTCATATATTTCAACTGAAGATCAATTAGCTGACATCTTAACAAAACCTTTGGATCAAAAACGTTTTATTCACTTGCGTAAAGCAATTGGCATGCTTTCCTTGAAATAACCTCTTTTGAAACCTTTGCTTAGATTAGGTTTTGTTTTTGTTCTTTGTATTTGTTTTGTTCTTTATCTATGTTTTGTACATAGCACACTAATTGAGCAAATCATAATTGACTTTACTTGCACCTTGACATGCATTTAGAAATTTATTATGTCTTTGATGTCATAATATTTCAATGTTGCAATGATCATTTACGTTATTTAAACCATCTTCTAAGTGATCAAAGTCAATTTCTCTCTCAATGATCTCTTGGTATAGTCATTATCATATTTGATTGCTTAGTCGAGTATGAATTCGAGATCAATGGTTTGGTTGAATACCTTATATATTAAATAATTGATAGCCAATTGAGGGGGAGTCAATGAAATGTGAAATGCTCAAAAGATGTGGAAAGAGTTACATCCCAGTGAGGAGTGTGAAAACTACCACCACATGGAGAAAATGAAAGAAAAAGAAACTCCATGAATGAAAAGCAAACTTTTTGTTTTGAAAATTGTTGATGAAACTCATATTGAAATACTTGACTCAGTCGTATTTCATGGTTGGTATAAGGTGGGATTTTTAGTAAAAGATGCTCAAAGAGCCACTCCTTCAACAGATTGTCTAGATATATTATCTAACTTATCTGGGATTTCAAACATCTATTGATCTTGGTACTTCATTTTCTTTACTGAAATTGATGATTTGATAAAGACATTACACATAAGATCAGGATAGATGTAATTGAAGTTGTTCAACTTTAAGTGTTTTAACTTTCGTAAATCTTCGTTTCATTTTTGGATATTTTTGATAGATTTTTCATAATCTATTTCTTGTTGTATGAAACGATGTCATTTGTTTAAAGTTGACATGATAAAGTGCTTACATACTTTTTCTGGATTTTATTGTATTTTTTTTAACTTTTCTGGAGAAAAAGGTGTAGCCGATCCGGATCGTGGCAAGTGATCCGGATCCCGAACGCAGGATTTTCCCTGCGTGTGGCCGATCCGGATCACATTCACGACCGATCCGGATCGCGGCTAGGGTTCTTATAGAAACCTTCAGATTCAAGATTTCTTTACCAAAATTTCTGATTTCCAAGCTTCTAGAGTTTCTCTTTCTAGATCTCTTGCTTCCTAGTGCTTCAAAACTCAAGCTTCTTCGGATTCAAGTAAGTTTTCATGATCAAAACTCGGTTTTTCACAGTTTTTCTGTTTTTTCATCAAACGCGAGCAGAAAAGATGGATTTTCTTCGTTTGTGAACGTTTTTGATCAAATTTTTTTTAAATAAGAACTCTGGATCTATTAGTTTTGCTTTTATGCTGGGTTTTTGCATGATTAACGAGTTTTTAGCCTTCGATTTCTAAAAATTCGGTTTTAGGGCATAAAAGAGGAATTTGTGTAAAACATGAAATTGATCTATTTTTAACATTCTTTTTGGAAAACTAATTTGATTCTTAGCTTCTCTATATGATTATGATTGTCTAGGTACAATGTGTTAAGATTTTTCAAAATTTGACAATTTTTCATATGTTCTTGAGTTGGTTTTCACAGGACATTCTCTTTAGAACTCAAAGCACTAGGATCAATGACTTTCTCCTGGTTGGTACTGTTACTTATCTCGATGGTGCTCACTAGACCAACCAATAAGTTGAAGAGGGCTAAGAAAGTTCAAAGAAAAGGAGAGGTTGAAATTATCAGTGATACTGAACTTGAGAAAAACCCAGATGAAGTACACTGGGACATGTTAACGGATGACGATGATGATGACGAGTTTGTGCCTGCTGACTCGAAGCAAAAAGGAAAAGCACCAGTGAACTCTGGGAAGGCTTCTATGCCTGCCCCAACTATTTCTCTAAAACGTAAGCGGCTCGCTCGACGTTTTGGACGGAGAAAGGAGACCGATGTTGAACCACCAATAGCTCCGGACTCTCCGCCACGAGATGAAGAAGTGTTTGTTAACAATGACCGGCTTAGAGCATTTGCACATCGCGAGTGCATTGGCGAAAGACACGTGAACATTGAAGCTCTACGAAGTCACTCTCCTGAATTTGGTACTTTGATTGATGAAGCAAATCTCATTCAAGTATGTCGCTTCCCGGAAACTCTCGGATACTGCCTGCACCATGTGAGGACCTTCTATACCAACGCACGGCATCTTCGCGAATTTGAGAACGGTCCGATGGAATTCTATACGAATATCCAAGGAACGAGAATTAAAATCACCCCACAGTTGATTGGTGAGGTTTTGGGAATGGAAGCAAGCGGAAGAGGAGCTCACTATCTGAAAGGAGTGGATTTGACAAATACTTTATGGTGTAAAGTTATTGAGGGGATTTGTCTCGAGGGAACTCAATCAACGAACAAATCAGTTCGATCCAAAGAACTTCGTCTGGAATATCGCTTCCTGAACTTCATCACTTGCTACAATATACTTCCAAACATGCAGACGAAGGTTGTGAGATGGGAACGGTTGTTGTTCTTATATCTCATAGGACACCCGTCAGAAGCAAGGGCATTGAATGTCAACATACCATACATCATCTGGAACAGAATGACACGATATGTTGAGCATCCTCATCCTACCGAAAGAATTCCTTTTCCATTGATCATAATGAGGATCTTACAGAAATTTCAAGTTGACATCACCTCGGCGACGTATCATCAATGTTTGAACATGATAGACGAGTCCACAATTGTCAAATCTCTTCACAAGCTGCCTCATGTCACTCAAGCTTCTGCATTTGGAAAGAAGCCTGACACGGATGCATCACCATCTCATCAAGCACCTGGCACAGATGATGAAGCATCATTGACTTCAATTTTCAAGTTGCAGCAACGACTATCCGTTCAGCAGGAACGAATGTTGAAGGAACAACAAAGGGTTGCGAATGAACTGGAGCTAACCACAGCAGCTCACATCACCATCACGAAGAAAATAAACTCAATGGACAAGCGGATGCGAAAGATTATGTCCAAGATTGGTTGCATGAGTTCAGACTTTTCAGATTCTGATAACTAACTTTGTCTTTTTGTGCAGGATTTATTTCTCGATAACTGAATTTGGATTAGTTTAGTTGATTCTTTTAGTCTAGTTTAACTCTCAGTTTGTGCATATTCTTAGGTTAATTCTCTTTTGTGCATATTGTTAGAAACTTATGAACTTTTTGTTTACTCTCCTTACATATTGTAGCTCATGCTACATTTTTGGCTTTATTTGTGACAAAAGGGGGAGAGAATGAGAGTGAGAGAGTGAGAGTTGAAGAGTTATAAACTCTGAACAATGAAAAACAATGAACTCTGAACAACTGTGAATGAATCAAGGAATGAATCAAGGTAAGTATGAATCTCAACTCAACTTGGGTTTTCTTTTGTGGGATGTGACATGCTTCTATACTAACTATTTGACTAACTATTTGGGCATGTAATATGACTAACAAGTTGATGTTGGACTAACATACTTTGACATTTGGTTTTCAACTGCTTAGAAGATATGTTGGTTTTAACTATGTTCTTTCACATATCTGATTCTTTCAAATGTCATGATGAGATCAAACTCTAATTCTGCATTTGGTTTTCAATGTTTCAATTCTTGAGGTATCTAACGATTTGTTTGTCAAGAATGTTTTCTGTGTGCAGAAGTTACAGATGTCTAAGTCTAGAGTCTGTTCTAGGAGTTTATCTCATGTTTTTAATTCATGGAACTCTTTTGTAAATTTTTGTTGTATGGTGATAGCAACAAAAATATTTTTGAATTTTCTTTGTGGATCTGTGTTTTGTCACGAAACCGCCAAAGGGGGAGATTGTTACGGAATTTGAGTTGGCGTATTTCGTGAATAGTTTAAGTCTTGAAGATTGAAGATGAAGAAACTTTGGATCATATACCTCAATCTCAAGAAAGAAGAATTCAAAAGGATCAGGTACGTTAAACTAAATAATTTGTGATGATCCGAATACTTCTTATAGTGTAGAAACACCCGGAAGAGGTTTTAACTGCATATTCATCAAAAACTGGACATGGGACATGTTCAGGATCCGGATCATGTCGTTTCGATCCGGATCCCGAAGGGTGCTCGTTCATACACTAGTTCAATCCGGATCATGGCATTTGATGATCCGGATCCCGAACATGAGTTTTACCTGTTGGCTTGAACGATCCGGATCGTGGAATCTCAATCCGGATCCCGAACACATTGTTCTGGTAAAACTGTATGAACGATCCGGATCGTAGATTATGATCCGGATCCCGAACAGGCGGTTTTCTGGAAATTGCTCTCTACGCGTAAGCGATCCGGATCGTGACTTGCGCAGTCCGGATCGTCGCCCGTAAAACTTTCCAGAAAAGTTTGTTTTTGATCCGAATATTCTTCCTAGGGTTTCTAACCTATAAATAGCCCTTCCTTTTCATTTCTAGGGCAATCCACACATCGGAAAAAGAGCCGTCATTTTCAAATATCATTTTATACGGCCTTAGATCCACATATAGAGAAGAACGGAAATCATTAGATCTATTTAATGGTTCTTCATCTATATTGATTAGTTTGATTCTAGGATTTTCATACTCATATCTTGAGTTGAATCAAACTAATGAATACTTAGATGGTATTTCCGATCTACTCTTGATCTAAGTATTCGGCGGATCATCACCACCCAAACAAACAACGATTTACCCCAAAATCGGCGCGTGGACTCGCGTGGCCTTGTGGATTCAAGGTGTTATCGCTCTCGTGGATTCGGAGCGAGGTGCGTTCGTGGATTCGAAGCGTACCATTGGGTGAAGACCGTGGATTCGGTCGGACGTCGTGGATTCGACGTTGGACGCTGTGGATTCAGCGTTGGCGGCGCAAATCGTGGATTCGAGAAGCGTTGCGGAGCGAGCGGAGAAGATCGACTAGGGGCGTATGGTAAAAGGTTGAGTCGTCTGTGAGTACGTTATATCACCTTGTACGTGTGTTAACTCTAGTGGATTTCGCCGTGTTATCGGTCCCGTGGTTTTTTACTCCGGTTTGGAGTTTTCCACGTAAAAATCTTGTGTGTTCTTTTATTTTTCCGCATTGGGTTTTATCGCACAATGATTTTTGAGTGTTTATTGTTTACACCTATTCACCCCCCTCTAGGTGTTTTTTCCCCTATTAGATCCTTATTAACCTAAACCC
>JAQOTM010000458.1:63952-85083 GCA_029168755.2 Tillandsia fasciculata
TTAAACTCTTCCTTGTGAGTGAAGAGGGACTGGCTATCCTATTTCTGGAGAAACATTATGTTGGCTGCGACAAGCAACATAAGGTCCACGAAATAGGAGGATGACATGACTTTCGCTGGATGGACGAGAGAGTGGTTTGGTTACTGACCCGTGGTTTCTTGTGTGACCGGATGCCTCCTAGGCGGCAGATCCCTACCCGGGGTAACTCCTACACCCCGGAGGAGCCGGAGCAGTCTGGGCCGTCTGAGATTAGTGAGCGGAGGCCATGGTGGCCAGTTGGCGGAGAGTCACCGCCGACAGGAGCAGAGGTTCGAGCAGTTGCTTGCTCAGGTTGGGGCACTCCCCCTACTATGTAGAGGCCCTGTTCCACCTGTTGTACCATCGACTATTCCACTGGTCCTTTGGCACGTCGTCGAGCAGTGGGGCCCAGGGAGCGTTCAGGCCTTTGACCACAGCGGAGGAGCAGGAGTTTGCTGACAAACTCATTCAGTTTTGTCAGCGAGGACCACCTAGGTTCTCTGGACGGAGCACCCACCCTTGGGAGATTGGAACGTGGTTGGCGTCAATGGAGAAGTTATTCAAAGACTTCTTCATTGACCCGAAATACAGAGTTCATTTGGCTGTGCATTGTCTGGAGGGTGATGCAGATGTTTGGTGGCGTCGGGTCGAGCCGTTGGAGTTCCAGATTACCCGACAGCTACCGTGGTCGGAGTTCAGGCGGATGATCCTCGACACTTACTTCTCCACGAGCGTGAAGAAAAAGATAGAAGATGACTTGAAGAATCTCCAGCAGGGGGATCGGTCAGTGTGGGACTATTATCAGGAGTTTACGCAGTTGCTCGACTGCGTGCCTTATGTTGCCAGGGATGGGCCGCACCAGGTGGAGCTTTTTGAGACAGGACTGCGCCCTGAGATCTATACCTTGGTGCATGCCCAGAGGCTCCAGACTTTATCAGAGGCAGTGGATCATGCACAGTGGGTCGAGAGGGGAGACCACGTTGTCTCTAGACGTGGAGGCCTGGTCGCGCAGAGTTCTGAGAGGAAGCGACCAGCGACTGATGATGGGGGACAGGCCAGCTCCTGGAGGCCGCCCCGGCCGCCACCGCCTCAGTTTTCGGGCCGTGGGCGTTCGGAGCGGCGAGGGCCTGGGGGATCCCAGAGGCCCCCACAGCAGCAGCAGCAGCCACAGCGACAGCAGCAGCACTCGCAGCAGCAGAGGTCGCAGTCGCGACAGCAGGGGTCACAGCGGCAGTCCCAGCGGCAGCAGCAGCAGTCTCGGAGACCCCAGCAGCAGTCCGACAGCCCCAGTCGTCAGATAGATGTATTTTCTGTGGGGGCAGCACTATCCCAGTACTTGCGATCAGCGATGGGGACGCTGTTATACTTGTGGACAGTCTGGTCACATGCGAGCTACTTGCCCTTGCGGCGTCGACGGCTCCTTCCTCAGCCTCAGCCCCTTCAGTGCCACAGCAGCGGCCTTATACTCCAGCGAGTAGGGCTCCTTCCTCCCACCCTTCAGATCACCGACCACCAGCTCAGAGCGGGCGAGTCTACGCCGCCCAGGTAGGGGACTCCGCGGCAGCCGATCACGTGGTGGCAGGTATCACTTTACTTTTGGCACTAGAGCTCGCACTTTATTTGATACCGGTGCATCACATTCTTTTATCAGTAGATCTTTTACATCATCTCATGGACTAGAGTTAGATCGGTTGCCACATGCATTAGAGGTACAGATTCCTGCTCATATATTGCATGTAGAGGAGTGTTGTTGGTCTAGCCCTGTACAGATAGAGTCTTGGATTTTGCCAGCGGACCTGTTGGTCCTTAGTCAGCTGCGAGACTTTGACATTGTACTTGGGATGGATTGGCTGGCTCGCTATTTCGCGACGATTGATTGTGCCGCGAGGACTGTGACTTTTAGCGAGCCAGGCCAGGAGGTGTTTGTTTATAGGGGGTGCCAGAGTGCTTTCTTCGCCTCGATAGTTTCGACATCCCGTGCGAGGCAGATGATGCGCAGTGGATGCGTGGCCTTTTTGGCTTCTGTGGTTAAGGAGCCTACGGCGGCACCGGGACTCGCGGATATTCCTATTGTCCACGAGTTCCCGGATGTGTTCCCTCCTGAGCTGATTAGCATGCCGCCGGATAGGGAGATTGAGTTTTTGATTGACGTAGTCCCAGGAACTGCGCCAATCTCTAAGGCTCCTTACCGTATGGCACCGGCTGAGCTGCGAGAGTTAAAGGCGCAACTACAGGACTTAATGGATAAAGGTTTTGTAAGACCGAGTGTATCGCCTTGGGGAGCGCCGGTGCTATTTGTGAAGAAGAAGGATGGTTCACTTCGACTTTGTGTTGATTACCGGGAGCTGAATAAAGTGACCATCAAGAACAAGTACCCTTTGCCGCGCATTGATGACTTATTTGATCAGCTGCAAGGGTCTTGTGTCTTCTCCAAGATTGATTTACAGTCTGGTTACCACCAATTGAAGGTGAAGGCCGAGGACATCCCAAAGACGGCGTTCAGGACGCGGTACGGGCATTATGAGTTCACCGTCATGCCTTTTGGATTGACAAATGCCCCTGCTGCTTTTATGGATTTAATGAACAGGATTTTTCGACCATACTTGGATCGGTTCGTCGTCGTTTTCATTGATGATATCCTGGTTTACTCCCGGAGCGATGCAGAGCATGAGGAGCACTTGAGGATTGTGCTGCAACTTCTGAGAGAGAGGAAGTTGTATGCCAAGTTGTCTAAGTGCGAATTTTGGCTTCGGGAGGTTGTCTTTTGGGCCACGTGATTTCAGCCGCTGGAGTGGCAGTAGACCCGGCGAAGATTGAGGCAGTCCGGGATTGGCCCCGACCGACGACGGTATCTGAGGTCCGCAGTTTTATGGGCTTGGCTGGGTATTACCGTCGGTTTGTGGAAGGTTTTGCGAAACTTTCCACACCCCTCACTCGTCTGACGCGAAAAGGGATTAAGTTTGTTTGGAGTGAGGATTGCCAGAGGAGCTTTGAGGAATTAAAGAACAGATTGATGACGGCTCCTATCCTTTCCCTCCCTGTTATGGGGAAAGGATACGTGATTTATAGTGATGCATCGCACAGTGGACTTGGTTGCGTGCTGATGCAGGAGGGTAGGGTAATCGCTTATGCTCTCGGCAACTGAAGGATTATGAAAAGAATTACCCTACCCATGACTTGGAGCTAGCTGCAGTGATTTTCGCATTGAAGTTGTGGCGCCATTACCTGTATGGGGAGCACTGCGAGATATACACAGACCACAAGAGCCTGAAATACCTGTTTACACAGAAGGAGCTCAACCTGAGGCAGCGCAGATGGTTGGAGTTGTTGAAGGACTTCGATGTGGACATATTATACCATCCTGGCAAGGCCAACGTGGTTGCTGATGCCCTGAGCAGGAGAGCAGTACAGAGCCTATCCTTGATGATCACTGAGCAGGCGCCACTACTGGAGCAGATGAGGCGGCGGCTCGAGGTTGTGTCCCCTGGGGTCTCTGCTAGACTTATGTCTCTAGTCGTGCAGCCCACTCTGCTGGACAGGATTCGGGAAAACAGAGTGAGGACCCCCACCTGATGAGGATTCGAGAGCAGATTCAGACTGATGTGACAGGGGATTTTTCAGTTGATGCTTCGGGAGTACTCGGTACAGGGACCGAGCTTGCGTGCCTATGGATGCAGAGATCCGAGAGCAGATCTTGAGGGAGGCCCACTATACACCTTATACCATCCATCCTGGTGGGACTAAGATGTATAAGGACCTCAAGGCACAGTTTTGGTGGAATGGGATGAAAAGAGACATTGGGAGATTTGTGGCACACTGTTTAACTTGTCAGCAAGTAAAGGCTGAGCATCGTGTACCTGCTGGCAAGTTGCAGAGTCTCCCAATCCCTGAATGGAAATGGGAACATGTTACGATGGATTTTGTCACTGGGTTGCCGAGAGCACAGACGGGAGCGGATGCTATTTGGGTAGTCGTGGACAGGCTTACCAAGTCCGCTCACTTTTTACCGGTACAGATGACTTGGCCGATGGAGCGACTGGCGCAGGTGTACTTGGCTGAGGTGGTCAGATTGCACGGGATACCCGTTTCCATCGTATCAGATAGAGACCCGAGGTTTGTTTCGCACTTCTGGAGGAGTTTACAGACAGCCTTGGGGACACAGCTCCGGTTTAGCACAGCATTCCACCCACAGACCGATGGGCAGTCAGAGCGCACGATTCAGACCCTCGAGGATATGTTGAGAGCCTGCGTTCTGGACTTTGGAGGAGGGTGGTACCGACACTTGGGATTAGTTGAGTTTGCGTACAACAACAGCTATCAAGCGAGCATTCAGATGGCTCCGTTTGAAGCGTTGTATGGACGCAAGTGTCGGTCACCACTATATTGGAGTGACGTGGGTGAGAAGAAGACTTTGGGTCCTGATCTACTACTTGAGGCAGAGGAAAAGGTCAGAGTGGTACGGCGACATCTCGAGACTGCCCAGAGTCGACAGAGGAGTTATGCTGATACTCGACGGCGAGACTTAGAGTTCCAGGTGGGCGACCATGTCTTTTTGAAAGTCTCGCCTTCGAAGGGGATTCGGAGATTTGGTATTCGTGGGAAACTGAGCCCTCGTTATATTGGACCTTTCGAGGTGTTGGAGCGCATAGGGCCAGTTGCCTACAGGCTTGCACTTCCTCCCAGATTAGCAGGTGTCCACGATGTGTTTCATGTATCGACTCTGAGGAGGTATGTGTTTGACCCGTCGCACATTATCGATTTCGCCCCATTGGAGATCGCCGAGGACTTGAGCTACGTCGAGCGACCGTTGAGGATTTTGGACCGGGAGGTTAGAGAGTTGCGCAGCCGAACCATCCCTTATGTGAAGATCCTCTGGAGCAGTCATGATGAGCGCGAGGCTACTTGGGAGCTGGAGTCAGCGATGATGGATGCCTACCCCTACTTGTTCGAGGCCCCAGCCTGAGGTATGACTTTTGTTTCGAGGACGAAACTTTTCCTTGTAGGGGAGGATGTAGTGTTCTGGTTTTTCCCATGCAGTTTCCCGATGAATCCACCTTGTATAACACCTAGTGTTGGTGTCTGGTCTATGGTGCACCAAAGGGTGCCACAGATGGACCCTGTGAGATTTTGTAACTATTTGGGCCTTCGGCTGTATTTGCCGAAAGTTAGAAATTGAATTTGGCCAAACGGAGGTTGGATTTGGATTCAGCGCGGAAAAACGCTTGAAAACGGCTATTTGCTTGTTGAATTTGGAGTCCGGATGACCAAAAACGGGCTTCCGGAAGTTATCGGGGCTTTTGGGTGCATGGGGGAGTGTCGGTGGACCGCCAACTGCCACGTGGCGGCCTATAATTGGCCGGTTCGCGACGTTCGGTCCACGGAGCGGCGCGGCTGGGTGCATGAGCCCGGCGCAGGACACGTGGCAGGCGGGGACTGGCGGGCCTTTGGTGCGCGGTCCACGGGAACTCGACCGGCGGTGCAGCGGTTTGAACGCCGGTGCACGGGTTCAGGCGGGAACCACGTTTCGACCCGTGGTTGGCCCGTGCCTGGAGCGCGGTCCACGGAGTTCCCTGCGCGGGTGCATGGACCCGGCGCAGGGACACGTGGCGGCTGGTGAGAGGCGGGCTCAGCATGCGCGGTGTACGGGGTCCGTGGAGGCCCGCCTCGGGACAGGGCGCGCGCAGGGGGGCGCTGACGCGGCTGTCGGCCGCACTCGAGTGCGCCACGCGTCGCAACGCGAGAGGCGGCCGCACTCGAGTGCGCCACGCGTCGGCCCGCGGTTGGCGGTCCGTACCTACCCCGCTGACCGCGGGAGGACACGTGGCGCGCGGCAGGGTGCATTGCACCGCTGTCCCCTGTTATGGGGACACGTGTCAGCCCCAGGAATTTCCGGGCGCGTCGGACGGGGGCTGTCCGACCCCTCTTCGGGTTTTCGGGCGCCCGAAAGTTGCGCCCGAAAACCCGGCCCACTTGACTTTGGGCTGTGCCTATAAATAGGACTCCTTAGTTCTTTTGCGGGCTTTTTAGACTTCTTTTCACTGTGGACTCTTCAGAGAAGTTCTTCCCCTCACAGTATACTATCCATTGGAGGACTTTGAGGATTTGTGGAGGCACGCAACCCGAGGTTAGCTATTTTGCGGCGCGGCGCGACGCTTGTTCACCTTCGACCCGCTTCGTCCCTTTTCAGTGTTTGGGCTCCCCCGACTCACCCCGACCTCCTTTTTCGACGATTCTTGCGCCATCGGACTCTCGACTGGTAGGACTTCAACTTTCGTGTTTTGAGCTTCATCGATTTCCGTGCTGATCTTTGAGTTTTTCGGGCTCCCATTTGACCCATTTTTCTTCGCGGATTGTTGGACAGCACCGCAGTGTTCCGGCTGTAACTTTGCGCTCAGGCATCGGATCGAGGCGATTCAAGAGGCAAAATTCATCTACATTTCGCAAGGAATCTCCTGGATTTTTCTCAGATTTTTGTGGATTTTTCGCGAAGGTGAGAATCTCCTTTTTCTGTAGTTCTTCGTTACAGAAATTTTGTACAGTTTGGATTGGGTTGTTCCCCTTGCCGGATTTTTATCTCAGCGTAGGAAACTCCGATTTGGGCGTGCAGGTACTCGTTTCGACGGGCTCGTCGCGAGGATCGCGATAGTATTTTTCTGGGATTTTTCTGGGCATCTTTCGCAGGTGAAAATTTGAGAACTCTGGACTGTGGTTTTAGGGGACAGATTTTGGGAAATTGAGAATGAATAGCTTATGTGTTGTCTTTGGGGTATGTTGTACAGATTCGTGACCAGTTTTGGACAGAGCGAGAGATTCGCATTTGGGGACTTGGATTAGCGCTCGAGGTGGGTGATGTTGTGAACCTCCTACTTGTGAATGTCACTAGGCCTATTGGAATGCCTTGATCATGTGTTACTAATTGTGGATGTATCAAGCATGCTTGTATGAGATTAAGATTCCTTTGATAATATTTGCATTGTTAGCAAGCTACAAGTTAGTGAGCGGTATTTCCATGTTTTAGATATGTAGTTTAATTATATGAAAATAATGCTATAGCCATATCATGTTGTATGTTAAGTGAAGGTTTGAGCATGTGGTTAGAATTCATGTTGTAAAGAGGGGAGACTTGATAGTAGATTATGCATCCAAATTGTATCATGAATCATATGTCATGCCACGTATACATTAGAGGTTCCAAATACTTAATGTTGCATATGTTAGAATAATTGAAATGATTTTATCAAGTAAAGGACTTTGCATGCTTGAATGGTCATCTAGTTAGGCCACCTTTTTCTGCTACACATACATGCTGGAATTGACTTAGGAGAAACCATGCTTTTTATTCATTCTCCTGATGTCTAGTTTTAGGGGATTGTGTAGTCAGATGTTCAGAGTTGGAACAGTTGGGGATTGATGATTGGGTGTTGCGGCAACCGCGGACTGGGGGCGGTTGACCGGCTTATTAGTATTATTATTATTATTGCATCAGATTGGAGGTGAGGGATCGGGCTTCTTTAGTGGATGGTCTTACCCACATGTTTAGAGTCTTGATCCAGTCCTGCTACATCAGATACTTATGGTTACATACTTTACTCGTGTGGGTCGCTCCCCTCGAGTGCCACTCCGGAGTAGGCTTAGGGCCGTGCCGTGTGCCGGTCAGTTGGATACTTTTAGGGCCGTGCCGTGTGCCGGTCGGTTGGATACTTTTGGGATCGTGCCGGGTGCCGATCAGTTACTTGTTCTTGAGAGGACAGCAGAGCAGGCAGTACCAGTGTTACTGGTGTTCGATTGGGTTGGTCTTGTAGTCTGTGACATCCTGGTCCATATCATTAGCTATTCCTTTAGCTAGGCATCTTTGAGGCATGATAGGGGTAGCTCTTCATCAGTAGTTTTACTTATAGCTTACCACCTTGTGTTATTTTTCCGCCTCTGATAGTCCTAGTGGGCATGCTCGAGTTTGAGGTCTACCCACTAGGGGAGGCTACTGTTTTTATAGTAGTTCTCACCCCCCACTGTTTTCTCTTTTCTTTCCCCTCTTTGTTTTGCAGAGTCTTCTGCGGGATTTGCGGGACCCTCTACCCAGGATCGAGGTAAGAGGATAGCTGATTAGATAGATACTTCCCGGGTTTCGAGCTTTGTAGTTTTGGATGTATCCCCTGTACTCTCAGACAGTTGTATTTTTTTGTTATTTTGGGTCTGGCTTCTGCCAGCTGGTTGTATTTACTTCGTGAGCTGGGAGAGACACTTGCACTTATTTGAGAGCTTTATTGTACTTTTACTTTCCAGCTTTTGTCTGAGATGTTTTAGTTTTAGTTAGCTCTGTTGTATGCTCCTTTATTATATTATTTCTTATATCTGAGCAGGTTACCAGCGCTTCGTGTACACGGGAAATACCGTGTGCTCGGCGGATCTGTGTTTGAGCCCGGGTTCTGGTTTACACCCGGGGCGTGACAGACAAACCGTGGGAACTCCATCCACAAGAGACCTGATACCCAATCTGATGCATAAGAAATCTCCGGTCAACCGCCCAATGTCCGCGGTTGCCGCAATACCCTGCCTGTCCCAAAACCCAAGAACCTGACTACACTATCCCATCCACCTGCTCGCGCACGAGCTGCAAATACCCTGAGCCTCAAATGAAAGGAGAAAAGAATAACAAAAGGGGTTTCTCCTATGTCAATTCCAGCATGATAGTGTAGCAGAAAAAGGTGGCCTATCTAGGTGACCATACAAGCATGCAAATGTCCCGAGATGGTATATATAAATTAAAGCAGATATCGATATGATCTTACCTTGTTAAAGCATGCTGATAAATGCATAAGGACAGTAAATAGGAGATAACCTGTGCCTGTCTATACCTCATGCCCAAGCCCACAATTTATTAAACAGCCTTCTAATCATAGAAGCTACTCCAATGCCTAGTGGGTAATCAAAAGTAGGGGTTCACAACAACACCAAAGATCACAAACATGTCCCACATATGACATCTGGTCCACCGCCTACTATCCGCGGTAGCCATAATACCCCAGAAGCTAAAATCCAGGCCCCGGCTACACTATGCCAATCCCCTGCTCAAACCCGAGCAACAAATAGTCACCTGACTAAACAATAGGGGGAGAAGAAGCAAATAGGTTTCTTCTAAATCAAATCCCAACATAAAGTGTAGCGATAAGAAATGGCCCTACAAAATGTCCAAATAAGCCAGCCTAAGTCCTCATGAGAGATAGGAGAAAAAATGTGACAATTAGTGGTTCGACCAGTGTATCAATTAATAGCTTCACCTGGGTATAATCATCATGCTAAAATCATAATCCGACCACACCTGTCTATAATCTGCTAATCACCCTCATATAAACCATCCCCCTATGTCTGTCCGAAATATCCTCAAGTGGTACCCTCCCGCAAGACATTTCATAATATCCCATCATAAAAGTAAATCTCCCATGCTAAGTTAAATGCCAATAATATTCCCAAAAGCATGTATAAGATCCAACCACTATCACGTTTCCACTATGATATTATCCATATGATAGGCTCACAATGATTTCTATTTAGCATGCATGTGCAGTAGATGATCATTCAACATGTCCAAAAGAGATGATCTCTCTAATATTCCTAGTGGGGTATCAGAACGAGGGATATAGCAACCACCCACCTGGAAAAGCGCAATCCAAGTCTCAAAAGTGTCCTCACCCAATAAAAGATCACCTGCCGCGATAACTGCAAAATTATACACAGGGGTGTCCAAAAATTACACACAAGTTCCAAATCTGCACATACAAACTCATACAAAAATCAGTCCCAAAGATGTCCAAATTCACCTGCTGAGAATGCCTAGAAAATTCCCAGAAGAATATCACAGCGATCCTCGCGTCGATACCTTCGAAACGGCTGCTTGCACGCCCAAATCTGAGTGCGGTAAGTCAAGATATTAATTCGACAAGGTAGTACACTCAACACAATCTGTATCAAAAATACTGTAGCACTAAACACAGGGAAAACAGGGATTTTCACCTCGAAATAAATCTCTGAAAAATCCAAGAAAAATACGAGCGTGTTCCTCGCGATCAGTAGATGAAAAAGTTGTAAAGAACGTTCCCGTCTGACGCTCGTGCGTGAAGATATGGCCTCCACAATCCGCTGCTGTCCCAAAATCTCTCACAGAAAAGGGTAACCATTGTTACCTCGGGATCCGAGCCAAGGAGTCAAAATCGGAATGCGCGATCAAAATGAAAGATGAAGCCCTACCTGTCGTGAAGCCGACGGCGCAAAAGTGACAGAAAAAGGAGCTCGGGGTAGGCCAGGGGAATCATCACACTGCCGCTGCGACGAAGGAGGACACCGGAAACACAACGTCGTGCCGCGCCGTAAAATCCAGAACCTCGGGATGCGAGCTCCTAAAAATCTGAAATTCTACAGAAAGAACCAGCACTCGAAGATGAAAATCTTCACTGATGGGAGCTCGGGGAGATGGGGCTTCGAAGTGGCAAAAATGGCTAAGTAAAACTCCCTCGGATGCAACCATGAAGAAAAACCAAATCGAACAATTCCCAAAATACCAGATGAGTCCCAAAACAGCAAACATCTGTAGAAGGCCTCTGAAACGCCGCCACGTGTCCCCTCCCAAAGTCACCGCGCACACGTGCGTGGCGTCAGCGCGGCATGGCGCGCACGCGCCCCGAGGCAACCAAATCCTGTTCCGTGGACCGGGTGCACGACACCACCAAATCACGAGCTGCCACGTGTCACCCACCGGTCCACCGTGCACCCGAAGAAATTCCGTGGACCGCGCCTCCTGAACCAACCAACCACAAGCCGCCACGTGGCACCGCCCTGGTGCACGCCCGCCGCCGTGGACCGCGCGCTTGCCCACGCCCCTGCGCGCCTGCCCGCGCCGCGCGCCGCCGCTGTGCCGCTTGCCCGAGGCTGCGCCGCCGCCCGGCGGCGCTACCCGCCGCCGCCGGCGATCGCCGGAACAGTAATATACTGTAGCAACCTCCAAAAATAGCAAGTAAATAGCCCATCTTGACCGTTTTCGCGCGCTGATTCCAAAACGGTGTCCGTTTTGCCAAATTCCAATCCTATAATTTGCCGGAGGCTCCCGGAAAGGTATCTTTGATCCGAATTTCGCGCCGAGTCCAAATTTGATATCCATTTGCGCGAAACACCTCTAAACATCCGACGGGGTCTTCCGGTTACCCACGTGATCCATTTGAAGTCCCGAGTCCATCACTTGTGTCCAAATTGGCGCACGAACACCGCCGACATGCCCCAAAGGCCTCCAGAAGCTACTGGTGACACTGTAGAAGCCCTGCAAAGATCCGGGTCACCACATCCTCCCCCACTAAAAGAAAGTTTCGTCCTCGAAACTAAAGCAACTCCCAAGGAGTCTCAGAAACTAGGGGTCAATGCTCAACACCGCCGTCTCCAGCTCCCAAGTCACCTATCACTCCCCATGATTACTCCTCAGCAACGACATCAACAATAACCAGAATGGCATAGCCCGATTGCGCAATTCCCTCACCTCACGAGCCGGAATTCGCAACGGGCGTCCCTCGTACTCCAAACTCTCACAGGGCTCAAAAGAAGCGAGTCAATCACGGGCGAGGGGTCCAAAACATAACACTCCTGTGCTGAGACGCAGAAAAACCTCAAAACTCCAACAAAAGACTGGGGGAAAGGAACGAACAGCCCGAGTAACATGCTCTAAAATCACTCCCAAGAGCCTACTCAACCAAAGCGACCCGAATCACATCCACGCAAACACCTGCACAGAAAAGGGGCCCTAACAAGCAGGGGTTCACACTCGGTCGCCCCCAAAACTCAACCACCCAAGTGGATTGCTCAGCCGCAGCCTCTCATCAAAAGGGATCCTCTGGGACACAAACTCAAACCCTGTACACCAGAATGCCCCACACAGCGCCAGCTATAGAATCGTAAAACTCAACCCCATAAGCTCTTATGCTCCAGGTATCCGCCACCACAGTGGCCCTGTCGGGGTGATACTGGATGCTCAACAAAATCCAATGGTAGCTCTACAGCCACTATGGGAGGTATCACTATAACTCGCAAATCCATCTCCCACCACTGACTAGGTTAAAATCGGCGCTGGTACCAATCTCATCATCCGCTCGTCAAGCTCTGCTGGCACTATCCGGTCCAAAAGCTCCTCACCCCAACAATAACCGTCGATCTCGTCCAGTCTTAAATAGCATCCAATTTGGCCGGATTTCCACCGCCGCCCCTACGGCTAGAATATGTAATCCAGGAAGATATGCTCTCGAAGCTAAAACTTGTACCACAACGACTTGGCATAAAGCTTCTTCCTCACAGACCTTGTCACATCATCTACAAATGCTCCACAAGCTCTAAATCACTCAGGGAGGGGTAAAACCAAAATATCCCTGGAGGATGCCGCTATCAAACCGTTCAAGCCCAACTGAAACACAGAATTCCTCAATCTTAAAGGCAACAGGGCATTAGTCATTCCATTGGCCTCACTGTACTCATAATGCCCCTACCGTGTCCTGAACACCATCTAGACAAAGTCCTCAGCTGTAATTCCAAGTAGGTGCGGCATCATACAAAAACTGCCGGAATATAGCTCCATCAAAAGGTTCTAAATAATACCTGGACCTGCCTGGGCTCCAATCCCAAAGGGCTCTCACCGTCGTGTATCAACGACGCGGCACTAGGTCAAACAGACCCTCTATCCATCAAATCCACGCCCTACGACATCAACTCTCGCAGCTCTAAAGGCGATATCCAATGAGGTGCTATTGAAGTTGGCGCGGTTTCCAGAACCACGTCAACCGCAATCTTAATCCCCCTATCTGGCGGCATAATCATCGGCTCAGGTGGACTCACACCCGGAATTTCATGGGCAATAGGGATATCCTTAAGTCCCGCTGCCGCCGTAGGCACCTCTCACACAGTCGCTGTAACCTGTGTGCTCAAACAGTCTCAATAAACAAGCCATCTATTGTCTGCCTCGCAGAAAATCAAAGTCCTTTCTCTCAGCAGTTAAACCTCCTGTGGCACTATGCCAACCAATCCCAAGCACTGGGTCAAACACCAACTGCCACAAATACCAATAAGTCTGCCGGCATAACTCACGGCCTCTGCTGCACTGGACATGATCCACAAACCTTCCCCACCTACACAATACTAACAGTAACCTGTACCTCAAGTGCATGTGGTAACGACTCTACCTCTAGTCCATGCAGGAAAGCAACATGCCCTAACTCCGACTGCTGTGATGAAATCACACCTGCGACAACTCAATCCACTACCGTGGCGCCCTCCCACCGGGCGGCACAGATTCATCCACTCGATGCAAGTGGTCGTCGCTCAGCCTGCCAAAATATCTAGACCAATCACAAAGGGAGCACGACCTCTGTCCATGCTCACACTGAGGTGACGAATATGGTCTCTCGCAGACAGCCAATCCACGCTACCGCTGCGCCACTCTGATAAAAGGGCTGATGCTGTCATCGGGGTCCACCCAACCTCTGACATCCCAGAAATCCCCCTGGATATCATCGTCATACGACCAAACACAATTGATTCATGCAATTTCTTATACAATTATCCTTACTAAGCTCACCCCTCAATCACATATAGTGCACCCCAAACATGCCAGTTATCAATCACACAGGGTAACATCCCCCTTGGGTAAGCTTTACATAATCCATCCACAAGGATATCCACCATCCTGGAAGGGAAAACGGAAACATCTCTGCCGGCCGATCTGTCCTCCAACACCTAGCGCCAAGCGCCTCCATCCAAGACTCGCCTCTGGCGGCAGACCCCTATCCAAAGGAACTGCAACACTACGCTCCATACACAAAGCCTACTCCATCGAGGCATCCAAAATCCAAAACGGGGGAAATCAAATAACCTGAAAGGTATCCTGACGTAGTCCACTCACAGTCACGCATATCCAATGCGCCACGTCCCCCAAATCATAGAGCGCGCAGTTTGACAACTGCGTAAACCCTTTAACACAAGGAGGCTGTCAAGTAGTCTCTCCATCACCACCAACCACGATCCTACCCCAAGAGGTTCCAAACTTAATCCTATGAATCGGGGTGGTTCACCTGCCAAAACTGGCTCGACTGATCATTGGTGTCCCATAGCTCATCAGCTGTCAACTATCCATCCTGTCTCGGCGCCTCGGCACTAAACATTGGCACGAAGGGGCTACTCACTCCATCGATACCACAGAAATCCCCGCCCCTAAGGATACTGCAACGGGTGGTCTCAGAAAGAAGCACTGTCGAGCTGCCCGCTGCTCCGACAACTGTGTCACAAAACCAGATGCTCGCTCACTCTGCCGCTGATAAGCCTCTGACAATCCTGTCATCTGGGTCCGGAGCTCTCTGACTCCAATCTGGTATCCGGCCCGAAACAACTAGCTCAGACCCAACTGCTGCACCAAAGTGCACCCGGGACAGAGCCCAAAGTCGGGGAGACACCGCTCGCCACGACAAACCACAAATCAGCACACCCCAAACACTCGACCCAATCTAGCGAAAGTCAAAGACATCCCTCTATTTCTGTAACCTTATGTTGTCTGCAGCCAACATAACTGTCCCACAGAAATAGAATATGTCGATCCCTCTTCACTCACAGGAAGAGTCAAACAATAAATCACCGACTTTCGCAAAATGTCACGTCTCTCACGCCCTAACATCCTAGGGTCCGCCAAAAGCCTAGGGTTTCCTAAGTCCCAACTGACCTATCCCTAAGCTCTGATACCAACTTATCTGTCACGCCCCGGGTGTAAACCAGAACCCGGGCCCGTCTACAGATCCGCCGTGCACACGGTATTTCCCGTGTACACGAAGCGCCAACAACCTGCTCAGATATACAAGATATAATAAAAGAGCAATAAAAACAGAGCTGAACTAAAACTAATACATCTCAGACTGAAGCTGGAAATAAAATACAATACATCTGTATAAATGATACATCAGTCTCTCCCAGCTCACAAATAATAAATACAACCTGCTGGCAAAAGCCAGTCCCAACAGTGAAAGTACA
This sequence comes from Tillandsia fasciculata, assembly GCA_029168755.2. Taxonomy (NCBI): domain Eukaryota; kingdom Viridiplantae; phylum Streptophyta; class Magnoliopsida; order Poales; family Bromeliaceae; genus Tillandsia; species Tillandsia fasciculata. The sequence continues at coordinate 79,013 of JAQOTM010000458.1, forward strand.
ACCGTCTGAGGAAAACATGGGTACCCCAACAGTCCAGCTAACACGCTCATCCTGCCTCGAGATCTATCTACTCAGCCGTCCTCTCTCCTCGACCCGCCACTGAAAGCCCAGTAGCACCCGCAGAAGACACTGCAAGACAAGGGGAAAGGAAAAGAGGAAAGAAGAATGGGGGTGAGAACTACTAGTAAACCAGTAGCCTCCCCTAGTGGGTAAAACCTCAAACTCTGACACGCCCACTAGGTCTACCAGAGGCAAAAGGGAACAAAGGTGGTATGCTAAAAAGAATAAGACTCCTGATGAAAAGCTACCACTAGAATGCCTCTAAATATGATACCGAAATGAAAGTCCGTATGAATGCATCAGGAAACAATATCTGACCAAATAAACCCAATCGAATCCACCAGTAAAACTGGTACTGCCTGCTCTGCTGTCTCAAGTATCTACTAACAGATCGGCACTCACTGACCGGAACTCGGGGTCCGGTACTCACTGGCCGCTATGTCAATCGCCTACTCCGGAGTGGCACTCGAGGGGAGCGACCCACACGAGTAAGTAAAATATCTCAGTATCTCAAGTATCACTGTATAGCAGGACTGGATCGTGACCATGATCAAGTGGGAAAAACCCTCCACAAAATAGCCCGATCCCAACCCGGTGCAAGTTAGACAAACCGTGGGAACTCCATCCACAAGAGACCTGATACCCAATCTGATGCATAAGAAATCTCCGGTCAACCGCCCAATGTCCGCGGTTGCCGCAATACCCTGCCTGTCCCAAAACCCAAGAACCTGACTACACTATCCCATCCACCTGCTCGCGCACGAGCTGCAAATACCCTGAGCCTCAAATGAAAGGAGAAAAGAATAACAAAAGGGGTTTCTCCTATGTCAATTCCAGCATGATAGTGTAGCAGAAAAAGGTGGCCTATCTAGGTGACCATACAAGCATGCAAATGTCCCGAGATGGTATATATAAATTAAAGCAGATATCGATATGATCTACCTTGCTAAAGCATGCTGATAAATGCATAAGGACAGTAAATAGGAGATAACCTGTGCCTGTCTATACCTCATGCCCAAGCCCACAATTTATTAAACAGCCTTCTAATCATAGAAGCTACTCCAATGCCTAGTGGGTAATCAAAAGTAGGGGTTCACAACAACACCCAAGATCACAACATGTCCCACATATGACATCTGGTCCACCGCCTACTATCCGCGGTAGCCATAATACCCCAGAAGCTAAAATCCAGGCCCCGGCTACACTATGCCAATCCCCTGCTCAAACCCGAGCAACAAATAGTCACCTGACTAAAAATAGGGGGAGAAGAAGCAAATAGGTTTCTTCTAAATCAAATCCCAACATAAAGTGTAGCGATAAGAAATGGCCCTACAAAATGTCCAAATAAGCCAGCCTATGTCCTCATGAGAGATAGGAGAAAAATGTGACAAATAGTGGTTCGACCAGTGTATCAATTAATAGCTTCACCTGGGTATAATCATCATGCTAAAATCATAATCGGACCACACCTGTCTATAATCTGCTAATCACCCTCATATAAACCATCCCCTATGCCTGTCCGAAATATCCTCAAGTGGTACCCTCCCGCAAGACATTTCATAATATCCCATCATAAAAGTAAATCTCCCATGCTAAGTTAAATGCCAATAATATTCCTAAGCATGTATAAGTTCCAACCACTATCACGTTTCCACTATGATTTATCCATATGATAGGCTCACAATGATTTCTATTTAGCATGCATGGGCAGTAGATGATCATTCAACATGTCCAAAAGAGAGGATCTCTCTAATATTCCTAGTGGGTATCAGAACGAGGGATATAGCAACCACCCACCTGGAAAAGCGCAATCCAAGTCTCAAAAGTGTCCTCACCCAATAAAAGATCACCTGCCGCGATAACTGCAAAATTATACACAGGGGTGTCCAAAAATTACACACTAGTTCCAAATCTGCACATACAAACTCATACAAAAATCAGTCCCAAAGATGTCCAAATTCACCTACTGAGAATGCCTAGAAAATTCCCAGAAAAATATCACAGCGATCCTCGCGTCGATACCTTCGAAACGGCTGCTTGCACGCCCAAATCTGAGTGCGGTAAGTCAAGATATTAATTCGACAAGGTAGTACACTCAACACAATCTGTATCAAAAATACTGTAGCAGCAAACACAGGGAAAACAGGGATTTTCACCTCGAAATAAATCTCTGAAAAATCCAAGAAAAATATGAGCGTGTTCCTCGCGATCAGTAGATGAAAAAGTTGTACAAGAACGTTCCCGTCTGACGCTCGTGCGCGAAGATATGGCCTCCACAATCCGCTACTGTCCCAAAATCTCTCACAGAAAAGGGTAACCATTGTTACCTCGGGATCCGAGCCAAGGAGTCAAAATCTGTCACGCCCCGGGGGTTTTATTTTTAGCGGAAACGGTACACAAAGGTAAGCGTGAGGTGCGTACAAAATTTTCTTTAAAATCTCCTTCCCCGGCGCGTGCCCAGACCCGCCACATATACAGATTCACTCGAAAGTCGGCAGAGTCTCCTCTGTATATGCACGGCGTCGCGGCTATTACACCCGTCAAACACAAGCAATCACTTCCAATTAATCACAACAGTTTAATGTAGCATGGTGCATGAAGACTAAACAATACCCGTGGCCAGTCAAGTTGAAAGTATAAACTCACTGTTTTGAAAAACAGGCCCACACGGCCTTAGGTTTTTGAAACCATTTTACGAAGTCCTTTTTCTTTTGCTTTCTGGTTGATTTGTTTAGAAAACGCCAACCGGGAATAATAAAGGAAAAGAAAGTACTCAACATCCACACGACCCCACAAGGTATCGAGAACCACACAATAACTTACAGTTCCGAATGAAATGCAAGCAGAGAGAATAATAAAAACAGCATACTAGGGCCCCTCAGCCCGACTGCTACCACCTCGGCCTCACCGTCGCCTACCTCTACCCCCTGGAGGTACCTGTCACAGAGTGGGTAGTCAGTGACACTATCATAAAAACAGTACTAAGCAGTAAAGTAGTACCAAACCATAAAGTGAGACTAGCTGGGGCAATCCACTTCTCTCAACGGGTAACACCTGTATCACCTGTAACACTTTATCACCTTTAACACCAGCAATACCTGTAACACCTGTAACACTTTTAACACCTTTAACCCTGTAACACCTGACCGCGCGTCGGATCCAACCGGCGTCCCACACTGACCCCATCGGGATCCAATCCCTTCGTCGGGTCCCACACCTGACCCCATCGGGATCCAATCCCTTCGTCGGGTCCCACACCTGACCCCATCGGGATCCAATCCCTTCGTCGGGTCCACACCCTGACCCATCGGGATCCAATCCCTTCGTCGGGTCCCACCGCTCGCACCTTCGTGCCTCAAACCCCACACCTACGGGGGCCCCACTACGTCACCTCGTGGGTAAACACGGGTCAAAGACCGCCTTTCCGGAAAAGAGCACCCTTTGCGGTGGCCAAACCGCGGATGCGCGTGTCGCACTCGAGCATAGTAACAAAACACGGGGTAATATAGTAAATCATAGAAGCCGTCAGTGTTAGTACAGGTTAACATAATATTTAACATCCTCCCCGGAACACTACATTACCAAACCTCGGGAGAAAAACCCACACTGTTCAATCCAGCACAAGGTCCATATAAAGTTTAGAACATCCCTTCTTTTTCTATATTTTCTTTTTCTCTTTGTTCTAAACTTTAGCACAGTCAAACAAGTAGTGCCTATCACCCTTCGATCTTTAACCCCAAGTACGCACAAGATTGAACCCACCCATTTAGTAGAATTAAAGCAGGACTGAAAGCAACAACCCACCTTGTTGTCGCGCTCCTGACCGATGTTAGGTTCTCTCGTGTCTCGGGTACCCGCCCGGGCCTACACGAATCTCGATTTCGTTGGCTAGGGTTGATCTAGGGGATGATCGTCCTGTTCTTGGGTGAAGGGTATGCGGCGTTCTTCCTTTCTCCTCACCCGCTCCGCCTTGCTTCTCCTCTCGATCGATTGGGGAAAGGGTACGCTCGGTTGGGAAACTGGAAGTTTGGGGAAATTGTGTTTCCTTTTTCCGTTCCTTTCGGGTTTCGTACGTAGGGGGTTAAGGGAGTTGTGGGGAGTTGTGGGGAGTGGCCGGTAGTTGGGGGAAGTAGTGGGAAGTTGGGGCGGTTAGTGGGGAAGTGGGGAAGTTGGGGGAAGTAGTGGGAAGTTGGGGCGGTTAGTGGGGAAGTGGTGGGAAGTTGGGGGAGTAGTGGGAAGTTGGGGCGGTTAGTGGGAAGTGGTGGGAAGTTGGGGCGGTTAAGAAGCGGGAGCGGTTAGAAAGGGGAATTAACCAAATTTAAATCAAACGCGGTAATTAACACGGGTACGAATCGGGGTCGGTCCGCCTCAAAAACCGTGCTGGTTGCCTGAATCGTTAGCCAACTTCCGGAATTATTCCGGGAGATTCCGGCGTCGGAATTCAAAACCGATTTCGCCGCCGTTCTCCGTTTCGCGAGTCTATTAACTAAAAATACCCGCCGGCCCCGACGGTCTGTCCGGAAACAAGAAATTATTCGATCACCTCCGAGTCTAATTGAAATAAACAAACCAAAAGTGGACCCTAGCAATTATTTTAAACCGGCGGTTACTACATCACTCACCTCTTAAAACGAGTTTCGTCCTCGAACTCATTCCTGGTTCTCGGTAAAGAGATGGGGGTAGCCCTCCCCATCTTCGATTCCAACTCCCACGTCGCCTCCCGCTCCTCGTGGTTGTTCCAGAGCACTTTCACGTAGGGAATGACTCGGTTTCGAAGTGCCTTGCTTTCTCTTGCTAGGATCCGCACCGGGGTTTCCTCGAAGCTTAGGTCCTCCTTTAGTTCGAGCGTCGAGACGTCCAGGACATGCGACGGGTCGGGAAGGTATTTCTTAAGCATCGAAACGTGGAACACGTCGTGAATCCGATCGAGGTTTGGTGGTAGGGCAAGGCGATAAGCCACTGGGCCAATCCGTTCCAGGATCTCGAATGGCCCCACAAACCGCAGGGCTCAGTTTGCCTTTTAACCCAAATCGCTTGATTCCCTCGACGGCGAGACCCGCAAAAAAAAAAAACACGTGTTCCCCACCTGGAACTCTAAATCGCGGCGTTTCCGATCCGCATAGCTCTTTGGTCGACTTGGGCGGTTAGTAAACGCTGTCTGATGAGGCGCACCTTTTCTCTGTTTCCTCCACCAACTCGGGTCCCAAAAGTTTTCCGTTCTCCCAAGTCGTCCCAACAGATCGGGGATCGCAGCGTCTCCCGTATAAAGCTTCGTAGGGTGCCATCGGAATACTGGCCTGGTAACTATTGTTGTAAGCAAATTCTACAAGTGGCAGTGGCAGATAACGCTCCCAACCGATTCCCCAATCAAGTACACAGGCCCGAAGCAGGTCCTCTAGCGTCTGTATCACTCGCTCCGACTGCCCGTTCGTCTGAGGGTGGGAGGCTGTGCTGAAGTGCAGTTTGGTCCCCAGGGCTTGTTGCAGACTCTGCCAAAATTTTGAGACAAAACGCGTGTCTCTGTCTGATGTGATCGATGCCGGTACTCCATGCAGTCTCACAATCTCGCTGAGATAGACCTGGGCTAACCGGCTCCCTGGTCCAAGTTGTGTGAATCGACAGTAAGTGCGCTGACTTAGTTAGCCGGTCTACCACAACCCTATCGTGTCATGTCCTTGTTGTGAGCGTGGAAATCCGGAACAAAATCCATGGTGATATGGTCCCTTTCCACTCCGGTATCGGTAAGGGTTGTAACTTTCCAGCCGTCGTTGATGTTCCGCCTTTATTTGTTGACACACCAGGCAATGAGTTACAAATTGAGTTACATCCCTCTTCATCTTGGGCCACCAAAAGGTCTGCTTGAGGTCCCTATACATCCTTGTGCCTCCTGGATGCGCTGCATAAGGGGCGCTGTGTGCCTCGTATAGAATTTCCTTCTTTCAAATCCGGGGTATCCGGCATGCAGATCCGTCCGCGAAATCGTAGGGTCGCCGTCGCCTTAGCCATCCGTC
>JAQOTM010000458.1:85183-179965 GCA_029168755.2 Tillandsia fasciculata
ATACTTGAGACAGCAGAGCAGGCAAGTACCAGTTTTACTGGTGGATTCGATTGGGTTTATTTGGTCAGATATTGTTTCCTGATGCATTCATACGGACTTTCATTTCGGTATCATATTTAGAGGCATTCTAGTGGTAGCTTTTCATCAGGAGTCTTATTCTTTTTAGCATACCACCTTTGTTCCCTTTTGCCTCTGGTAGACCTAGTGGGCGTGTCAGAGTTTGAGGTTTTACCCACTAGGGGAGGCTACTGGTTTACTAGTAGTTCTCACCCCCATTCTTCTTTCCTCTTTTCCTTTCCCCTTGTCTTGCAGTGTCTTCTGCGGGTGCTACTGGGCTTTCAGTGGCGGGTCGAGGAGAGAGGACGGCTGAGTAGATAGATCTCGAGGCAGGATGAGCGTGTTAGCTGGACTGTTGGGGTACCCATGTTTTCCTCAGACGGTTGTACTTTCACTGTTGGGACTGGGTTTTGCTAGCAGGTTGTATTTATTATTTGTGAGCTGGGAGAGTCTGATGTATCATTTATACAGACGTATTGTATTTTATTTCCAGCTTCAGTCTGAGATGTGTTAGTTTTAGTTCGGCTCTGTTTTTATTGCTCTTTTATTATATCTTGTATATCTGAGCAGGTTGTTGGTGCTTCGTGTACACGGGAAATACCGTGTGCACGGCGGATCTGTAGACGGGCCCGGGTTCTAGTTTTCACCCGCGGCGTGACAGATAAGTTGGTATCAGAGCTTAGGGATAGGTCAGTTGGGACTTAGGAAATCCAAGGCTTTTGGCGGACCCTAGGATGTTAGTGCGTGAGAGACGCGACATTTTGCGAAAGTCGGTGATTTATTTGTTTGACTCTTCCTGTGAGTGAAGAGGGATCGACATATTCTATTTCTGTGGGACAGTTATGTTGGCTGCAGACAACATAAGGTTACAGAAATAGAGGGATGTCTTTGACTTTCGCTAGATTGGGTCGAGTGTTTGGGGTGTGCTGATTTGTGGTTTGTCGTGGCGAGCGGTGTCTCCCCGACTTTGGGCTCTGACCCGGGTGCACTTTGGTGCAGCAGTTGGGTCTGAGCTAGTTGTTTCGGGCCGGATACCAGATTGGAGTCAGAGAGCTCCGGACCCAGATGATAGGATTGTCAGAGGCTTATCAGCGGCAGAGTGAGCGAGCATCTGGTTTTGTGACACCGTTGTCGGAGCAGCGGGCAGCTCGACAGTGCTTCTTTCTGAGACCACCCGGTTGCAGTATCCTTAGGGGCGGGGATTTCTGTGGTATCGATGGAGTTAGTAGCCCCTTCGTGCCAATGTTTAGTGCCGAGGCGCCGAGACAGGATGGATAGTTGACAGCTGATGAGCTATGGGACACCAATGATCAGTCGAGCCAGTTTTGGCAGGTGAACCACCCCGATTCATAGGATTAAGTTTGGAACCTCTTGGGGTAGGATCGTGGTTGGTGGTGATGGAGAGACTACTTGACAGCCTCCTTGTGTTAAAGGGTTTACGCAGTTGTCAAACTGCGCGCTCTATGATTTGGGGGACGTGGCGCATTGGATATGCGTGACTGTGAGTGGACTACGTCAGGATACCTTTCAGGTTATTTGATTTCCCCCATTTTGGATTTTGGATGCCTCGATGGAGTAGGCTTTGTGTATGGAGCGTAGTGTTGTAGTTCCTTTGGATAGGGGTCTGCCGCCAGAGGCGAGTCTTGGATGGAGGCGCTTGGCGCTATGTGTTGGAGGACAGATCGGCCGGCAGAGATGTTTCCGTTTTCCCTTCCAGGATGTTTCTGAGCAGGTTGTTGGCGCTTCGTGTACACGGGAAATACCGTGTGCACGGCGGATCTGTAGACGGGCCCGGGTTCTGGTTTTCACCCGGGGCGTGACAATAACATTAGGTATCAGATATGCATAAAAGTAGGCAATCAAAATATCACATATCTTTATCCATCATCAAGGTTAGTTCCAACCATAATGTCAAAGTTCGGAGTTCAAAGTCAAGAAGTTCAAATGTTCATACCTTTTGCATGACCTATCACAAAACTTGTTAGAAGTTACAATCCAAAATAGTCAGTAGAATAGTTACTGTTAAACTTCAAGTTTCAAGTTATCAGGTCATGTTCGTTCTTTTCTTTCTCCCCCTTTTCCAAACAGTCTATTGACAAGTTTCAAGGTCTTTCAAGGTCTGGTCATCTTCGTTCTTTTCTTTTCTTTCTCCCCCTTTTTGTCACAAAAACAAGCCAAAATTATAAGAGAGAGAAAACAAACAAACGAAAAACCTTTTGTCAGAAAAATAAAAACTAAAGTCAATGTCATCAAGAATCAATCTGAACCGGTATCGTTGTCATCGAAGTTGTTGCATCCGAGTTTTGCAAAAATCTTCTTGACCAACTTCGTCAGTGCATTGTACTTCTTCGTCAAGACCACTTGTGCTGTAGTAATCTGTTGCAGGTCAAGAGAAATCCGACCTTGTTCAATTGAAAGACGCTCTTGTTCAAATGAGAGTCTTTGCACTTTGAAATAGATGATGCTTTGGCGGCAATTTCCTTTGCCCCTTCAACAATTTTCTCCCAGTCCTCTGACTCATCTCCGAGTCTTCAAAAGGAACAAATTCAGTCTCCCCTTTGTCCTTTGGAGCTCTCTTTAATTTATTGGTCATCCTTGTCACGCCCCGGGGTCGAAACTGCGCCCCGGGCTCGCCAACAGATCCGCTGCCTATACAAAACCCCGCATAGACGAAGCGTCTAACCTGCAAAAGATAATACTAAAGATATACAAATATCAGAGCTGAAAAGAAAACTACTGAAAACTAAAATCCAATCACTGTACAACTAAAAACAAAGATACAATATCCATCTCCCAAATACGATAATATACAAAATCCTCTGATACAACACTCCAAACTCTACAGGGAGGTAAACAGAAATAATACATAAGTGTGAAGACCCAGATCTTCGTGGTCATTACAGTATGATCGACAGCTTGTGGAGGCCAATTTCTGTGGATAGTGTTGGTTGCGCGCAAATCGGACCCCGGAAACGGACTCGGTGCGAGAAATGGATCAAGATTGCTTAATTAGGAATTTCGTCGAAAAATAAAGGTGGTTTCGCGCAAAACGAACACCGTATTTAGGTTCAGCGTGGAAAAACGATCAAAACGGCTATTTGGTTGCGTTATTTGGAGTTTTGGGCGTCGGAATTGGACTCAGCGCGCGAAAACAGCAAAAAGGGACATTTTTGGAGCTTATTTGGACTTATTTAAGGCGGCCGGTCCATGGATTTGCGCGTGCACCAGGCGCATCGACCACGGGAGCGCCACGTGTTGGCGCTGGAGTGGGCGGCTCGGGCCACGCGGCACGCCCACGCGCGCCCACTGGCGCAGCGCGCGTCCCTGTGCGGGATGCGTGTCGCCGCCCTAGTGGCGGGCGCCACGGGGCGACGTGGCCCCATCCGGGCCATCCGCCCGGGGGCGGGGCGCCCGGATGGGCGCCACGTGCCCCCCCGCCCGGACGCGGGTTGGGCTGGCGCCGGGCCGAGCCCGCTACTGTGCTTTGCACAGTAGCACTCCCCCCCCCCCCCCCCCCCCCCCCCCCCCCCCTCCTTTCTTCATTTCTTCTTCTTTCTTCTTTTTAAGCTCTTCTACCTCCTCCTTCTCCCTCTTTTGATGCTTCCAACTTTGGGGACTTCTACAGGGGACTCATATGCAACTCTCCTTCATTTTCATCAGCAAAGAGATGCATTTTAGAGGCTTCATCAACATCATCTTCTCCTTGAGGCAAGCACCACCATTGTTGCTGTCGGTGGACCCACCCATCGTGTTTCAGTGCGAAAATTCCCCAGGACTCATTTCTTAGAGTTTTGAGCTCATTTTTGGTTCTACATTTTCACAAGAGGTAAGGCTACAATTTTTTTATTCAACTCTTTCCCGAGATCTCATGTTCTTACAGAGTTTTAAGGCCATCTTTGGGACCCTTCATTTCAGTCTGGAATCCTGAACAGTCCTCAGTGTTTTGGCCTTTCTGGGCAGTAGGATGGGAATTTTTGGATTATTTTTGCGGGAAAATTTTCAGACCTCGAAGATCTACAATATTAGTATGTATCATTTTCCCCAGATCTGACTTTTTAATAGGGTTTATGCATGATCTTTGAAGCACCTTGCTGCAGTCATGTACAGATGGAACTTGGTGGATAGTTCAAAGTGTTTATGGGTTTTCTCCTTCATCCGAGCATGAAAATTGGAGTTCTTTAGCTCAATTTGTATCTACTCTCGACAAGGAATCCAATGGTACCTCTCTTGCAGGATTTGGAGTACGTTTGGTTAGGTAACTTTAATGATCTTTCCAAGTGCGATTATATGGTTTACTGCAGTCCCTGTTTTAGTTTTGATTTGAGCAATGCACCTTGGAATGCAGATAACTTTGTGGATATAAGGTCTTTTTCAGAAATTCAAGTTGGGACTTCTTCTTAACTTCAAGGTGAGCAAATTCTCTTTTGTGATCTGTTGATGAATCCCTTTGGAAAAGCTTCTAATTAAGCTTGAAAATGCTAGCAAGTTTATGTTAGCAATTTTGGACAGCATTGTGATTTTTGCTTCATTTGAATGTTAAGGGAAATTAAGGGTGGATTTTTGAGGACTTGAAGATGTTTGTATGAAAGAGGATATCTTTGCTTTACAGCTGGAAACTTTATTTTGAGGTATTTGAGGTTGCACATACTTTTTAATTAACCTTGTTGCACTTGCCGAAATTCTGGAATTTAATTGCGCAGCGTGTATTGTTTCAGTGATTGCGCCCAATCCGCGAGGCGGATTTGGATGATTTTCGTGGCATCGGACTCGTGAGAGGGTAAGGATTACTCACGCAAAATTTCAGCCAGATCGGGCAGCGGATCGTCAAGTTTCAAGTGGGTGGTTGTGCTTTGCCGAAAACATCGATTTACCCACTCGGCTATTGGTTTCCCTCATGGCATTGTGGTTGATGTTCTCTTCTCCTTGGTATAATGTGCTTGGATATCCATGTCTAGATTAAGTTAATTGATCCTCAGTGTGTACATGAGTGAATGAATAGTTTGATTGATGTTGCATTATCTCATATGAATTTCATTATAAGTGATCATTCTTAAACCTATGCTATGCGAGGGTAATTGGGAAATTAATCTTTAACCTACACTTTGTGATGAATGGTTAACCTAATTATGGTGAATGATGGTGATAGTTACATGTAAATGATTTTAGTTGATTTATGTGAAGGACTTGGTTGCTATGTAAGAAGGGATTGTTATGACTTTATGTGAATGTCATATGGGCTAAGTGTGAATGGCTATCAAGGGTAAGTGAGGGTGATCTTATTGATGATTCTTGAACCTATGTCATGAGAGGTTATATGTTAAATGATTCTTGACTTATCTACATGAGAATAATTGACCTTATAGATTTTCCTTCTACATCTTGTGATATTTATCATCATGGTTGATTCTTAGACTAGTTTGCGTGAGATTGTGTATTGTGAATGGTCGGCGATTTAGCCTATGTGGAAATGAATGTTGTTGGTGGATTCTATGTGCATCCTATGTAAGATCAATAAAGTTGTTGAACCTTAAGCTATTCATTGGTGATACTTGATTGAATGTCCCTATTTAAGTAATGTTAAATGATCTGTGGCAAAGTCTATATGTGAATGGATGGTTCATATGAGGGCGGTTAGTGGTTTATGTGAGAATAGCTGACTACTTTAATCTTGACCTATCTATGTGAGATTCACTCCTTATGAAAGTAATGATCGTCATTTATCTCCTGATTCATGATAGGTGAAAACCATGTTGGATACTATTCTCTCTTTATTTTCATATGTGAAAGGTGCATACTTATGTAGACTTGATGTATGCTATGTTAACATCCAATTCTTTTATGAGATTAATTATGTAATTTGGATAGCATGCTCTAATAAATGTAAGAACATCGACACCTGTTTTCTTTTTATTATTTTGGGACATTTGCATGCTTGTATGGTCATTTAGATAGGCCACCTTTTTCTGCTACACTATCATGCTGGACTTGACTTAGGAGAAATCATGTTTCTTGCTTTTCTCCTTTCATACTAGGCTCAGGGTATTTGTAGCTCGTGTGCAAGCAGGTGGTTTTGAGATAGTGTAGGCAGACTCTTGGGATCTCGGACAGGCTGGCTTGAGGGCAGGGTATTGCGGCTACCGCGGACTTTGGGTGGTTGACCGGATGGTGACTTGTGCATCGGATTAGGGATGACAGGTCGGGTTTGATTTGGGGGATTTGTGGGATATTGCGGCGACCGCGGACTTTGGGCGGCCGACCGGGTATTTACAGCTGCATCAGATTGGGGGGATCGGGCTTTATGTAGTGGATGGTGTTACGGAATTTGTTTTGGCGTATTTCGTTAAAGTGTTAAGTCTTGAAGATTGAAGATGAAAGAAGTTTGGATCATATACATCAATCTCAAGAAAGAAGAATTCAAAAGGATCAGGTATGTTTAACTAAAGATTTTTGATGATCCGAATACTTCTTGTAGTGTAGAAACACCTGGAAGAATGTTTAATTGCATAATAATCAAAAACTGGACATGGGACATGTTCAGGATCCGGATCGGGCCTTGCAATCCGGATCCCGAAGGGTGTTCGTTCATACACTGGTTCAATCCGGATCGCAGCATCCTCTGATCCGGATCCCGAACACTAGTTTTACCTTTTTGCTTGCACGATCCGGATCAGGATTTGCAATCCGGATCCCGAACATTGATGTTTGGTGAAACTGTATGAACGATCCGGATCGGGACTTCGATCCGGATCCCGAACTAGTGTTTTTCTGGAAACCGTCTTCTTGCTACTGCAATCCGGATCGCCAATTCCAATCCGGATCGCCGTCGGTAAAATTTCCAGAAAAGGCTGTTTTTGATCCTTATCTTCTTCCAATGGTTTCTAACCTATAAATAGACCCTTTATTCATTTTTAGGGCAACGGGACATAATAGAAAATATTCCGAAAGAGAAAATCCACATATAGAGAAGAAAGGAAATCAATAGATTAATTCTATGTTTCTTCATCTATATTGATTGATTTGATTCTAGGTTTTCCATACTCACATTTTGAGTAGAATCAAATCAATGAATACTTAGATGGTATTTCCGATCTATTTTAATCTAAGTATTCGGCGGATCATCACCACCCAAAAACAACGATTTACCCCAAATCGGCGCGTGGACTCGCGTGGCCTTGTGGATTCAAGGTGCAACCGCTCTCGTGGATTCGGAGCGAGGTACGTTCGTGGATTCGAAGCGTGCTACTGGGTGAAGACCGTGGATTCGGTCGGACGTCGTGGACTCGACGTTGGACGCTGTGGATTCAGCGTTGGGCGCAGATCGTGGATTCGAGAAGCGTCGTGGAGCGAGCGGAGAAGATCTACTAGGAGCGTATGGTAAAAGGTTGAGTCGTCTGTGAGTACGTTATATCACCTTGTACGTGTGTTAATTCTAGTGGATTTCGCCGTGTTATCGGTCCCGTGGTTTTTTACTCCGGTTTGGAGTTTTTCCACGTAAAAATCTTGCGTGTTCATTTATTTTTCCGCATTGGGTTTTATTGCGCAATGATTTTTTGAGTGTTTATTGTTTACACCTATTCACCCCCCTCTAGGTGTTTTTTCCCCTATTTAGATCCATATTAGTATAACCCAACAAGTGGTATCAGAGCGGGAATAGGGTTGTAAACAATGGTTGAAGGTGGAAACATCAATCGACCCCCTTTCTTTGATGGAACAAATTATGCGTACTGGAAAGTACGGATGAAAGCCTTTTTAATTTCCATCGACGAAAGGGTGTGGCAATCAATTGAATTAGGATGGTCTAATCCAACTGAAATTATTGATGATGTTCGCACCTTAAAACCTAGGTCGAAATGGACCAAGGAAGAGATAGATTCATCTTCTTACAATGGCAAAGGAATTAATGCTTTATTTAATGCTTTGTCACAAACAGAGTTCTCTCGCGTCTCGGCATGTGAGACTGCGAAAGAAATCTGGGATGTTCTTCAAGTTACGCATGAGGGAACTAACCTAGTGAAGATTCAGAAACTGCAAATGCTTACGAGCAAGTTTGACTCTATCTCTATGGCAGAAAATGAATCTTTCACTGACTATTACACACGATTGCAAGACATCGTAAACTCATGTGCTAACTTGGGAGAGAAGATTCCAGAATTTAAAGTTGTAAGAAAGATTTAAGAACTCTTCCTGAACGATTTCGCCCGAAGGTCGCAGCCATTGAAACAATTAAACACCCGGACGAAATGCGTGTAGAAGAATTAGTTGGTGCTTTACAAACTTATGAAATGACATTTCCTACTAACTATTCTTCTGGAAAGGCATCCTCTTCTAAGTCTTCAGGTTATGCATTGAAATCAACAAAGAAGAAGACGCGGATTCATCCTCCTCGGACGATGACGAGAACCTATCTATGGAGGACTTTGAGAAGCAGCTCGCTCTCTTGACAAGGAAGTTTCGCCGCAACTTTCGAAGGGGTAATTCAAGCAAAACTCCATCCTTCGGAAAGTCGAAGAAAGGCAAGGGTTCTTCAAGCTACAAGTCAAGAAAGCAAGAGAACTTCTCAAAGGATAAGAAAAGTTCAGAGGGACAAGTTCAGTGCTTCAAATGTCGAGGCTACGGCCACATTGCAACGGAGTGTCCCAACAAGAATCCGGCAAAGAAGAAGGCGATGCAAGTCGTCACTTGGGATGACAACTCAACGTCAAATGAGTCATCCTCAAGTGATGAAGAAGACAACGCGACAGCATTCCACGCGTCCACTACATCTTCACCCTTCATGTGCTTAATGGCAAGTACATCCGATTCCTTGTCCAACTCCTCTGTTGAAAAGATTGCAACGGACGATGAATCGAGAATTCTGAAGGTGAAGATTTTGCTCTTGCCTACCATAAGCTTTTGAGGGATTCAAAGAAACTGGCAAAGCAAAACAAGGGGTTGAGAGGGAGATTGCAGGATCTCGAAGAAGAAGTAAAAAGGGCAACTTCTCTCTCAACCGATCTTGAAGTGGAAAGGGATAATTTAGTCAAAGCAAATGTTTCCCTTCAAGAGTCCAATGAGCTTCTTGAGAAAGAACATATGGATATGGTGAACAAAGCGAATTACTTCTTGAAGCTCTACGGCGAGGCTCGACAGGAAAAATGGAAATGACAAAGACCATACGCCAACTAAAGGATGACTTAAAGAGATTTTCTTCTGGAAGGAGTAAGTTGGACAGACTTCTTGGTCTTGGTCAAACAAATAAGTTCGGCCTCGGATACACTCAAACTGGAGACATTCCAAGTTCGAGTGGGACAGTATTTGTGCCTCAGTCGGTATCTCCTCCTCCGACACCGGAATTCACGACAAGCAACGACAACAAGCCTACTTCATCCTCCTCGGGATCGTCAAGACTAAGGTATGTTTTCGTTGTGGCATTTCAGGGCACATAAGGAGAAATTGCAAGACGGGAGCCAAACGCACACCTCAAGCACCTCTTGCAATGACTACCAAAAAGGTGATTCCTCAGAAATCAACTGCGAATCAATTGAAGGAAAAGAGCCTTGGTAGTTCACCGCGCAAGACGACTTCATCAAGGAGCAGCAATCGCTCTAACAAGACGCTTTCACCTAGGCAAATAACTTCACGACCATTACCGACGCATTCCAAAAAGGTTTGGGTGCGCAAAGGTGAAATTTTCCCTTGTCTTGTTACTAATGTTTCCTTGCATGCATATGATAATTCGTCTTGGTATCTGGATAGCGGTTGTTCCCGTCACATGACCGGTGACAAAAACTGTTTTCAAAATTTTGAGAAAATCTCCGGAGGACTTGTAGTTTTCGGAGACGGTCGGTCTTCCAAAATTGTTGGAAAGGGAACGGTAGCTATTCCAGATGGCCCGATTTTGAAAAATGTGTTATTTGTTGATGGCCTAAAGACTAACCTCATTAGCATAAGTCAACTTTGTGACAATGGTTATTGTAGTGTTCTGGTTTTTTCCATGCAGTTTCCCGATGGATCCACCTTGTATAACACCTAGTGTTGGTGTCTGGTCTATGGTGCACCAAAGGGTGCCACAGATGGACCCTGTGAGATTTTGTAACTATTTGGGCCTTCGGCTGTATTTACCGAAAGTTAGAAATTGAATTTGGCCAAATGGAGGTTGGATTTGGATTCAGCGCGGAAAAACGCTTGAAAACGGCTATTTGCTTGTTGAATTTGGAGTCCGGATGACCAAAAACGGGCTTCCGGAAGTTATCGGGGCTTTTGGGTGCATGGGGGAGTGTCGGTGGACCGCCAACTGCCACGTGGCGGCCTATAATTGGCCGGTTCGCGACGTTCGGTCCACGGAGCGGCGCGGCTGGGTGCATGAGCCCGGCGCAGGACACGTGGCAGGCGGGGACTGGCGGGCCTTTGGTGCGCGGTCCACGGGAACTCGACCGGCAGTGCAGCGGTTTGAACGCCGGTGCACGGGTTCAGGCGGGAACCACGTTTCGACCCGTGGTTGGCCCGTGCCTGGAGCGCGGTCCACGGAGTTCCCTGCGCGGGTGCATGGACCCGGCGCAGGGACACGTGGCGGCTGGTGAGAGGCGGGCTCAGCATGCGCGGTGTACGGGGTCCGTGGAGGCCCGCCTCGGGACAGGGCGCGCGCAGGGGGGCGCTGACGCGGCTGTCGGCCGCACTCGAGTGCGCCACGCGTCGCAACGCGAGAGGCGGCCGCACTCGAGTGCGCCACGCGTCGGCCCGCGGTTGGCGGTCCGTACCTACCCCGCTGACCGCGGGAGGACACGTGGCGCGCGGCAGGGTGCATTGCACCGCTGTCCCCTGTTATGGGGACACGTGTCAGCCCCAGGAATTTCCGGGCGCGTCGGACGGGGGCTGTCCGACCCCTCTTCGGGTTTTCGGGCGCCCGAAAGTTGCGCCCGAAAACCCGGCCCACTTGACTTTGGGCTGTGCCTATAAATAGGACTCCTTAGTTCTTTTGCGGGCTTTTTAGACTTCTTTTCACTGTGGACTCTTCAGAGAAGTTCTTCCCCTCACAGTATACTATCCATTGGAGGACTTTGAGGATTTGTGGAGGCACGCAACCCGAGGTTAGCTATTTTGCGGCGCGGCGCGACGCTTGTTCACCTTCGACCCGCTTCGTCCCTTTTCAGTGTTTGGGCTCCCCCGACTCACCCCGACCTCCTTTTTCGACGATTCTTGCGCCATCGGACTCTCGACTGGTAGGACTTCAACTTTCGTGTTTTGAGCTTCATCGATTTCCGTGCTGATCTTTGAGTTTTTCGGGCTCCCATTTGACCCATTTTTCTTCGCGGATTGTTGGACAGCACCGCAGTGTTCCGGCTGTAACTTTGCGCTCAGGCATCGGATCGAGGCGATTCAAGAGGCAAAATTCATCTACATTTCGCAAGGAATCTCCTGGATTTTTCTCAGATTTTTGTGGATTTTTCGCGGAGGTGAGAATCTCCTTTTTCTGTAGTTCTTCGTTACAGAAATTTTGTACAGTTTGGATTGGGTTGTTCCCCTTGCCGGATTTTTATCTCAGCGTAGGAAACTCCGATTTGGGCGTGCAGGTACTCGTTTCGACGGGCTCGTCGCGAGGATCGCGATAGTATTTTTCTGGGATTTTTCTGGGCATCTTTCGCAGGTGAAAATTTGAGAACTCTGGACTGTGGTTTTAGGGGACAGATTTTGGGAAATTGAGAATGAATAGCTTATGTGTTGTCTTTGGGGTATGTTGTACAGATTCGTGACCAGTTTTGGACAGAGCGAGAGATTCGCATTTGGGGACTTGGATTAGCGCTCGAGGTGGGTGATGTTGTGAACCTCCTACTTGTGAATGTCACTAGGCCTATTGGAATGCCTTGATCATGTGTTACTAATTGTGGATGTATCAAGCATGCTTGTATGAGATTAAGATTCCTTTGATAATATTTGCATTGTTAGCAAGCTACAAGTTAGTGAGCGGTATTTCCATGTTTTAGATATGTAGTTTAATTATATGAAAATAATGCTATAGCCATATCATGTTGTATGTTAAGTGAAGGTTTGAGCATGTGGTTAGAATTCATGTTGTAAAGAGGGGAGACTTGATAGTAGATTATGCATCCAAATTGTATCATGAATCATATGTCATGCCACGTATACATTAGAGGTTCCAAATACTTAATGTTGCATATGTTAGAATAATTGAAATGATTTTATCAAGTAAAGGACTTTGCATGCTTGAATGGTCATCTAGTTAGGCCACCTTTTTCTGCTACACATACATGCTGGAATTGACTTAGGAGAAACCATGCTTTTTATTCATTCTCCTGATGTCTAGTTTTAGGGGATTGTGTAGTCAGATGTTCAGAGTTGGAACAGTTGGGGATTGATGATTGGGTGTTGCGGCAACCGCGGACTGGGGGCGGTTGACCGGCTTATTAGTATTATTATTATTATTGCATCAGATTGGAGGTGAGGGATCGGGCTTCTTTAGTGGATGGTCTTACCCACATGTTTAGAGTCTTGATCCAGTCCTGCTACATCAGATACTTATGGTTACATACTTTACTCGTGTGGGTCGCTCCCCTCGAGTGCCACTCCGGAGTAGGCTTAGGGCCGTGCCGTGTGCCGGTCGGTTGGATACTTTTAGGGCCGTGCCGTGTGCCGGTCGGTTGGATACTTTTGGGATCGTGCCGGGTGCCGATCAGTTACTTGTTCTTGAGAGGACAGCAGAGCAGGCAGTACCAGTGTTACTGGTGTTCGATTGGGTTGGTCTTGTAGTCTGTGACATCCTGGTCCATATCATTAGCTATTCCTTTAGCTAGGCATCTTTGAGGCATGATAGGGGTAGCTCTTCATCAGTAGTTTTACTTATAGCTTACCACCTTGTGTTATTTTTCCGCCTCTGATAGTCCTAGTGGGCATGCTCGAGTTTGAGGTCTACCCACTAGGGGAGGCTACTGTTTTTATAGTAGTTCTCACCCCCCACTGTTTTCTCTTTTCTTTCCCCTCTTTGTTTTGCAGAGTCTTCTGCGGGATTTGCGGGACCCTCTACCCAGGATCGAGGTAAGAGGATAGCTGATTAGATAGATACTTCCCGGGTTTCGAGCTTTGTAGTTTTGGATGTATCCCCTGTACTCTCAGACAGTTGTATTTTTTTGTTATTTTGGGTCTGGCTTCTGCCAGCTGGTTGTATTTACTTCGTGAGCTGGGAGAGACACTTGTACTTATTTGAGAGCTTTATTGTACTTTTACTTTCCAGCTTTTGTCTGAGATGTTTTAGTTTTAGTTAGCTCTGTTGTATGCTCCTTTATTATATTATTTCTTATATCTGAGCAGGTTACCAGCGCTTCGTGTACACGGGAAATACCGTGTGCTCGGCGGATCTGTGTTTGAGCCCGGGTTCTGGTTTACACCCGGGGCGTGACAGATTAAGTTGGTATCAGAGCTTAGGGATAGGTCAGTTGGGACTTAGGAAACCCTAGGCATTGGACAGACCCTAGGATGGCAGGGCGTGAGTGACGTGATATTTTGCGAAAGTCGGAAATTATTGTATTAAACTCTTCCTGTGAGTGAAGAAGGACTGGCATATCCTATTTCTGGAGAACCATTATGTTGGCTGCAGACAACATAAGGTCACAGAAATAGGAGGATGACCATGACTTTCGCTGGATTGGGTCGAGAGTGGTTTTGGTTACTGACCCGTGGTTTCTTGTGTGACAGGATGCCTCCTAGGCGGCAGATCCCTACCCGGGGTACTCCTATACCCCCGGAGGAGCCGGAGCAGTCTGGGCCGTCTGAGATTAGTGAGCTGAGGGCCATGGTGGCCCAGTTGGCGGAGAGTCACCGCCGACAGGAGCAGAGGTTCGAGCAGTTGCTTGCCCAGGTTGGGGCACCTCCCCCTACTACTGTAGAGGCCCCTGTTCCCCCTGTTGCACCATCAGTTATTCCACTGGTCCCTTTGGCACCGTCGTCGAGCAGTGGGGCTCAGGGAGCGTTCAGGCCTTTGACCACAGCGGAGGAGAAGGAGTTTGCTGACAAACTCATTCAGTTTTGTAAGCGAGGACCACCTAAGTTCTCTGGACGGAGCACCCACCCTTGGGAGATTGGAACGTGGTTGGCGTCAATGGAGAAGTTATTCAAAGACTTCTTCATTGACCCGAAATACAGAGTTCATTTGGCTGTGCATTGTCTGGAGGGTGATGCAGATGTTTGGTGGCGTCGGGTCGAGCCGTTGGAGTTCCAGATTACCCGACAGCTGCCGTGGTCGGAGTTCAGGCGGATGATCCTCGACACTTACTTCTCCACGAGCGTGAAGAAAAAGATAGAAGATGACTTGAAGAATCTCCAGCAGGGGGATCGGGCAGTGTGGGACTATTATCAGGAGTTTACGCAGTTGCTCGACTGCGTGCCTTATGTTGCCAGGGATGGGCCGCACCAGGTGGAGCTTTTTGAGACAGGACTGCGCCCTGAGGTCTATACCTTGGTGCATGCCCAGAGGCTCCAGACTTTATCAGAGGCAGTGGATCATGCCCAGTGGGTCGAGAGGGGAGACCACGTTGTCTCTAGGCGTGGAGGTATGGTCGCGCAGAGTTCTGAGAGGAAGCGACCAGCGACTGATGATGGGGGACAGGCCAGTTCCTGGAGGCCGCCCCGGCCGCCACCGCCTCAGTTTTCGGGCCGTGGGCGTTCGGAGCGGCGAGGGCCTGGGGGATCCCAGAGGCCCCCACAGCAGCAGCAGCAGCCACAGCGACAGCAGCAGCACTCGCAGCAGCAGAAGTCGCAGTCGCGACAGCAGGGGTCACAGCGGCAGTCACAGCGGCAGCAGCAGCAGTCTCGGAGACCCCAGCAGCAGTCTCGACAGCCCCAGTCGTCAGATAGATGTATTTTCTGTGGTGGGCAGCACTATCCCAGTACTTGCGATCAGCGATGGGGACGCTGTTATACTTGTGGACAGTCTGGTCACATGCGAGCTACTTGCCCTTATGCGGCGTCGACGGCTCCTTCCTCAGCCTCAGCCCCTTCCGTGCCACAGCAGCGGCCTTATACTCCAGCGAGTAGGGCTCCTTCCTCCCACCCTTCAGATCATCGACCACCAGCTCAGAGCGGGCGAGTCTACGCCGCCCAGGTAGGGGACTCCGCGGCAGCCGATCACGTGGTGGCAGGTATCACTTTACTTTTTGGTACTAGAGCTCGCACTTTATTTGATACCGGTGCATCACATTCTTTTATCAGTAGATCTTTTACATCATCACATGGACTAGAGTTAGATCGGTTGCCACATGCATTAGAGGTACAGATTCCTGCTCATATATTGCATGTAGAGGAGTGTTGTTGGTCTAGCCCTGTACAGATAGAGTCTTGGATTTTGCCAGCGGACCTGTTGGTCCTTAGTCAGCTGCGAGACTTTGACATTGTACTTGGGATAGATTGGCTGGCTCGCTATTTCGCGACGATTGATTGTGCCGCGAGGACTGTGACTTTTAGCGAGCCAGGCCAGGAGATGTTTGTTTATAGGGGGTGCCAGAGTGCTTCCTTCGCCTCGGTAGTTTCGACTTCCCGTGCGAGGCAGATGATGCGCAGTGGATGCGTGGCCTTTTTGGCTTCTGTGGTTAAGGAGCCTACGGCGGCACCGGGACTCGCGGATATTCCTATTGTCCACGAATTCCCGGATGTGTTCCCTCCTGAGCTGATTAGCATGCCGCCGGATAGGGAGATTGAGTTTTTGATTGACGTAGTCCCTGGAACTGCGCCAACCTCTAAGGCTCCTTACCGTATGGCACCGGCTGAACTGCGAGAGTTAAAGGCGCAACTACAGGACTTAATGGATAAAGGATTTGTAAGACCGAGTGTATCGCCTTGGGGAGCGCCGGTGCTATTTGTGAAGAAGAAGGATGGTTCACTTCGACTTTGTGTTGACTACCGGGAGCTGAATAAAGTGACCATCAAGAACAAGTACCCTTTGCCGCGCATTGATGACTTATTTGATCAGTTGCAAGGGTCTTGTGTCTTCTCCAAGATTGATTTACAGTCTGGTTACCACCAATTGAAGGTGAAGGCCGAGGACATCCCAAAGACGGCGTTCAGGACGCGGTACGGGCATTATGAGTTCACCGTCATGCCTTTTGGATTGACAAATGCCCCTGCTGCTTTTATGGATTTAATGAACAGGATTTTTCGACCATACTTGGATCGGTTCGTCGTCGTTTTCATTGATGATATCCTGGTTTACTCCCGGAGCGATGCAGAGCATGAGGAGCACTTGAGGATTGTGCTGCAACTTCTGAGAGAGAGGAAGTTGTATGCCAAGTTGTCTAAGTGCGAATTTTGGCTTCGGGAGGTTGTCTTTTTGGGCCACGTGATTTCAGCCACTGGAGTGGCAGTAGACCCGGCGAAGATTGAGGCAGTCCGGGATTGGCCCCGACCGACGACGGTATCTGAGGTCCGCAGTTTTATGGGCTTGGCTGGGTATTACCGTCGGTTTGTGGAAGGTTTTGCGAAACTTTCCACACCCCTCACTCGTCTGACGCGAAAAGGGATTAAGTTTGTTTGGAGTGAGGATTGCCAGAGGAGCTTTGAGGAATTAAAGAACAGATTGATGACGGCTCCTATCCTTTCCCTCCCTGTTATGGGGAAAGGATACGTGATTTATAGTGATGCATCGCACAGTGGACTTGGTTGCGTGCTGATGCAGGAGGGTAGGGTAATCGCTTATGCCTCTCGGCAACTGAAGGATTATGAAAAGAATTACCCTACCCATGACTTGGAGCTAGCTGCAGTGATTTTCGCATTGAAGTTGTGGCGCCATTACCTGTATGGGGAGCACTGCGAGATATACACAGACCACAAGAGCCTGAAATACCTGTTTACACAGAAGGAACTCAACCTGAGGCAGCGCAGATGGTTGGAGTTGTTGAAGGACTTCGATGTGGACATATTATACCATCCGGGCAAGGCCAACGTGGTTGCTGATGCCCTGAGCAGGAGAGCAGTACAGAGCCTATCCTTGATGATTACTGAGCAGGCGCCACTACTGGAGCAGATGAGGCGGCTGGAGCTCGAGGTTGTGACCCCTGGGGTCGCTGCTAGACTTATGTCTCTAGTCGTGCAGCCGACTCTGCTGGACAGGATTCGGGAAAAGCAGAGTGAGGACCCCCACCTGATGAGGATTCGAGAGCAGATACCGACTGATGTGACAGGGGATTTTTCAGTTGATGCTTCGGGAGTACTCCGGTACAGGGACCGAGCTTGCGTGCCTATGGATGCAGAGATCCGAGAGCAGATCTTGAGGGAGGCCCACTATACACCTTATACCATCCATCCTGGTGGGACTAAGATGTATAAGGACCTCAAGGCACAGTTTTGGTGGAATGGGATGAAAAGAGACATTGGGAGATTTGTATCACACTGTTTAACTTGTCAGCAAGTAAAGGCTGAGCATCGTTTACCTGCTGGCAAGTTGCAGAGTCTCCCAATCCCTGAATGGAAATGGGAACATGTTACGATGGATTTTGTCACTGGGTTGCCGAGAGCACAGACGGGAGCGGATGCTATTTGGGTAGTCGTGGACAGGCTTACCAAATCCGCTCACTTTTTACCGGTACAGATGACATGGCCGATGGAGCGACTGGCGCAGGTGTACTTGGCTGAGGTGGTTAGATTGCACGGGATACCCGTTTCCATCGTATCAGATAGAGACCCGAGGTTTGTTTCGCACTTCTGGAGGAGTTTACAGACAGCCTTGGGGACACGGCTCCGGTTTAGCACAGCATTCCACCCACAGACCGATGGGCAGTCGGAGCGCACGATTCAGACCCTCGAGGATATGTTGAGAGCCTGCGTTCTGGACTTTGGAGGAGGGTGGTACCGACACTTGGGATTAGTTGAGTTTGCGTACAACAACAGCTACCAAGCGAGCATTCAGATGGCTCCGTTTGAAGCGTTGTATGGACGCAAGTGTCGGTCACCACTGTATTGGAGTGACGTGGGTGAGAAGAAGACTTTGGGTCCTGATCTACTACTTGAGGCAGAGGAAAAGGTCAAAGTGGTACGGCGACATCTCGAGACTGCCCAGAGTCGACAGAGGAGTTATGCTGATACTCGACGGCGAGACTTAGAGTTCCAGGTGGGCGACCATGTCTTTTTGAAAGTCTCGCCTTCGAAGGGGATTCGGAGATTTGGTATTCGTGGGAAACTGAGCCCTCGTTATATTGGACCTTTCGAGGTGTTGGAGCGCATAGGGCCAGTTGCCTACAGGCTTGCACTTCCTCCCAGATTAGCAGGTGTCCACGATGTGTTTCATGTATCGACTCTGAGGAGGTATGTGTTTGACCCGTCGCACATTATCGATTTCGCCCCATTGGAGATCGCCGAGGACTTGAGCTACGTCGAGCGACCGTTGAGGATTTTGGACCGGGAGGTCAGAGAGTTGCGCAGCCGAACCATCCCTTATGTGAAGATCCTCTGGAGCAGTCATGATGAGCGTGAGGCTACTTGGGAGCTGGAGTCAGCGATGATGGATGCCTACCCCTACTTATTCGAGGCCCCAGCCTGAGGTATGACTTTTGTTTCGAGGACGAAACTTTTCCTTGTAGGGGAGGATGTAGTGTTCTGGTTTTTCCCATGCAGTTTCCCGATGGATCCACCTTGTATAACACCTAGTGTTGGTGTCTGGTCTATGGTGCACCAAAGGGTGCCACAGATGGACCCTGTGAGATTTTGTAACTATTTGGGCCTTCGGCTGTATTTGCCGAAAGTTAGAAATTGAATTTGGCCAAATGGAGGTTGGATTTGGATTCAGCGCGGAAAAACGCTTGAAAACGGCTATTTGCTTGTTGAATTTGGAGTCCGGATGACCAAAAACGGGCTTCCGGAAGTTATCGGGGCTTTTGGGTGCATGGGGGAGTGTCGGTGGACCGCCAACTGCCACGTGGCGGCCTATAATTGGCCGGTTCGCGACGTTCGGTCCACGGAGCGGCGCGGCTGGGTGCATGAGCCCGGCGCAGGACACGTGGCAGGCGGGGACTGGCGGGCCTTTGGTGCGCGGTCCACGGGAACTCGACCGGCGGTGCAGCGGTTTGAACGCCGGTGCACGGGTTCAGGCGGGAACCACGTTTCGACCCGTGGTTGGCCCGTGCCTGGAGCGCGGTCCACGGAGTTCCCTGCGCGGGTGCATGGACCCGGCGCAGGGACACGTGGCGGCTGGTGAGAGGCGGGCTCAGCATGCGCGGTGTACGGGGTCCGTGGAGGCCCGCCTCGGGACAGGGCGCGCGCAGGGGGGCGCTGACGCGGCTGTCGGCCGCACTCGAGTGCGCCACGCGTCGCAACGCGAGAGGCGGCCGCACTCGAGTGCGCCACGCGTCGGCCCGCGGTTGGCGGTCCGTACCTACCCCGCTGACCGCGGGAGGACACGTGGCGCGCGGCAGGGTGCATTGCACCGCTGTCCCCTGTTATGGGGACACGTGTCAGCCCCAGGAATTTCCGGGCGCGTCGGACGGGGGCTGTCCGACCCCTCTTCGGGTTTTCGGGCGCCCGAAAGTTGCGCCCGAAAACCCGGCCCACTTGACTTTGGGCTGTGCCTATAAATAGGACTCCTTAGTTCTTTTGCGGGCTTTTTAGACTTCTTTTCACTGTGGACTCTTCAGAGAAGTTCTTCCCCTCACAGTATACTATCCATTGGAGGACTTTGAGGATTTGTGGAGGCACGCAACCCGAGGTTAGCTATTTTGCGGCGCGGCGCGACGCTTGTTCACCTTCGACCCGCTTCGTCCCTTTTCAGTGTTTGGGCTCCCCCGACTCACCCCGACCTCCTTTTTCGACGATTCTTGCGCCATCGGACTCTCGACTGGTAGGACTTCAACTTTCGTGTTTTGAGCTTCATCGATTTCCGTGCTGATCTTTGAGTTTTTCGGGCTCCCATTTGACCCATTTTTCTTCGCGGATTGTTGGACAGCACCGCAGTGTTCCGGCTGTAACTTTGCGCTCAGGCATCGGATCGAGGCGATTCAAGAGGCAAAATTCATCTACATTTCGCAAGGAATCTCCTGGATTTTTCTCAGATTTTTGTGGATTTTTCGCGAAGGTGAGAATCTCCTTTTTCTGTAGTTCTTCGTTACAGAAATTTTGTACAGTTTGGATTGGGTTGTTCCCCTTGCCGGATTTTTATCTCAGCGTAGGAAACTCCGATTTGGGCGTGCAGGTACTCGTTTCGACGGGCTCGTCGCGAGGATCGCGATAGTATTTTTCTGGGATTTTTCTGGGCATCTTTCGCAGGTGAAAATTTGAGAACTCTGGACTGTGGTTTTAGGGGACAGATTTTGGGAAATTGAGAATGAATAGCTTATGTGTTGTCTTTGGGGTATGTTGTACAGATTCGTGACCAGTTTTGGACAGAGCGAGAGATTCGCATTTGGGGACTTGGATTAGCGCTCGAGGTGGGTGATGTTGTGAACCTCCTACTTGTGAATGTCACTAGGCCTATTGGAATGCCTTGATCATGTGTTACTAATTGTGGATGTATCAAGCATGCTTGTATGAGATTAAGATTCCTTTGATAATATTTGCATTGTTAGCAAGCTACAAGTTAGTGAGCGGTATTTCCATGTTTTAGATATGTAGTTTAATTATATGAAAATAATGCTATAGCCATATCATGTTGTATGTTAAGTGAAGGTTTGAGCATGTGGTTAGAATTCATGTTGTAAAGAGGGGAGACTTGATAGTAGATTATGCATCCAAATTGTATCATGAATCATATGTCATGCCACGTATACATTAGAGGTTCCAAATACTTAATGTTGCATATGTTAGAATAATTGAAATGATTTTATCAAGTAAAGGACTTTGCATGCTTGAATGGTCATCTAGTTAGGCCACCTTTTTCTGCTACACATACATGCTGGAATTGACTTAGGAGAAACCATGCTTTTTATTCATTCTCCTGATGTCTAGTTTTAGGGGATTGTGTAGTCAGATGTTCAGAGTTGGAACAGTTGGGGATTGATGATTGGGTGTTGCGGCAACCGCGGACTGGGGGCGGTTGACCGGCTTATTAGTATTATTATTATTATTGCATCAGATTGGAGGTGAGGGATCGGGCTTCTTTAGTGGATGGTCTTACCCACATGTTTAGAGTCTTGATCCAGTCCTGCTACATCAGATACTTATGGTTACATACTTTACTCGTGTGGGTCGCTCCCCTCGAGTGCCACTCCGGAGTAGGCTTAGGGCCGTGCCGTGTGCCGGTCGGTTGGATACTTTTAGGGCCGTGCCGTGTGCCGGTCGGTTGGATACTTTTGGGATCGTGCCGGGTGCCGATCAGTTACTTGTTCTTGAGAGGACAGCAGAGCAGGCAGTACCAGTGTTACTGGTGTTCGATTGGGTTGGTCTTGTAGTCTGTGACATCCTGGTCCATATCATTAGCTATTCCTTTAGCTAGGCATCTTTGAGGCATGATAGGGGTAGCTCTTCATCAGTAGTTTTACTTATAGCTTACCACCTTGTGTTATTTTTCCGCCTCTGATAGTCCTAGTGGGCATGCTCGAGTTTGAGGTCTACCCACTAGGGGAGGCTACTGTTTTTATAGTAGTTCTCACCCCCCACTGTTTTCTCTTTTCTTTCCCCTCTTTGTTTTGCAGAGTCTTCTGCGGGATTTGCGGGACCCTCTACCCAGGATCGAGGTAAGAGGATAGCTGATTAGATAGATACTTCCCGGGTTTCGAGCTTTGTAGTTTTGGATGTATCCCCTGTACTCTCAGACAGTTGTATTTTTTTGTTATTTTGGGTCTGGCTTCTGCCAGCTGGTTGTATTTACTTCGTGAGCTGGGAGAGACACTTGTACTTATTTGAGAGCTTTATTGTACTTTTACTTTCCAGCTTTTGTCTGAGATGTTTTAGTTTTAGTTAGCTCTGTTGTATGCTCCTTTATTATATTATTTCTTATATCTGAGCAGGTTACCAGCGCTTCGTGTACACGGGAAATACCGTGTGCTCGGCGGATCTGTGTTTGAGCCCGGGTTCTGGTTTACACCCGGGGCGTGACAGTTATTCAGTTAATTTTTCATCTGTTGAATGTATTGTAACTGATAAGGACCATGTTTTCTTTTTAAAAGGGGTTAGATCTGAAAACAATTGTTATGTTGTTCCTAGTAGAATTTCTGAAAATTGTAACTTAGCCTCTTTGAATAATGAAACACTTTGGCATGAAAAGCTAGGTCACATAAACTTTAAGGAACTTGCTAGAATTTCGAACAAAGATGTGGTCAAGGGGGTTCCGAAACTTTCTTTTGAACAAAACATTGTGTGTGGCGGTTGCCAAAAGGGAAAACAGTCTAGGACTGCACACAAGAACTTGAACCACATAGGTACAAAACGGCCTTTGGAACTTTTGCACATGGATTTAATGGGGCCAACTCGTCAACCATCTTTGGGAGGTAAATGGTATATTTTCTTATTGGTTGATGATTTTCTAGATATACTTGGGTAGCATTTTTAAAAGAGAAAGCTGATACTTTTGATTCTTTTCACGAGATTTGCCATCGTATTATGATTGAAAAGAATGAAAGGATTACTCGAGTTAGAAGTGATAGAGGTGGAATTCATAAATTCCAAATTCATTGATTTTTGCACTTCAAACGGCATTAAACATGAATTCTCCGCACCTTACACACCTCAACAGAATGGTGTAGTCGAGCGCAAAAACAGGGTCGTACAGGAGATGGCACGTGTTATGCTTCATAGCCGGAACTTACCGTTATATTTTTGGGCTGAAGCGGTGAACACTGCTGTCTATGTTATTAATCGAGTGTATTTGCGCCCGGGGACTTTAAATACACCATATGAACTATGGTTTTGTAGAAAACCTAACATCAAATATTTTCGTATCTTTGGGAGTCGGTGTTTTATTTTACGTGATCGCGAAAATCTTGGAAAATTTGACTCTCGAAGTGACGAAGGGATTTTCTTAGGTTATTCTACAAACAGTAGAGCATATCGAGTTTTTAACTTAGAATCTAAGACGATCGTAGAATCGATAAATGTTAAGGTAGATGAAGCTTTTCACTTTGAATCTGAAAAATCTACCCTCGATATCTCTCTTGATGATGATACACCTGCTAATGCATCTTCTTCTAACAATTCTTTCGATAATAATGATGCATCTAACGGTTCTTCAAGTTTATCTGATGTGCAGGAATCATCTCGTGTACCTCCGAGTACTCCTTACCTCAAACGTTACGCATCTCCAAGGATCACCCTGAATCGAACATCATTGGAGATCCACAAGAAGGAGTTAGAACACGGAGACAATTGGTTTGCGGATTTGCATGCTATGTATCTCAAATCGAACCAAAGAATGTTGATGAAGCTCTTCAAGATGACTACTGGATTAAAGCAATGCAGGAAGAGCTCCATCAATTTGAGCGAAACAAAGTCTGGGAATTAACGAAGCCTCCGAAGCAACACAATGTGATAGGTACCAAATGGATTTTCAAGAACAAGAAAAATGAAGATGGTACTATCATCAGGAACAAAGCAAGGTTAGTTGCTCAAGGCTACTCTCAAGTAGAAGGTATAGACTTTGATGAAACTTTCGCCCCTGTAGCTAGACTCGAGTCCATTCGTATCTTATTTGCGATTGCTTGTCATTTTAAAATCAAATTATTTCAAATGGACGTTAAGAGCGCCTTTTTAAATGGGTTTTTAAATGAGGAAGTTTATGTGGCTCAACCGAAAGGTTTTGTGGATCATAAACTACCTAACCATGTTTTTCGTCTGAAAAAGGCTCTTTACGGTCTGAAACAAGCACCGCGAGCATGGTACGAAAGGTTGACAAAGCACCTTTTGGAAAAGGGCTATACTCGAGGGGGAGCTGACAGGACTCTCTTTGTGAAGCATTATCAAAACAATTTCATTGTTGCACAAATCTATGTCGATGACATTGTATTTGGTGCAACAAGAGATAATGATGCTTCTAAATTCGCGGAGACCATGGAAAGCGAATTTGAGATGTCCATGATGGGCGAATTGACTTATTTTCTTGGATTACAAGTTAAACAAAACGATGAAGGAATTCACTTGTGTCAATCCAAGTATGCAATGGAGTTGGTCAAAAAGTTTGATCTAGAAAATTCTAAGGATTTTCCGACTCCAATGGGAACTAGCCATAAGGGACTTGGAAGTGAATCACATAGTGAGAATGTAGACGAGAAACTGTATCGCAGTATGATTGGAAGTCTACTATATCTCACGGCTAGTCGCCCGGATATATCCTTCAGTGTTGGGATTTGCGCGAGATATCAATCAGCACCGAAGGAGGTTCACCTGAAAGCGGTGAAACGGATCATCCGGTATATCAAAGGTACAATCAATTTCGGAATTTGGTATCCTATGGGAACAAGTTTGGATATTGTTGGATACTCAGATGCCGATTGGGCTGGATCAGTGGATGATCGGAAAAGCACGAGTGGTGCATGCTTCTATCTTGGCCATTGCCTTGTTGCATGGCACAGTAAAAAGCAGAATTGCATAGCACTCTCGACTGCCGAAGCGGAGTACATTTCTGCAGGAAGTTGTTCAACCCAATTGATTTGGATGAAAAGCGTGTTGAGCGATTTCCGGATTTCAGCATCTTCGGTAACCATTTTATGTGACAACACTAGTGCTATTAACATTTCAAAAAACCCTGTGTTGCACTCTAGAACAAAACATATTGAACTTAGATATCATTTTCTTAGAGAGCTAGTTGAATCAAATATTCTTCAACTGTCATATATTTCAACTGAGGATCAATTAGCTGATATCTTAACAAAACCTTTGGATCAAAAACGTTTTATTCACTTGCGTAAAGCAATTGGCATGCTTTCCTTGAAATAACCTCTTTTGAAACCTTTGCTTAGGTTAGGTTTTGTTTTTTTGTTTTTGTTCTTTATCTATGTTTGTACATAGGACATTAATTGAGCATAAATCATAATTGACTTTAATTGCATCCTTTTATGCATTTAGAAATTTATTATGCTTTTGATATCATAATATTTCAATGTTGCAATGATCATTTACGTTAATTAAGTCATCTTTTAAGTGATCAAAGTCAATTTCTCTCTCAATGATCTCTTGGTATAGTCATTATCTTATTTGATTGCTTAGTCGAGTATGAATTCGAGATCAATGGTTTGGTTGAATACCTTATATATTAAATAATTGATAGCCAATTGAGGGGGAGTCAAAGAAATGTAAAATGCTCAAAAGATGTGGAAAGAGTTACATCCCAATGAGGAGTGTGAAAACTACCACCACATGGAGGAAAGAGCTGGTCGTCCGAGTACTGTGTGCAGCTACCAATGAATACCAAGCATTTTTGTTCAAATTTTGATTAATGAAATGCATATTGAAATACTTGACTCAGTCAAATTTCATGGTTGGTATAAGGTGGGATTTTTATGAAAGATGCTCAAAGAGCCACTCCTTCAACAGATTGTCTAGATATATTATCTAACTTATCTGGGATTTCAAACATCTATTGATCTTGGTATTTCATTTTCTTTACCAAATTGATGATTTGATAAAGGCATTACGCATAAGATCAGGATAGATGTGATTGAAGTTGTTCAACTTTAAGTGTTTTAATTTCGTAAATTTTCGTTTCATTTTTGGATATTTTTGATAGATTTTGTATAATCTATTTCTTGTTGTATGAAACGATGATTTTTGTTTAAAGTTGATATGGTAAAGTGCTTACATACTTTTTCTGGATTTTATGGAATTTTTCTAAATTTTTCTGAAGAAAAAGTTGGAGCCGATCCGGATCGGGCTAAGTGATCCGGATCCCGAACGCAGGATTCTTCCTGCGGGTAGCCGATCCGGATCACATTCTCGATCCGATCCGGATCACGGCTAGGGTTTTTATAGAACAAAGGGTTTTGATTTCTTTTACCCTAATCTTTTGTTCTCAAGTCTCTAGAGCTTCTCTCTCTAGATTTCTTGCATCTTGGAGCTTCCAAACTCAAGTTCTTCGAATCCAAGTAAGTTTTATTGATCAAAATCTCGGTTTTTCACAGTTTTTCTATTTTCTTCAAAACGTGAGTGAAATTCTGGATCTTTTTCGTTTGTGAATGGTTTTTGATCAAATTTCTTTTGAAATAAGAACTCTGGGTAGATTAGTTTTGATTATATGCTGGGTTTTCTCCTGATTAACGAGTTTTTGGGCTTCGATTTCTAAAAATTCGGTTTTAGGGCATAAAAGAGGAATTTTTGAAAATCATGGAATTGATCTATTTTTAAAATTCTTTTTGCAAAACTAATTTGATTCTTAGCTCTCTACATGATTATGATTGTTTGGGTACAATTTTTCAAATTTTTCAAAATTGACAATTTTTCATGTGTTCTTGAGTTGTTCTCCACAGGATTTCAATCTTTTTCAAGCACTTGACAGCAATGACATTCTCTTGGATCATCTTGCTGTTAGTCACAATGGTGCATACACGAGCAACCAACAAACTGAAAAGAGGCAAGAAACCTCAACGAAAAGGTGAATTTCACCTGATCAGTGACACGAAAACTGAAGCAAATAATAATGAAGTACACTGGGACATGTTGACGGATGATGATGAGACAGTGCCCGTCAAACCTGAAAGAAAGGCTTCCAATGAATCAAAAGGAAAGGCACCCATGGACACAGGAAAAGCACCTATGTCTGCACCGACTATCTCTGTGAAAAGAAAACGAATCACTAGACGCTTTGGACTACGACGAGACGTTGATATTGACAAGCCGACTGTTCCGGATTCTCCACCCCGTGAGGAACAAGTGTTCGTTAATGCAGATCGCCTGAAGGCATTTGAGAATCGTGAATGCATTGGTGAGAGGCATGTTAATATTGAGGCTCTACGAGGTCACTCCCCTGAGTTTGGTGTTCTAATTGAACAAGCAAACCTTATTCAAGTATGCCGATTCCCAGAAATGCTTGGCTACTGTCTGCATCACGTAAGGACCTTCTATACAAATGCACGGCATCTTCGAGAGCATGAAAACGGTCCAATGGAGTTTTACACGAATATCCAAGGCACAAGGTTTAAAATCACTCCACATTTGATTGGGAGGTTTTGGGAATGCAAGCCAGCAAGACAGGAACTAATTACTTGAAGGGAATAAGTTTGACAAACACGATGTGGCAAATGGTTATAAAGGGAATTTGTTTGGAGGGAACTCAATCAACGGAGAAATCTGTCAGATCCAAAGAACTTCGTCTTGAGTACCGGTTCCTAAACTTCATCACATGTTACAATATCCTTCCAAATATGCAGACGAAAGTCGTGAGATGGGATCGATTGCTGTTTTTGTATCTCTTAGGACATCCGTCAGAGGCAATGGGATTAAATATCAACATTCCGTACATTATTTGGAATAGAATGGCGAGATATGTTGAGCATCCTCATCCCACTGAAAGAATTCCATTTCCATTGATTATAATGAGGATCTTAAAGAAATTTCAAGTTGATATTAGTTCAACTACTTATCATCACTGCTTGGGCATGATAGATGAGTCTACCATTGTCAAGTCTCTTCACAAGTTGCCACATGTCACTCCAGTTCCTGCATCCGGAACGAAACCCAGTACCAGCACTGCCGCATCACCATCACAACAAGCACCCGCACCAGCGGATGAAGCATCAGTCTCATCCATCTACAGAGAACAACAACGATTATCCTTTGAGCAGGAACAGATTTCGAAAGAACAGAAGAGAATTTCCAATGAGCTTGAGCTCATTACGGCAGCTCATATTACCATAACTAAGAAGGTCAATTCAATGAACAAGCTGGTGAAAAAGATGTTCTCCAAGATGGGCTGCACGAGCTCTGAAGACTCTGAATCTGATGATTGATTACTTTTTTGCCTCATTTTACTTTTCATCTTTCTGTGCAGGATTCTAACTTTTTGTGCAGGATTTCAGCTTTTTAGGTTTTTAATGTTCAGTTTTTAGTTTCTCATTTAAGATTTAGTTCTCAGGTTTTTCGTGATTTTGAACTTTTCAACTCTCCTTAAATTTTTGTAATTTTGGCTTTATTTGTGACAAAAAGGGGGAGAGAGTTTAGAGAGAACTTGAACAATGACATGAACAATGATGATGTGAAAACTGTGTGAATGTGTGAACATTAAGGTAAGTATGACTTCAACTTCAACTTTGCTTTTATCTTGTGATTTGTTGCATGTCCCTACTAACTATTCGACTAACTATTTGGGCATGTAATTTGCTTTTATCTTGTGATTTGTTGCATGTCCCTACTAACTATTCGACTAACTATTTGGGCATGTAATATGACTAACAAGTTGATGTTGGACTAACATTTTGTGACATTTGGTTCTTGAATGCATAGAAGATATGTTGGTTTTTGTCTATGATTCTCTTACATATCTGAATTCTCAAATGTCATGATGATCGTATAAACTCTATCTCTGTATTTGGTTTTGTATGTTTCAATTCTTGAGGTATCTAACGATTTCTTTTGTCAAGAATGATTTCTTTGTGCAGAGAGTACAGATGTGACACCCCCGGAATTTGGATTAGTCCTCTATATAAATGATATAATAGGACTAAATCTCTAACCCGGCTATAGCATTTTGGATGGTAGCAAGATCCAAGAGGAACATGAGAGTTAAGCGTGCTAGAGCTAGAGTAGTTCTAGGATGGGTGACCCCCTGGGAAGTGGGGCGTCACAGTTGGTATCAGAGACATTCACCAGCCGGAAATGTGAGATGAGTCTCGGCTGAGCCAGGGTTATATACCGGGTAGAGCGAGGCTCCCCGGCTAATGACCGTTGTGAGTGGAGTGTAGCTCCTCACAAGGTCGGCTAAGGCTAGCGAGACGAGTCTCACATCGCCTGGTGCTTGTGAGTGTGCTTGAGCCTGACGTGGACGTCAGGGCTTAAAGGGGGGAAGAATGTGACACCCCCGGAATTTGGATTAGTCCTCTATATAAATGATATAATAGGACTAAATCTCTAACCCGGCTATAGCATTTTGGATGGTAGCAAGATCCAAGAGGAACATGAGAGTTAAGCGTGCTAGAGCTAGAGTAGTTCTAGGATGGGTGACCCCCTGGGAAGTGGGGCGTCACACTAACTATTCTTCTGGAAAGGCATCCTCTTCTAAGTCTTCAGGTTACGCATTGAAATCAACTAAAGAAGAAGACTCGGATTCATCCTCCTCAGACGATGACGAGAACCTATCTATGGAGGACTTTGAGAAGCAGCTCGCTCTCTTGACAAGGAAGTTTCGCCGCAACTTTCGAAGGGGTAATCCAAGCAAAACTCCATCCTTCGGAAAGTCGAAGAAAGGCAAAGGCTCTTCAAGCTACAAGTCAAGAAAGCAAGAGAACTTCTCAAGGGATAAGAAAAGTTCAGAGGGACAAGTTCAGTGCTTCAAATGTCGAGGCTACGGCCACATTTCAACGGAGTGTCCCAACAAGAATCCGGCAAAGAAGAAAGCGATGCAAGTCGTCACTTGGGATGACAACTCCACGTCAAATGAGTCATCCTCAAGTGATGAAGAAGACAACGCGACAGCATTCCACGCGTCCACTACATCTTCACCCTTCATGTGCTTGATGGCTAGTACATCCGAGTCATTGTCCAACTCCACTGTTGAAAAGAACGCAACGGACAACGAATCGGATAATTCGGAAGGTGAAGATTTTGCTTTAGCCTACCACAGACTTTTGAGGGATTCAAAGAAACTGGCTAAACAAAACAAGGGGTTGAGAGGGAGATTGCAGGATCTCGAAGAAGAAGTAAAAAGGGTAACTTCTCTCTCGACCGATCTTGAAGTGGAAAGGGATAATCTAATAAAAGTAAATGCTTCACTTCAAGAGTCCAATGAGCAATTCGAGAAGAATTATGTAGATATGGTGAACAAAGCGAATTACTTCTTGAAGCTCAACGGCGAGGCCCAACAGGATAAAATGGAAATGACAAAGACCATACTCCAACTAAAGGACGATTTAAAGCGATTCTCTTCAGGAAGGAGTAAGTTGGATAGACTTCTTGGTCTTGGTCAAACAAATAAGTTCGGCCTCGGGTACACTCAAACTGGAGACATTCCAAGTTCGAGTGGGACAGTTTTTGTGCCTCAGTCGGTATCTCCTCCTCCGACACCGGAATTCACGACAACCAACGACAACAAGCCTACTTCATCCTTCTCGGGATCGTCAAGATCTAAGGTATGTTTTCGTTGTGGCATTTCAGGGCACATAAGGAGAAATTGCAAGACGGGAGCCAAACGCACACCTCAAGCACCTCTTGCAATGACTACCAAAAAGGTGATTCCTCAGAAATCAAATGCAAATCATTTGAAGGAAAAGAGCCTTGGTAGTTCACCGCTCAAGACGACATCATCAAGGAGCAGCAATACTTCAAACAAGACGCTTTCACCTAGGCGATTAACTTCACGACCATTACCGACGCATTCCAAAAAGGTTTGGGTGCGCAAAGGTGAAATTTTCCCTTGTCTCGTTACCAATATCTCCTTGCATGCATATGATAGTTCGTCTTGGTATCTGGATAGCGGGTGTTCCCGTCATATGACCGGTGACAAAAACTGTTTTCAAACCTTTGAGAAAATCTCCGGAGGACTTGTTGTTTTCGGAGATGGTCGGTCTTCCAAGATTGTTGGAAAAGGAACTATCGCTATTCCGGATGGCCCGGTTCTAAATAATGTGTTATTTGTTAATGGCCTTAAGACTAACCTCATAAGCATAAGTCAACTTTGTGACAATGGTTATTCAGTTAATTTTTCATCTGATGAATGTACTGTAACTGACAAGAACCATGTTTTCTTTTTAAAAGGGGTTAGATCAGAAAACAATTGTTATGTTGTTCCTAGTAAATTTTCTGAAAAGTGTAACCTAGCTTCTTTGAAAAATGAAACTCTTTGGCACGAAAGGCTAGGTCACATAAACTTTAAGGAACTTGCTAGAATTTCAAACAAAGATGTGGTCAAGGGGGTTCCTAAACTTTCATTTGAACAAAACATTGTGTGTGGCGGTTGCCAAAAGGGAAAACAGTCTAGGACTGCACACAAGAACTTGAACCACATAGGTACAAAACGGCCTTTGGAACTTTTGCACATGGATTTAATGGGGCCAACTCGTCAACCATCTTTGGGAGGTAAATGGTATATTTTCTTATTGGTTGATGATTTCTCTAGATATCTTGGGTAGCATTTTTAAAAGAGAAAGCTGATACTTTTGATTCTTTTCACGAGATTTGCCATCGTATTATGATTGAAAAGAATGAAAAGATTACTCGTGTTAGAAGTGATAGAGGTGGAGAATTCATAAATTCCAAATTCATTGATTTTTGCACTTCAAACGGCATTAAACATGAATTCTCAGCACCCTATACACCTCAACAAAATGGTGTAGTCGAGCGCAAAAACAGGGTTGTACAGGAGATGGCACGTGTTATGCTTCATAGCCGGAACCTTCCTTTATATTTTTGGGCTGAAGCGGTGAACACTGCTGTCTATGTAATAATCGCGTGTATTTGCGCCCGGGGACTTTGAATACACCATATGAACTATGGTTTTGTAGAAAACCGAACATCAAATATTTTCGTATCTTTGGGAGTCGGTGTTTTATTTTACGTGACCGCGAAAATCTTGGAAAATTTGACTCTCGAAGTGACGAAGGGATTTTCTTAGGTTATTCTACAAACAGTAGAGCATATCGAGTTTTTAACTTAGAATCTAAGACGATCGTAGAATCGATAAATGTTAAAGTAGATGAAGCTTTTCACTTTGAATCTGAAAAATCTACCCTCGATATCTCTCTTGATGATGATACACCTGCTAATGCATCTTCTTCTAACAATTCTTTCGATAATAATGATGCATCTAACGGTTCTTCAAGTTTATCTGATGTGCAGGAATCATCTCGTGTACCTCCGACTACTCCTTTACCTCAAACGTTACGCATCTCCAAGGATCATCCTGAATCGAACATCATTGGAGACCCACAAGAAGGAGTCAGAACTCGGAGACAATTGGTTTGCGGATTCGCTTGCTATGTATCTTAATCGAACCAAAGAATATTGATGAAGCTCTTCAAGATGACTACTGGATTGAAGCAATGCAGGAAGAGCTCCATCAATTTGAGCGAAACAAAGTCTGGGAATTAACGAAGCCTCCGAAGCAACACAATGTGATAGGTACCAAATGGATCTTCAAGAACAAGAAAAATGAAGAAGGTACTATCATCCGGAACAAAGCAAGGTTAGTTGCTCAAGGCTACTCTCAAGTAGAAGGTATAGACTTTGACGAAACTTTCGCCCCTGTAGCTAGACTCGAGTCCATTCGTATCTTATTTGCGATAGCTTGTCATTTTAAAATCAAATTATTTCAAATGGACGTTAAGAGCGCATTTTTAAATGGTTTTTAAATGAGGAAGTTTATGTGGCTCAACCGAAAGGTTTTGTAGACCATAAACAACCTAACCATGTTTTTCGTTTGAAAAAGGCTCTTTACGGTCTGAAACAAGCACCGCGAGCATGGTACGAAAGGTTGACAAAGCACCTTTTGGAAAAGGGCTATACTCGAGGGGGAGCTGACAGGACTCTCTTTGTGAAGCATTATCAAAACAATTTCATAGTTGCTCAAATCTATGTCGATGACATTGTTTTGGCGCAACAAGAGATAATGATGCTTCTAAATTCGCGGAGACCATGGAAAGCGAATTTGAGATGTCCATGATGGGCGAATTGACTTATTTTCTTGGATTACAAGTTAAACAAAATGATGAAGGTATTCACTTGTGTCAATCCAAGTATGCAATGGAGTTGGTCAAGGAAATTTGATCTAGAAAATTCTAAGGATTTTCCAACTCCAATGGGAACTAGCCATAAGGGACTTGGAAGTGAATCACATAGTGAGAATGTAGACGAGAAACTGTATCGCAGTATGATTGGAAGTCTACTGTATCTCACGGCTAGTCGCCCGGATATATCCTTCAGTGTTGGGATTTGCGCGAGATATCAATCAGCACCGAAGGAGGTTCACCTGAAAGCGGTGAAACGGATCATCCGAT
The DNA here is from genome assembly GCA_029168755.2 of Tillandsia fasciculata. Lineage (NCBI taxonomy): Eukaryota > Viridiplantae > Streptophyta > Magnoliopsida > Poales > Bromeliaceae > Tillandsia > Tillandsia fasciculata. The sequence continues at coordinate 118,276 of JAQOTM010000458.1, forward strand.
ACATCAAAGGAACGATAAATTTCGGAATTTGGTATCCTATGGGAACAAGTTTGGATATTGTTGGATACTCAGATGCCGATTGGGCAGGATCAGTGGATGATCGGAAAAGCACGAGTGGTGCATGCTTCTATCTTGGCCATTGCCTTGTTGCATGGCACAGTAAAAAGCAGAATTGCATAGCACTCTCGACTGCCGAAGCGGAGTATATTTCTGCAGGAAGTTGTTCAACCCAATTGATTTGGATGAAAAGCGTGTTGAGCGATTTCCGGATTTCAGCAACTTCGGTAACCATTTTATGTGACAACACTAGTGCTATTAACATTTCCAAAAACCCTGTGTTGCACTCTAGAACAAAACATATTGAACTTAGATATCATTTTCTTAGAGAGCTAGTTGAATCAAATATTCTTCAACTGTCATATATTTCAACTGAGGATCAATTAGCTGACATTTTACAAAACCTTTGGATCAAAAACGTTTTATTCACTTGCGAAAAGCAATTGGCATGCTTTCCTTGAAATAATCTTTTTGAAACCTTTTGCTTAGGTTAGGTTTTGTTTTGTTTTGTTCTCTATCTATGTTTTGACATAGTACATTAATTGAGCATAAATCATAATTGACTTTACTTGCATCCTTTCATAATTTTTAGAAATTTATTATGCTTTTGATATCATAATATTTCAATGTTGCAATGATCATTTATGTTAATTAAGTTATCTTTTAAGTGATCAAAGTCAATTTCTCTCTCAATGATCTCTTGGTATAGTCATTATCTTATTTGATTGCTTAGTCGAGTATGAATTCGAGATCAATGGTTTGGTTGAATACCTTATATATTAAATAATTGATAGCCAATTGAGGGGGAGTCAAAGAAAAGTAAAATGCTCAAAAGATGTGGAAAGAGTTACATCCCAATGAGGAGTGTGAAAACTACCACCACATGGAGGAAAGAAAAAGAAAAAGATACCCCATGAATGCAAAGCAAATTTTTGTTTTAAAAATTGTTGATGAAATGCATATTGAAATACTTGACTCAGTCAAATTTCAAGGTTGGTATAAGGTGGGATTTTTGATAAAAGATGCTCAAAGAGCCACTCCTTCAACAGATTGTCTAGATATATTATCTAACTTATCTGGGATTTCAAACATCTATTGATCTTGGTATTTCATTTTCTTTACCAAATTGATGATTTGATAAAGGCATTACGCATAAGATCATGTTAGATGTGATTGAAGTTGTTCAACTTTAAGGGTTTTAATTTTGTAAATTTTCGTTTCATTTTGGATATTATTGATAGATTTGGCATATCTAATTCTTGTTGTATGAAACGATGATTTTTGTTTAAAGTTGATATGACAAAGTGTTTACATACTTTTTCTGGATTTTATGAAATTTTTCTAAAATTTTCTGAAGAAAAAGTTGAAGCCGATCCGGATCGGGGTAAGTGATCCGGATCCCGAACGCAGGCTTTTCCTGCGGGTAGCCGATCCGGATCACAATCTCGATCCGATCCGGATCACGGCTAGGGTTTTTATAAGAACAAAGGATTTGATTTCTTTTACCCTAATCTTTTGTTCTTAAGTCTCTAAAGCTTCTCTCTCTAGATTTCCTGCATCTCGGAGCTTTCCAAACTCAAGTTCTTCGATTCCAAGTGAGTTTTATTGATCAAAATCTCGGTTTTTCATTGTTTTGCTTGTTTGCTCAAAACGTGATATAAATATGCTCTTTTCGTTTGTGAATGGTTTTTGATCAAATTTCTTTTGAAATAAGAACTCTGGGTTGATTAGTTTTGATTATATGCTTGGTTTCCTTCAAGATAAACGAATTTTTGGGCTTCGATTTCAAAAATTTCGGTTTTAGGGCATATAAAGGAATTTCTGAAAATCATGGAATTGATCTATTTTTAAAATTCTTTTGCAAAACTAATTTGATTCTTAGCTTCTCTACATGATTATGATTGTCTTGGGTACAATTTTTCAAATTTTTCAAATTAACAATTTTTCATGTGTTCTTGAGTGGTGTTCACAGGATTTCAAATTTCTTAAAAGCTTGTTCAATGGCATTCTCCGGTTAATATTGCTGGGGTCACAATGGTGCACCCCCGTGCAACTGTTAAAGGAGAGAACAAGTTGATTCACGCCGAGAAACGACAAAAACTGATGATAGCTCTGACTATGATGATGAAGAATGGCAAGAGTTTTTGAAAGACGTTCAACAAAAAATTGATGAGGAAGATAGGCATCTTGAAGACAAAAAGCTAAAAGAAATTTGCCTCAACGACAAGACAATATACAAGACGAAAGAAGTGTCAACAGAAGCGGTATTCAGATTACTGAGCCTTTACTAGAGCACGCTCACTTGTGGAATTTACAGAGTAAGTACCTGAGAGGGCCAGAATTGCACCATCTGCATCTACGCAGAAAGCCATCAACCTCCGAAAGAATGTCTGCTGACAAAGATGCGTTGGCATCCAGTCGCAAGAACAGCAAGACTGTCTGTGAACAGGAAGAGGCTGTCCAGAGATATTCAAGCACATTTCCTTCTGAGCATAGGAAGAGTCAAGACAGAAAATATTCTAATATTGCGAAGATGATCAAGGGGCTTTTAAGCAAACTAAGCTGTACAAGTTCAGACACTCAGACTAAACAAAAAATTGTGCCAGATTTTTTCTTTGTGTGCAGGATTGTTAGGACAATTCGTTTGTGTTCTGAATTTGTAGTTCAGTTCTTAGGTTTGTCATGATCATTGGAACTTCTAAACTCTCCTTACATTTAGTAGTTTTGACTACGTTTTGGCTTTGTTGTGTGACAAAAAAGGGGGAGAGAGTTTAGAGAGAACTTGAAAACAATGATGATCATGATGACTGTGAAAACTGTGTGAATGTGTGAACATAAGGTAAGTACGAACTCCAACTTCAACTTTTGGTTTTTATCTTGTGATTGTTGCATGTCCTACTAACTATTTGACTAAACTATTTGGGCATGTATTATTACTAACAAGAAGTGCGGTTGGTACTAACATTTTTGACATTGTGGTTTTTTGAATGCAGAGAAGATATATGTTGGTTTTGTTCTTGCATTATCTTAAATATCTGAATTCTAAATGTCCTGCGATTGAGATAACCTCTATCTCTTGTATTGGTTTGTATGTTTCAATTCTTGAGATATCTAACGAATTCTTTTGTCAAGAATGATTTCTTTGTGCAGAGATTACAGATGTCTAAGTCTAGAGTCTGTCTTAGGAGTTTATCTCATGTTTTTAATTTTTTGGATCTCCATTGTAAATTTTTGTTGTATGGTGATAGCAACAAAAATATCTTTTTGAATTTTCTTTTGTGGATCTGTGTTTTGTCACGAAACCGCCAAAGGGGGAGATTGTTACGGAATTTGAGTTGGCGTATTTCGTGAAAGTGTTAAGTCTTGAAGATTGAAGATGAAAGAACTTTGGATCATATACCTCAATCTCAAGAAAGAAGAATTCAAAAGGATCAGGTATGTTTAACTAAAGATTTTGGTGATCCGAATACTTCTTGTAGTGTAGAAACACCTGGAAGAATGTTTAATTGCATAAAATCAAAAACTGGACATGAGACATGTTCAGGATCCGGATCAGACCTTGCGATCCGGATCCCGAAGGGTGTTCGTTCATACACTGGTTCAATCCGGATCGCAGTTTCATGATCCGGATCCCGAACACTTGTTTTACCTTGGTACTTGCACAATCCGGATCAGGATTTGCAATCCGGATCCCGAATGTTGATGTTTGGTAAAACTGTATGAACGATCCGGATCGGGGACTACGATCCGGATCCCGAACCCTTGGTTTTCTGGAATCGTCAATCAAGCTACGACGATCCGGATCGCAGTAATTCCGATCCGGATCGCCGTCCGTAAAATTTCCAGAAACGGCAGTTTTTGATCCTTATCTTCTTCCAATGGTTTCTAACCTATAAATAGACCCTATGATTCATTTTTAGGGTTAAGGAAAATTTTAATCGGTAAAACATAGAAAAATATACCGAAAGAGAAAGATCCACATATAGAGAAGAAAGGAAATAATAGATTAATTCTATGTTTCTTCATCTATATTGATTGATTTGATTCTAGGTTTTCATACTCAGATTTTGAGTAGAATCAAATCAATGAATACATAGATGGTATTTTCGATCTATCTTTGATCTAAGTATTCGGCGGATCATCACCACCCAAAAAACAACGATTTACCCCAAATCGGCGCGTGGACTCGCGTGGCCTTGTGGATTCAAGGTGCAACCGCTCTCGTGGATTCGGAGCGAGGTACGTTCGTGGATTCGAAGCGTGCTACTGGGTGAAGACCGTGGATTCGGTCGGACGTCGTGGACTCGACGTTGGACGCTGAGGATTCGGCGTTGGGCGCAGATCGTGGATTCGAGAAGCGTCGTGGAGCGAGCGGAGAAGATCTACTAGGAGCGTATGAAAAAGGTTGAGTCGTCTGTGAGTACGTTATATCACCTTGTACGTGTGTTAATTCTAGTGGATTTCGCCGTGTTATCGGTCCCGTGGTTTTTTACTCCGGTTTGGAGTTTTTCCACGTAAAAATCTTGCGTGTTCATTTATTTTCCGCATTGGGTTTTATTGCGCAATGATTTTTTGAGTGTTTATTGTTTACACCTATTCACCCCCCTCTAGGTGTTTTTTCCCCTATTTAGATCCATATTAGTATAACCCAACACGGGTAGGGAACTAGCTCGCGACTCCCTCGCCTCGGTCTGTAGGATCAGCAACTGGAGCAACAGGAACAAGAGAAGGGGTCCCTGGGGAAAAATACACCACAGCGGGTGTGAGAACTACATCCCACAGTAGTTCTCAGTGGGTACCGCAACCAAACCCGACGGTCTGCCCACTAAGTCTACTAGAGGTATAAGATAATAGAAAACTAAAGAAAGGAAAGCTGAAAATAACTCTACAGCTACCATGCCTCTATCTACTATGCTCAAAGGGTGAAACAGATGAAAATGATGCATCGACTCAAACTCAGTATACTCAATCAACCCAATCACAGTGACTGCCACATAGGGTCTAGTCAAACCTGCGCCCACCTACTGCCGCACATCCACAAGAGGACGGGTCTACCGTAGGGCGTCCGTGACTGCCAAAACTGGCCCAGCCAGAGGGACTGCGTCGACAAGTCGCGATAGCAAAGTAACAGGCCCAACTCCGGAGTGGCACTCAAGGGGCGCGACCCCACCGAGGAAAGTATCAGCGCATCTCTGTCGAGCTCAATGTGGCTCATGCAGGCTATAGTACAAATCCACGATCAATAAGATCGACAATAACCAACATCACATCTCTAACTCACTAGCTGGAAATATCCAACAGCTAGGACTACTGTCAACCCAACGGCTCCCCAAAACAGAACACCAACCCACAACGACACAACACAGAATGACACCATAAGGGTTCGGAAACCGCGATAGGTCGGTGCCTAGAACCCTATCAAACAAGAACAGACTCCAGGTTCCGCCTATCGAAGTTCTCGACCCCCTTACAGTTCGGGAACATGACAACCTCAGTAACATGCGGAAGACACCAACCAGGGCCTGAAAGTTCCAAAGGACCAATACCTACAACCCTATCAAACAAGAACAGGTTCCAGGCACGGTCCCCGTAGCTTTCGTCCCGAAAGAGAAACAGAAAAGGCCCCTAGAACCCAGATCACCCAAACTCTCTCGGGTGCCGAAGTTGTAATAAAAAGGTGACAGTTATTACTGAAAGCTATTTTAATCTGAGAAACCTAATTTAATATATTTTAGTTCTTTTAAGAAAATCCGTTTAAATAAGTTTTATTTTCCAAACCCCGAAGGGCTATTGCCTTCACCCAAATCAAACAAGAATAGGCTCCGGCGACCCCTCGAAATTTGGAAGGAAAATATTAATTTATAGAAATTATGTGTGTCTAAAAACAGTCTGGGTTCTAGGTCCTACTATCACTGGTACACTACTGCCACTAACACAGTGGCGACAAATAAAACAAGGAGACAAGACATCCCGGGACCACCGTTCACCCAAACGGCTCCCGCCACAGATAAAAGACCGACTACATCTGCTAGACTCCACTCTGCTCCCAAGCACGAGTGTAACATGCATCCCACACTAAAAGGAATCCCGACCACTCGGCCCACTACCCGGGCGAGGATAACACTATGTCCAGGAATAGAATACGAAGTGTGGATGTCTAGAGCATAAATAAACCTAGCCCAAGTGAGGGTTTTCTACTAGTCTGGTTACACATGCAACATATGACGGGGTGCTAGGTCAAGTTCCAACAATAGCAATCAATTTAACTAAAGCAGGATCAGGGAATAATAATTAACAGGATATCAACCATAATAGGAAAGATAACATTTCCCTCTCTAACATGCATCCTAATCCATCTCACAACATGCATGTTTCCTATATTATAGAATTAACGGGCAGTCCATTGATTTTCGAGGCGAAGCAACCCACCTGATAGTGTTAAACTGTCCAAAGCCCAACAGCTGAAAATACCTAAGAACAAATATCTCTAATTTTCCCTGATTCCAACGGGTTCAGAAACACCCGCAAACTCTCCTAGGTACAACAATAAGGTCCAAAGTTACACTTTATTCCAAAAATATCCAAGTACACACAACTGCTGGTAACAGTCCCAAAGATGTGAAATTTCCACCGGCAGAAAGGACTCCGAAAAATCCAACAAAAATACCAATGCGATCGTCGCGTCGAGCCCTTCGAAACGAGTAGCTGCACGTCCCAATCCAAGTTTTGTACATCAAGATAAAAATCCGACAAGGTGACCCTCTCAAAAGAATGCTGTATAAAAATCTGTAGCACTTTGCTCTGGAAAATAGGATTTTTCACCTTCGGGAGAAACTCAGAAAAATCTAAGAAAATTCAAGGACGTTCCTTGCACTGTGTAGATGCAAAATGACTATAAGCACGCTTCCATCCAATGCCTGAGCGCAAAGTTATCGCCGAAAAGCCGATGTGCTGTCCAAAACTCCGCAGTGGAAAATGGGTCATAAAAAGGCTCGGGAAACTCCAAGAAAAACTCAAAAAGAGGACAAGCTCAATTCACAAGAGTCATAGCCCTACCTATCGTGAAGCCAACGGCGCAAGAATCGCCGAAAACGGAGGTCGGAGTAAGCCGGGGGAGCTCGTGCACCGAAACGCGACGAAGAAGAACACCCAAGAAGAAACATCGCGCCGCGCCAGAAAATCGAAAGCCTCGAAGTGCGTGCCACCAAAAATCTCAGAAATCCATTAGAGAGTGGAAAAGAGGAAGGGGAGGAACTTTGCTGTAGAAGCCGCGTGGAGAAAGGCCTCTGAATATCCAAAAAATGAGCAACGGGGGAGGAAAATGCCTATTTATAGGCTGAAGAAACAATTGGGAAAATGACACCCAAGTCCTAGGTTTCGGGCGCCCGAATCAATTCGGGCACCAACAGTGCGCCGTTCCACTGTCCCGCGGAGCGCCCGAATCAATCCGGTTCCGCCACGTCACCCGCCAAACAGCGAACAGCCGAACTAGCCACCCAGCTTGCGCCACGTGGCCCTTCCCGGACGACGACACGTGGCGTGCACGGGGTCAACGCGGGCCTGGCGCGCCCATGTGCGCGCTGCCAGCGCCGCCTGCGCACCCTGCCAGGCACGAATCCCGAGGACGGCTGCATCTGCTCCGTGGACCAAGACCACTGCACCGACCAACCGCCCGCTGCCACGCGTCCACTGTGATCCACTCAGAAAACGCCACGTGGCAAGACTTTCCTGTGCACCGCGCGACTGCCCGCGCGCCCCCGTGCCTGCCCGCGCCCGTGCGCTGCCCGCGCCCGCTCCGCCGCCTGCCCGAGCCCGCGCCGCCGCGCTCCGCCCCCCGCTGCCCGCCGGCCACCGGAACAGTGCCAAGTGCCTCGAAATCAGTGCGCGTCATCCGGGCTCCGAAAAATACAAATAAATAGTCCATTTTCATCGTTTTCGCGCGCTGAATCCAAATCCGATGTCCGTTTTGCCAAATTCTATTTCCAAAATTTGCTGAAGGCATCCCGAAAGGTGTTCTTCTGTCCAAACTTCGCACTGAGTCCAATTTTGATATCCGTTTCGCGCGAAACCACTTCTAAACATTCGACGGGGTCACTGATCACCCATGTGATCCATTTTAAGCCCGAAGTCCATCCTTTGTGTCCAAATTGTGCACAAACACCACTGACACACCACGTAGGCCTCCGTAAGCTGCCAATCAACCAGTAAACTCATCGCGGGGATCTAGGTCCTCACATCCTCCCCCACTAAAAGAAAGTTTCATCCTCGAAACTAACATAACTCAAACAGGAATCACAAATACCAAGCCAAAGGTAAGTATCGATCAACACAGTCTCCAACTCCCCAGTCGCTACTCACTCTCCGCAAAGCGAGTCCAAAAGCTGGAAAAACCTCAGGAACTCCAAAGGTTGGGGACAAGGAAGAACAACCAAAACAAGTCGTCCAAAACTACACGAAGTACGCCAACACAACCAACAAGAAAGGTAAAGGCCCCACTAGCAGGAAAGTCGTCAACCCCAACTCTCTATTTAGAAAACAGCTGAAATTAATGAAAAGTCTGAAAATTCCGAAAGACCAGTTCCTTCGCCCCAATCAAACAAGAACAGATTCGGGCACCGTCTCCATTTCTGGAGTAGCCTTTCGAAGCTTTCGTCCTGTTCGTAAATTTCAGCACAAAGGCGAGAAAAATGAGAGAAGTGTTGAAGTCGTTCCTGCTGTGGCTACAAAAATGAAAGCTACGATCTAACCGTGACCCCTAGGGACACGACCTCTAGTTCTAATCGTCACCTACGCACAAAGGGTGGCGTCTGTCCAAAACCGCTGAAGCCAACGCTGTGGGAAGGGTACCTCGGCAACCAGTGAAATGAACTCCTCCTGTCCAACTCGCGGAAGGGTCACTGTTCTCACTCCACAATCAGTCGTTGCATGATAGCGCGCCAACCGGTCCATCCCGTGTGCTCAATCAGAGTCTAGGAGCTGTCACCAAACCGTCATATCTGCCGGTATGAAATCCCAAGTCTCAACTGCACTAGACATAATCCATAAGGCTTCCCCAAGTGCACAATACCAACAGGAACCTGTACCTCTAGTACACGTGGTAACCACTCTATCTCCAAACTAGGTAGGGAAGCAAAAATACTCTAACTCAGCCTGTCGTAAAGGAGTCATGCATGCGATAACTCGATCCACTCCCGTGGCGCCCTCCAACCGGCGGCACAGACTCATCCACATAGGAAACACGACCTCTGCCTCTGCTCATGCTAAGGTGATGAATGCGGGCTTCCGCAACAACACATCTATGCTACCGCCGCTGCTGATACCAATGCTGATGCTACCCTCGGGGTCCACCCGACCTCTAACATCTCGGAAATTCACTATCCTGGAGAAGAAATCTGGAATGCCTCTGCCAGTCGATCTGTCCCCCATCCTCTAGCCTTTATCTGTCACTCTCCGAAAAGAAGGCTCCAAGAAGGGGACTGCGGAACTCCGCCCAAATAAGCAGCTGGATCCCAGGCGGGCCAACAAGTCACACTCGGCGCCACCATGCCTCGGCATTGTGCTCCAACAAGCTTGTCGCCAAAAGAACCTGAAACTGCTCCTCAACAAAAGGGGTCTCAAGGAGTCGCTCCATCGCTGTGATCCAGGACTCTGCCTGTCACGGCTCCAAGCTCAATCCTACCAATCGGGGTGGATCAGACTGCCGGGACTGGCTCTATCGATTAATGATGTCCCAAAGCTCATCTAGTATCCGCTATCCACCCTGCCTCGGTGCCTCGGCACTACTCGTCGGCACGGAGGGGGCTGTTGGCTCAATCGGTGCCACTGGTACAACTGGAGATGCACTGCATTGAAAGAATGTGCTGGAGGACACTCAGGCGGTGCTACAACTTGTTGGGTTATGTCTAGTATGGATCTAAATAGGAGAAAAAACACCTAGAGAGGGGGTGAATAGGTGTAAACAGTAAACACTCAAAAATCGTTGCGCAAATATAACCCAATGCGGAAAATAAATAACACGCAAGATTTTTACGTGGAAAAACTCCAAAATCTGGAGTAAAAAACCACGGGACCGATAACACGGTGAAATCCACTAGAATTAAACACGTACAAGGTGATATAACGTACTCACAGACGACTCGACCTTTTTCCATACGCTCCTAGTAGATCTTCTCCGCTCGCTCCGCAACGCTCCTCGAATCCACGATTTGCGTCCAACGCCGAATCCACGGCGTCCAACGTCGAATCCACGACGTCTGACCGAATCCACGGCCTTCACCCAGTGGCACGTCTCGAATCCACGATCGTACCTCGCTCCGAATCCACGAGAGCGGTAGCACCTTGAATCCACAAGGCCACGCGAGTCCACGCGCCGATTTTGGAAAAAATCGTTGTTTTTGGGTGGTGATGATCCGCCGAATACTTAGATTAAAGTTAGATCGGAAATACCATCTAAGTATTCATTAATTTGATTCTACTCAAAAACTGAGTTAGAAAACCTAGAATCAAATTAATCAATATAGACGAAGAAACATAGAATTAAATCTCGTATTTCCTTTCTTCTCTATATGTGGATTTTTCTCTTTTTGAGATTATTCGGCCTCCACGGATATTCCATAGAAAAAGAAACGTAGAGTTTATTTATAGGTTAGAAACCATTGGAAGAGGATAGGAATCAAAAACTAACCTTATCTGGAAATTTTCAGGACGACGGTCCGGATTGGAATATTGTGATCCGGACTGTCGTAGTTAAACAGAATTTTTCGAGAAAAACACACGTTCGGGGTCCGGACTGAAAATCCACGGTCCGGACTGTTCATGCAGTTTCTGCAAAAACCACGTTCGGGGTCCGGACTGAAAATCCACGGTCCGGACTGGGTTTGCGCATGAACTACCCTATGTTCGGGGTCCGGACTGTAGTGCCCTGATCCGGATCCTGAACATATAATATGTCCAGTTTTTTATTTTTATTGTGACACCCCGGAATTTGGATTAGTCCTATATATAAATGATATAATAGGACTAAAATCTCTAACCCGGCTATAGCATTTTGGATGGTAGCAAGATCTAAGAGGTTATGAGAGTTAAGCGTGCTAGAGCTAGAGTAGTTCTAGGATGGGTGACCCCCTGGGAGGTGGGGCGTCACATTTATGCAATTAAAAATCCATCCAAGTGTTTCTACACTATAAGAAGTATTCGGATCACCAAATTAGTTTAACGTACCTGATCCTTTTGAATTCTTCTTTCTTGAGATTGAGGTATATGATCCACACTACTTCATCTTCAATCTTCAAGACTTAGCCACTTTCACGAAATACGCCAACACAAATTCCTTAACAATCTCCCCCTTTGGCGGTTTCGTGACAAAACATAAATCCACTCAAGAAAATTCAAAAAGATATTTTTGTTGCTATCACCATACAACAAAAATTTACATTTGAGATCCAAATAAACATGAATACATGAGATAAACTCCTAAAACAGACTCTAAACTTAGACATCTGTACTCTCTGCAAAAGAAATAATTCTTGACAAAGGAAATCGTTAGATACCTCAAGAATTTCTAGCATTCAAAACCCAAATAGAGAGATAGAGTTTATACTCACCATGACATTTTCAAAATCAGATATGTGTTAAGAATACCAATCAGAGATAGACATATCTTCTAAGCATTCAAATCCAAATGTCATAAGTTTGTTAGTCAACAACAACTTGTTAGTAATATTACATGCCCAAATAGTTAGTCGAATAGTTAGTCGAGGCATGCATTCAAACACAATACAAAACGAAAGTTGAGTTGATACTTACCTCCAAAGTTCAAAGTTCTCACACACCATTGTCAATCAGTCTCTCCCCCTTTTTGTCACTAAACTATGCCAAAGTTTCAAAACGTAAGGAGAGTGAAAAGTTCAAAAATGTAAGAACTAAAAACAATAAAACCTGCAAAACAAAAGGAAATCCTAAGATTAGATCACTAGAGCAAAAGATCAGGCCAAATCAGAACTGTCTGAACTGCTACAATCCAGCTTGCTCAAAATTCCTCTAAGCATTCTTGATATTTTGGACCATTTTCTTTTCATCTTTTGTTGTTCAGAGGTAATCCTTTGTAAGTCTATAGACAGTCTCTCTTGTTCAACAGATAATCTCAGCTGTTCTTGTCGAAGGGAGGACAGTGTGTTCGCTTCTGTAGTCTCTCTCCTGGAGGTTGACGGAGGTAGTGTAGATGAAGACGGTGCATTCTGACCTTCAATCCATGGAGATTCTTTAGGAAGCGAGTGTGCTCCGGTGAGGGGTTCATTGATTTGAATTCCACTGCCTTTGACATTTTTCCGCCTTGTATATTGCTTGGTTGTTGAGGAAAGCTTCATTAGCTCTTGTTTTTTAAATACAACCTGTCTTCCTTATCAACAGCTTGTTGTGCTTGTTTACAAAACGCGTCCCAATCCTCTTCGTCTTCTGATTCTGACTCAATTTGAGGGACATTGTTCATCTTTTCCGGATTTGTTCCATCTTGTTCCTTTTGACAGATGCTCGAGTTCCTACTAATGCTACAATGAGCACAATAAGCCAAGCAAAAATCATCTCTGCTGCTCGTGCTCAAATGAATTGAGAAACCTGTGAGCAAGAACTCAAGAACACGAAAAAATTGTTTATTTTCAAAAATTTGAAAAATTGTACCTAACAATCATCATCGTGTAGAGAGACTAAGAATCAAATTAGTTTTGCAAAAAAAAATTTTAAAAAAGATCAATTCCATGATTTTCAAAAATTCTCATTATATGCCCTAAAACCAAATTTTCAGAAATCGAAGCCCAAAAATTCGTTAATCATGAGAATACCTAGCACATAATCAAAACTAATTACTCAGAGTTCTTATTTCAAAAGAAATTTGATCAAAAACCAATCTCAAACAAAAAGGTTACAAATTTTCTTTCACGTGTATGAGAAAAATAGAGAAAGTCTATGAAAAACTGAAGTTTTGATCACAAAAACTCACTTTGAATTGAAGAACTTGAGTTGAAAAGGCTCCAAATTGGTTGAGTTCTAGAGAGAGAAGCTCTGGAGACTTGGAAACAAAAGATTGTTGTAAAAGAAATCAAAACCCTTTTGTTTCTTATAAAACCCTAGCCGCGGTCCGGACTGCCTTATGAATCCGGTCCGGATCAGCTACCCGCAGAGAATTCCTGCGTTCGGGATCCGGAACAGAAATTCCAGTCCGGATCGGCTCCAAACTTTTTCTTCAGAAAAATTCAGAAAAATTCCAGAAAATCCAGAAAAAGATTGTAAGCACTTTTGTATGTCAACTTTAAACAACAATCATCGTTTCATATAAAAAGAAATAGATTATGCTAAATCTATCAATAATATCCAAATAATGAAACGAAAATTTATAAAACTTAAATCCCTTAAAGTTGAACAAGTTCAATTACATCTATCATGATCTTATGAGTAATGCGTTTATCAAATCATCAATTTGGTAAAGAAAATGAAATACCAAGATCGATAGATGTTTGAAATCCCAAATAGGTTAGATAATGTATCTAGTCAATTTATTGAAGGGAGTGGCTCTTTGAGCATCTTTCAATAAAATTCCCACCTTATACCAACCTTAGAATTTGACAGGGTCATGTATTCCAAAAAGCATTTTATTTAATCAACTTAAAAAAAAAAAAATTGCTTGGTAAACATGTGGTAGCTGCACACAGTACTCGGACGACCGAGGTGGTAGCTCTTTCCTCCATGTGGTGGTAGTTTTCACACTCCTCATTGGGATGTAACTCTTTCCACATCTTTTGAGCATAACAAATTTCTTTGACTCCCCCTCAATTGGCTATCAATTATTTAATATATAAGGTATTCAACCAAAAATTGATCTCGATTTCATACTCGACTCAAGCGTCAAATAAGATAATGACTATACCAAGAGATCATTGAGAGAGAAATTGACTTTGATCACTTAAAGATGACTTAATTGACATAAATGATCATTGCATCATTGAATTATTATGATATCCAAAGCATAATAAATTTCTAAATATATGAAAGGATGCAATTAAAGTCAATAATATTAATGCTCAATTAATGTCCTATGTACAAACATAGATAAAGAACAAAAACAAAAAAAACCTAACCTAAGCAAAGGTTTCAAAAAGAGTTATTTCAAGGAAAGCATTCCAATTGCTTTACGCAAATGAATAAAACGTTTTTGATCCAAAGGTTTTGTTAAAATGTCAGCTAATTGATCCTCAGTTGAAATATATGAAGTTGAAGAATATTTGATTCAACTAGCTCTCTAAGAAAATGATATCTAAGTTCAATGTGTTTTGTTCTTGAGTGCAACACAGAATTTTTTGAAATATTTATAGCACTAGTGTTGTCACAAAGAATTGTTACCGAAGTTGCTGAAATTCGAAAGTCGCTCAACACACTTTTCATCCAAATGAGTTGGGTTGAACAACTACCCGCTGAAATATATTCCGCATCGACAGTCGAGAGTGCAATGCAGTTTTGCTTTTTACTATGCCACGCAATAAGGCAATGGCCAAGATAAAAACATGCACCACTCGTACTTTTCGATCATCCACAGATCCTGCCCAATCGGCATCTGAATATCCTACAATGTCTAGAGTTGTTCCCATAGGATACCAAATTCTGAAATTTACTGTTCCTTTGACGTACCGGATGATCCTTTTCACCGCTTTCAGGTGAACCTCCTTTGGTGATGACTGATATCTCACACAGATCCCAACACTAAAGGATATGTCCGGGCGACTAGCCGTGTAGTGATCCGACCCTTAGGGGTATTTTTGAACTCACATGTAATTGCTTAAGCCTTAAGCGAAATAAAATTATTTATTTTTCAAAAGTCGGCCGGGTGGGGTGCGTGTATTTTTTTGCGATAGAGCGCGGAAAATGATCACCGACGGCGCGATCGGATTTGAAATCCGATGTCGGGATCTCCCGGAACGGGACCCTTAGTGACACGGTAATTAGTCATGCATCGGAATCCGTGCAAAATATCTTGCACCCGTTAGAGATAAGGTGGGTTATCTCGTAGGGGATAATTAATTAATTAATTAATTAATTATCCGATGACAGAAATTTGAATTCTTTTACGTACGAATTAAAGGGGAAATTAATTGTATGTGAATTTCAAATTGGGAATTTATTCCCAAGATTATTTAATGAAGGGGATTAAATAATCGGTGGCCAGGATTTAAGAGGTGGGGATTTTATCCGGATGTTTACGGGTTTTTCCTTTCTACGTATCGTATAAATAAAATAATGAAATAAAAAGGGGATATTTAAACAATCCCCGTTATCTGAAGGAAAAGAAAAGAAATTAAAAACCCTAACCGGTGAGGAGAGAAAGAAAGGGAAAAAGGAAAAAAAGACGGAACCCTAGCCGAAGGAAGGAGAAGGAAAAGAGAAGGAGCCCGATCGTCCCGAACGCCGATCCGAAGGCAAAAACACGACCGGGCGACCTTCCCGACGATCTTCGGTGAGTAAAATATTTTTTTTAGAATTTTTTGGGATTTGTCCGTCGCCCTTTTGTCAAGTTCTTGGGTTCCTCCGTCGTCCCCGTTACCGTCGCCGTCATCGTCACCATGCTAGGGCACGGAACGGGCGACGGAGGCGCGCGGTGCCGCTAGGGCATCGCGCGGAGGAGAGCCGCGGACGGCCGGTCGCCGCCGCAAGCGGCGACGGGACCGCGCGGGTCGCACCCGCGCGGGCACCGCGCGGCCCCCGCGCGGGCACCGCGCGGCCGCCGCGCGGGCGACACCCGCGCGGGCGCCGCGCGGGCACCCCACGCGGGCGCCGCGCGAGCCCGCACCCGCGCTGGCGCCGCGCGGGGCACCGCGCGGAGCGCCGCGCGAGGCATCCGCGCGGGCGCCGCGCGGGCAACCCGCGCGGGCGCCGCGCGGGCCCGCACCCGCGCGGGCGCCGTGCGGGGCGCCGCGCGGGGTGCAGCGCGGGACACCCGCGCGGGCGCCGTGCGGGCAGCCCGCGCGGGGCCGCACCCGCGCGGGCGCCGCGCGGACACCGCGCGGCCGCCGCGCGGGCAACACCCGCACGGGCGCCGCGAGAAGCGCCGCGCCGCGCGGGCGCCGCCCGCGGAGCCACGCCGCGCGGGTTCGAGCCGCGCGGGGCTCCGACGGACGGCGACGGCGGTGCGGGGGTTCCGGTTTCGGCAAACCGGACGGTGCCGGGTCTTTTTCCGTCAAAAAGTTAAAGTGGGGTTTTTCCGATTTAATATGTTAGTGTGTGTTTCTGATCATAGTTACCCTTGCGGACTTTCTTTAGGTCCAGGTGCGCAGCGGGAGTGCGCAAGGGATTCAGGTGTTCCGATTTCTCTTCAACAAGGTGGGTAGGTTTGCTATAAGTGCAACAAGTGCAGTAAGTGCATCTAACATCATTAAATTGCTCTCAATTTGCCTAACAAAGTAGATGGACAGTTTAACCTTTCGCATGTTTGTATTTTATCTAACAACTGAAGCGGCTGCGGTCGCGGTGCTCACTACACGCCGATCTCGGCAAATCCGTATTCGGATGCTGCACGTACACAGGCGGATTGGGCCTCCGCATGGGTGTACTTTTCCGGAAGAGTGGTCTTTTTGACCCGTGTGCCTCACAAAGGAGTGGGAGCCGTGAGGACCTCTTCGCGCCAGCTGGTACAGCACACCAGCACCCGTGAAGAGGTTAAAAGCATCAAAAAGGTGATTGTGCACGAGGGGAGACTTTAGTCTCTCCGACAGGTACTCTGGGGTTGGTGCCCAACTTAATTGATAAATCTGGGGTTGGTGCCCAGTTTAAATATGCACAGGGTTTAACGAAAGGTTTCGGTGTACTCGGTTATTCGGTTCGTTTTTCCTTCTTTGACATTATTAGACATCTACTTTGTTTGTCACTGACTTTACCCACTCCGTGACAGGTGTTACTAGGTGCGTTAGCCGGGATGGCGGTGAGACTGCGTCGCGAGGACCGTAGTCAGGACTCTTGGTTTTCTATCTCATTTCCTCTTATGCTTTAAGTAGTTAATTTGCTTGTGGATTACTTTAGTTGTGGATTACTTTAGTGTGGACATGTATTAGTTAGCTCTGTGGATGAGATGTACTTTTATGTTTTGATACTTTAGTGGTGTTTTCTTACGCGGCACGTTTTCATGATAAACCAAATGATTGCGAAAATGTTTTCTCAAAACGAAGTGCCGTGTGGGCACGGGTTTTACAAACGCTGGGTTTTATCCTTTCCAAACGTTGACGCCGCTTTAATAAACATGTTTTGTTTAGTGATGTATGTCTACTATATGGTTGATGGTTGGTGTTTGATGTGGTAATTGAATTGCATGTTGTAAATGAGACGCCGTGCATATACAAAGGAGACTCTGTCCGTTGGCGGAGAGAATTTGTGTATGTGGCGGTCTGGCACGCACCGGGGATGAGGTTTATGTACCTTATTAAGAAAAAAAAATAGACACGCAATTTTCCGCTTTGATTGACTCAAAAACCCCCGGGGGCGTGACAGATTAAATGGTATCAGAGAAATACAACCATAACCATAGTAGACGTGATCCACATCCACAGAGTATGGTGCCACAAGCAAATTGGACATGAGATAACCAAGGTGTAGGTGCGGTAGTACGTGAGAGTACGGGAAAAAAGGGGATTTAAAGTAGGTGTAATCGTAAGACAGGGTGCTAGGGTTATAACCATAGGGCTAACTTGGTTTCTTTGTTTGCACGGTTAATGGCCCGAAGCCGCTCTTCAATCGATGGTGCAGAAGAGGATACGACGGTTCCGGCAACAGTGGAGAATCGGCTACTCCAACAACGGATTACGCGACATGGCATAGCGCTCTCCCCTTTTTGTTAGGAAAGACGAACCCCACCAGGCTCGCCTTCACAAGCGTGGTCCACATAGCGACGCTAATCGGGTAATACCGACGGTGGGTCTATCCGCTTACCGAGAAGTGATCGATTGGACCACTATGGTGGGGCGGGAACTGGCCGTTCCACGCACCCGGCAGAGTATCATGAGTCTGCCGGGGCCGAAACGACCCCAGCCATAACCCGGGAACGACTTTCCCGACGGGGGCCGACCACCCCAATATCCGAAGACACCGCAAGGAACCTGGAAACACATCAGACAGAGGACTCGGAGTACGACATGGACAAGAAACGACCCCAGCCCTTCTCAGGAGGGGGATTTTCTAGCGGAGACCGGCCATGCATCATCTACAGAGGAGCACCTCGGGGGAAATTATTCATTCCGGAAGCACGACCTTTGCTTCTAACGTGACAAACTGGGACAGTTCCGTTTTTACTGCCTCGAACCCGGGAATGATTCTTCGAAGTCGCGACACGGATGAGGGGTCTTATGCGACGACACGACAAAGGACGCCCTACCCGAGGGAAGTAGTAGCAGGAAAGACCCCTTACGAAGAGTAATGTTGGTCTTGACCCCAGGAGAACCCTTAGGAGCAAATACTCTGTACCTTCCTGCCCAATAAGGATGCGAAGACTTAGTTGTCTTTAGTGTTGGCCCTTTATTATGGGTCAAATAGGTCCAACTTCCTGCCTTGAGACAATAAGCCCGGGGGACTAGTGAGTTGGGTTGGGTGTAATAACCGCGGGTTTACTTCCTTTTTGGTCTTACCTGTGAATTTATTTCAAACCGCATTTCGGCTAAGGGGTCTGGGGTGCGATTTTTCTTTCGTCGTTTTTGGGCAGGCCGTCGGGGCTCGCGGGTATTTTTAGAGAATAAAGCCCGCGAAACGAAGACCGGCGGCGCGATCGGATCTGTTTTCCGACCCCGGAATCTCCCGGAATAAATTCCTGAAGTTGGTTGCAGTTCGAGTGTTCAGCACGTCTTCTCAGAGGTAAACCAGACCCGGGTTTAATTTAATTTGATTTAATTTAATTTATTTTAGTCTAGGTTAATCTAATTTAATTTGAATTAGGTTGGGTTATTTTAGTTGGACCTTGGGTTTAGACCCGACTGCGCCAAAACGGCTAATTAAATAGGGGTTGGGGATTTAGGTTTGGGAACCCCATTCCCTCCTTTCTTACCTTGGCGTGCGTTGCCCCGAGCGTGGACGAAGAACGCTCTCCCCCAAAACCCTTCCTTGGATCGGCGTGGCACCGCGGCGGAGCGATCGAGGAGAGGGAGGAACGCCGCACGTTCCACTACCAGTACCGGGCACGCAGGAACGGACGATCCCTTCTTTCCCAACCATCGTCGTCATAACCGAGGTGAGACGGGGTTTTACAATTCTCGTTTTCTTGGGTTCTTGATCGTCTCAATCGGCAAGGAGAAGGGCACAGGCGACGGATTCTCCGGAATCCGCCGCATGTGCGAGAACCCGCCCCCCCATCCGGCGCTCCCGTGTGACCGCACGGGGCCGGGCGGCGCCCAGCCCCGCGTGCGGGGTGACCCGCACGGGGCCGGGCGGCGCCCAGCCCCGCGTGCGGGGTGACCCGCACGGGGCCGGGCGCGCGCCCAGCCCGCGTGCGGGGTGACCCGCACGGGGCCGGGCGGCGCCCAGCCCCGCGTGCGGGGTGACCCGCACGGGGCCGGGCGCGCGCCCAGCCCGCGTGCGGGATGACCCGCACGGGGCCGGGCACGCGCCCAGCCCCGCGTGCGGGGATGACCGCACGGGGCCGGGCGCGCGCCCAGCCCCGCGTGCGGGGGTGACCCGCACGGGGCTGGGCACGCGCACAGCCCCGTGTGCGGGCGGGGAGCCGCGAACCGGGACGGGCGGTTCGCCGGCCTTTCGTCGTTATTCGAGTCTGAGCGCTGTTTTTCCCTCGCGGCAGGTGTGCGTGGGAGTCCGAGCGGGCATACTAGGACGCGAGGGAGCTGAGCGTTGACTTTCTACTCGTGACAGGTGGGTTCTGTTTTAAGTCCTAACATTTAATTGTACCATGTTGGATGGGGTCAATCTTGTGCGTACTTGGGTTAAAGATCGAGGGGTGATAGACATTACTCGTTTGATTGTGCCAACTTTTAAAATAAAGAGAAAAAGAAAATATAGAAAAAAAGAGATGTTCTAAATTTTATATGGATCTAATGCTTGGGTTAGAACATTGTGGGAAAGCATCAACTAATCGTTTATAGTTTTACTATTCTTTCGCTTTAATATATATATGGCGTTTCATATGGCTCTTACGCATGGGTGTTTATACATATTGTTTCACATGGTTCACGTACACACATATATATATTGCTTCACGGTTACTGTGCTCGAGGCTGCGACACGCGCACCCGCGGTTTGGCCACCGCAAGGGTGCACTTTTCCGGAAAAGCGGTCTATGACCCGTGTATACCCACGAGGTGACGTAGTGGGGCCCCTTATTAGTTGTGGGGTTTGAGGCGCCGAGGTGCGAGCGGTGCGACCCGTCGGTTTAGTTGTCCGACGTGGTCGGGTTTCTGCAGGTACGGTATGGGCCGTCGGTTTAGTTGTCCGACGTGGCCGGGTATTACAGGATACAGGTATACAGGTTGCCGTTTCCCTCTTGAGAGGGTGGTTGCTCCGGTTGTCCTCACGGTTTGTTTTATTATATTCTCCTGCTCTGCTATTATTAGTCACTGACTTCCCACTTCGTGACAGGGTTCAGGCGGGGGGAGAGGTAGGCGGCGGTGAGGACGGGGCAGGAGCAGCTGGGTCGCTGGGGACCCTGGATTGTATTTCCTCTTTCATCTTTGCATTTCATTTACATTGTAGTTATGTGTGAGGTTCTCGATACCCTCGTGGGGTCGACGTGGATGTCGGTATGGGTTGCATTTAGTTATCCTTTTATGCATTACTTTTCCTTTTATTTCTGTTGGCCATTTGAAAAAGAAAAAGGCAAAACCAAAGAAAAGATTGCGAAAACCGTTTTTAAAATCTAAGTGTCGTGTGGGCACTGGTTTCAAAACCCTGTGGATTTATGGATTGCGAAATGGATTTCAAAACTTGGGTGTCGGGTGGGCACTGTTTTCAAAACCTTGTGGATTTATGCTGATTTTGAAACTCGTTTTCAAAACGTAAGTGCCGGGTAGGCGCTCTTTTAAATCTGTGGATTTATCCTTTCCAAATTGATCGGCCATGCGCTTTAATAAATTAGAATGCTGGTTGTATGTTAATAATTGTTGTGATTGAATGGTTGTGTATGTTTGGAATATGTACTGAACGCTACGCCGTGCATATACAGGGGAGGCTCTGTCCGTTTACAGAGAGATCCTGTATGTGCGGCGGGTCTGGGCACGCGCCGGGGAAGAAGGGTTTTCTTTGCCATCAAAAAAAAAAAAAAAAACTTACGTCAAACGTACGACTTTTGCAAACCGTTTCCGCTAAAACAAACCCCCGGGGCGTGACAGATTAAGATGGTATCAGAGAAAATTCATTCAATCACAACAGTTGGTGCCGACATCCGTGGGAATACCTCACTTATCTACAAATGAATGAAATGGGTAGGGCATAGGACTGTAGAACGTGAGTGATCGGGGGGGGAAATTGGAGTCTTTTCTCGAGCTAAGTGGTTCGTGTTGTAGGTAAGGTCTGATGTTGACCCTTGTTGTGTGTGACAGACATGGTCCGCACCAGATCATCGGCGGGAGACGCCGAGGCAGACGCGACAACGTCGACGGCCGCGGAGAACCAGCTCCTGCGGCAGCAATTGCGGGAGATGGCGGGGCAATTGGCCACCCTCGCCGATCACGTGCGTCAGTTGACGCATCAGCAGCAGGCCGCGCCAGTGACGGCCGCCCCGGTCCCTCCGCAGGGGCCGACAGCACCGGCACCACCGCAGCGCCGCGGCACCACCGACAGCGCCACCGGCGGCGCGCGACTACGGGACTACGGCGGCGCCAGGGACAACTAGCCGGGTTACTCTGGAGGAGACAGTAGTCACGCCTACCCCTACCGTGGCTGCCGCCGCCGCGAGGGAGGGGATGGTTGTGATGACCGAGCGGGATCGGGTGCGGGCCAACTTGAAGGACTTTAAGAAACACGACCCACCCACGTTCGAAGGGGACACGACTGATCCGTGGGTCGTCGAGAAATGGGTGGGGTCGATGGAGAAACTTTTTGAAGACCTACTCATGGAGGATGATGAGCGGGTTCCCCTAGCAGTCCATTGCTTGGAAGGGAACGCCCGCTTGTGGTGGAAGACGGTACGCCCCGATCCTGCTAAGGGTACCGCTTTCCCGTCCTGGGCAACATTCAAGCAGGAGCTGTTCGAGGCCTTCTTCACCAGCAGTGTCAAGAAGAAGTTGGAAGATGACCTGAACCATATCCAGCAGGGAAACCGGACGGTCATGGAGTACCAACGGGAGTTCGTCCGCCTAGCGAACTGCGTCCCGTTCGTTATAAGGGACGAGGCTCACAAGGCGCAACTCTTTGTGGATGGCTTGCGGAGCAATATCTTTGAGGTGGTGCAAGCAGCCGACCTGCACACCTTCCAGAAAGTGGTCGACAGGGCCACTACGGTGGAGCGGGGTTTTGCGGTCACCCGCGCCAGAAGGGAGAACTCGGCGCGGCTGGAGGACAGGAAGCGGCAACAGCAGAACTCGGGAGGAGGCTCTTGGAGTGGGAGCGGAGCCCCCAAACGGTGGAAACCGCAGGCGGGGCCCCGGGCGCGCCAGCAGGAGGGCCGAGGCCGGGAAATAGGCCTTGTGTCATATGCGGGGGAGGGCACCTGGCGGGAGAGTGCCCCCAAAGAGGCGACCACTGCTTCAGGTGCGGCAAACGGGGGCACTTTCGCCGCAACTGCCCCTTAGGCGGGGGATCTGCATCCTCTGCGGCTTCTACGCCCACGCCACAGCTCTCAGGGCGGGGGAAAGCACCTATGGCGTCGACTTCTAGACCCCCTGCGTCACGGCGCGAGGAGGACAGGCAGCCACAACCAGGCGGGAGGGTTTTCTCAATGACCCGCCAAGAGACAGATCCGCCGGAAGACGCACTTGCAGGTATTACTTCCGTCTCAAATTCCCGTGCTAGAACTCTTTTCGACACCGGAGCAACACACTCGTTCATTTCTCGTGATTTCGTTTTAATGCATGACCTCGAGGAGACCCCCCTTCAAAATCTCCTGACGGTTCAAACGGCGGGGGGAACTTTGGAGGCGGCCAGCTTGGTGGCCGCCTGCTCGATTAAGCTGGGGCGACTGGCTTGCCCATGGGATTTGGTGGTAATCCCCTTGAAGGAATACGACGCGGTGTTGGGCATGGACTGGCTCACGAGGTACCAGGCGCTCATTGACTGTGACAAGCGACAAGTGCGATTGCAAGAACCGGGCTTTCCTGAACATGTGTATATGGCGGGCAAGAGCATCACCTTCCCGGCGGTCATCTCAGCGGCGCGGGCCAGAAGATTGGTAGAGGGTGGTTGCGTGGCCTATTTAGCATCGGTGGATTTGGCTACACGACCCTCGACGACACCTGCAGATATTCCAGTGGTGAAGGACTTCCCCGACGTCTTCCCCGCAGAACTGCCCGGGATGCCTCCAGAGCGGGAGGTGGAGTTCCCTATCGAGCTACTACCAGGCACGCAGCCTATTACGAAGGCACCTTACCGAATGGCCTTCGCAGAGCTAAAGGAGCTTAAGGCACAACTGGAAGACCTCTTGGACAAAGGGTTCATCAGACCGAGTGTGTCACCCTGGGGCGCACCGGTACTCTTTGTGAGGAAGAAAGATGGAAGCCTGCGTCTCTGCATTGATTACAGAGGGATAAACAAAGTCACGGTGAAGAATAAGTACCCCCTGCCCAGAATCGACGACCTCTTCGACCAGTTACGGGGAGCGACGGTCTTCTCCAAAATTGACCTGCAATCGGGCTACCACCAACTCCGAGTTCGAAATGCAGACATCCCCAAGACCGCCTTTCGGACTCGGTACGGCCACTACGAGTTTACGGTGATGCCGTTCGGGCTTACGAACGCCCCCGCAGTCTTCATGGACATGATGAACCGGATCTTCAGACCCTTCTTGGATCGGTTCGTGGTAGTCTTCATCGACGACATTCTGATTTACTCCACTACCGACGAGGAGCACGAGGACCATTTGCGAACGATCCTTCAGACCCTCAGAGAGCAGAAGCTGTTCGCTAAACTCAAGAAGTGTGAGTTCTGGCTGCGCGAAGTCGGTTTCCTAGGACATGTGATCTCGGCACAGGGAATCGCCGTGGATCCCAAGAAGGTAGAAGCAGTGGTTGACTGGCAGCCGCCGACGTCGGTGACAGAGGTCCGCAGTTTCCTAGGACTGGCAGGATATTACAGGCGCTTCGTTGAGGGTTTCGCGAAGATTGCTACCCCTTTAAATCGGTTGACCAGAAAAGGGGAGAAGTTCATATGGACGGCCAAATGCCAGGAGAGTTTTGAGGAACTCAAGAGGAGATTAACCAGGGCACCAATACTTGTGCTGCCGACACCCGGAGAGGATTATGAAGTGTACTGCGACGCATCAAGGATCGATCTTGGAGGTGTTCTGATGCAACAGGGGAAAGTGATTGCCTACGCGTCCAGGCAGCTGAAGGATTACGAAAAGAACTACCCGATACACGACTTGGAATTGGCTGCTGTAGTCTTCGTTTTAAAACTGTGGAGGCATTATCTCTTTGGAGTTCACTGTAACGTCTTCTCAGATCATCAAAGTCTTAAGTACATCTTTACCCAAAAAGAATTAAACTTGCGGCAGAGGCGGTGGCTAGAGTTGTTGAAGGATTACGACTTGTCGATCCAATACCATCCCGGGAAAGCGAACGTGGTGGCAGACGCCTTGAGCAGGAAAGGGCATCAGGAAGGGGCGTCGGAGAGCACGATAACGGAACAGAACCACTTGATCGCGGAGTTCGCACGAATGCAGTTAGAGGTGGTGCCAGCGGGCACGGTTATGCGACTTCTAACCTTGGTGGTCAAGCCGACGTTATTTGAGAAGATCCGGGAGGGACAGCAGACCGACCCACACCTACAGCGCATACGAGACAAGATTCCCCTGGGCCAAGAGAGCGATTTTGCGGTGGAAGACGACGGCACCTTACGGTTCCGCGGACGGATCTGCGTGCCGGATTCATCAGAGTTGAAGGAAGAGATCTTAGCGGAGGCACACCGAGCCCCTTATGCGGCACATCCAGGGGGCACGAAGATGTACAGGGATCTCAAACAGACTTTCTGGTGGCCTAAGTTGAAAGAAGACGTGACTCGACACGTGGCTCACTGCCTAGTATGCCAACAGATAAAGGCCGAGCATCAGCGACCAGCAGGGAAGCTACAGCCCTTACCGGTACCAGAGTGGAAATGGGACCAGATCACCATGGATTTTGTCACTGGATTCCCACGTTCACAACAGGGCCACGACGCGATCTGGGTCATAGTCGACCGGTTAACCAAGTCAGCACACTTCCTGCCAATTCATACAACTTGGACCCGCGAACGGTTAGCTCAAGTCTACATCAGCGAGATCGTGAGACTACATGGAGTACCGGCATCGATCACCTCGGACAGAGACACGCGCTTTGTCTCGAAGTTTTGGCAAAGCCTTCAGCGGGCTATGGGGACCAGACTACAGTTCAGCACAGCCTTCCACCCTCAGACGGACGGACAGTCGGAGCGTGTGATACAAACCCTCGAAGACCTGCTTCGCGCCTGTGTGCTGGATTGGGGGATCGGTTGGTCACGCTACCTACCTCTCGTGGAATTCGCCTACAACAACAGCTACCAGGCCAGCATCCAGATGGCGCCCTACGAAGCCTTATACGGAAGGCGCTGCCGATCCCCGATTTGTTGGGACGACTTGGGAGAACGGAAACTCTTGGGACCCGATTTAGTGGAGGAAACTGAAGAGAAGGTACGCCTTATCAGACAGCGCCTGCTGACCGCCCAGAGTCGACAGAAGAGCTACGCAGACCAGAGGCGCCGTGACTTGGAATTTCAAGTGGGGGAACATGTGTTTTTGCGGGTCTCGCCGTCCAGAGGAATCAAGCGTTTCGGGCTAAAGGGCAAGCTGAGCCCACGGTTTGTGGGGCCATTCGAGATCCTAGAGCGTATTGGCCCAGTAGCTTACCGCCTCGCCCTACCACCAAACCTCGACCGAGTCCACGACGTGTTCCACGTCTCGATGCTTCGGAAATATCTTCCCGACCCATCACACGTTCTGGACGCCTCTGCACTCGAACTTAAGGAGGACCTAAGCTTCGAAGAAACCCCGGTGAGAATCCTGGCAAGGGAAAATAAATCACTGCGAAACCGAGCTATCCCCTACGTGAAGGTACTATGGAGCAACCATGAGGAGCGGGAAGCAACATGGGAGCTGGAGTCTAAGATGAGGGAGTGCTACCCCGACCTTTTCACTCCCACCCGGGTTTGAGTTTCGAGGACGAAACTCATTTTTAGAGGTGAGTGGTGTAATAACCGCGGGTTTACTTCCTTTTTGGTCTTACCTGTGAATTTATTTCGAACCGCTTTTCGGCTAAGGGGTCTGGGGTGCGATTTTTCTTTCGTCGTTTTTGGGCAGGCCGTCGGGGCTCGCGGGTATTTTTAGAGAATAAAGCCCGCGAAACGAAGACCGGCGGCGCGATCGGATCTGTTTTCCGACCCCGGAATCTCCCGGAATAAATTCCTGAAGTTGTTGCAGTTCGAGTGTTCAGCACGTCTTCTCAGAGGTAAACCAGACCCGGGTTTAATTTAATTTGATTTAATTTAATTTATTTTAGTCTAGGTTAATCTAATTTAATTTGAATTAGGTTGGGTTATTTTAGTTGGACCTTGGGTTTAGACCCGACTGCGCCAAAACGGCTAATTAAATAGGGGTTGGGGATTTAGGTTTGGGAACCCCATTCCCTCCTTTCTTACCTTGGCGTGCGTTGCCCCGAGCGTGGACGAAGAACGCTCTCCCCCAAAACCCTTCCTTGGATCGGCGTGGCACCGCGGCGGAGCGATCGAGGAGAGGGAGGAACGCCGCACGTTCCACTACCAGTACCGGGCACGCAGGAACGGACGATCCCTTCTTTCCCAACCATCGTCGTCATAACCGAGGTGAGACGGGGTTTTACAATTCTCGTTTTCTTGGGTTCTTGATCGTCTCAATCGGCAAGGAGAGGGGCACAGGCGACGGATTCTCCGGAATCCGCCGCATGTGCGAGAACCCGCCCCCCCCATCCGGCGCTCCCGTGTGACCGCACGGGGCCGGGCGGCGCCCAGCCCCGCGTGCGGGGTGACCCGCACGGGGCCGGGCGCGCGCCCAGCCCGCGTGCGGGGTGACCCGCACGGGGCCGGGCGCGCGCCCAGCCCGCGTGCGGGATGACCCGCACGGGGCCGGGCACGCGCCCAGCCCCGCGTGCGGGGATGACCCCACGGGGCCGGGCGCGCGCCCAGCCCCGCGTGCGGGGGTGACCCGCACGGGGCTGGGCACGCGCACAGCCCCGTGTGCGGGCGGGGAGCCGCGAACCGGGACGGGCGGTTCGCCGGCCTTTCGTCGTTATTCGAGTCTGAGCGCTGTTTTTCCCTCGCGGCAGGTGTGCGTGGGAGTCCGAGCGGGCGTACTAGGACGCGAGGGAGCTGAGCGTTGACTTTCTACTCGTGACAGGTGGGTTTTGTTTTAAGTCCTAACATTTAATTGTATCATGTTGGATGGGGTCAATCTTGTGCGTACTTGGGTTAAAGATCGAGGGGTGATAGACATTACTCGTTTGATTGTGCCAACTTTTAAAATAAAGAGAAAAAGAAAATATAGAAAAAAGAGAGATGTTCTAAATTCTATATGGATCTCATGCTTGGGTTAGGACATTGTGGGAAAGCATCAACTAATCGTTTATAGTTTTACTGTTCTTTCGCTTTAATATATATATGGCGTTTCATATGGCTCTTACGCATGGGTGTTTATACATATTGTTTCACATGGTTCACGTACACACATATATATATTGCTTCACGGTTACTGTGCTCGAGGCTGCGACACGCGCACCCGCGGTTTGGCCACCGCAAGGGTGCGCTTTTCCGGAAAAGCGGTCTATGACCCGTGTATACCCACGAGGTGACGTAGTGGGGCCCCTTATTAGTTGTGGGGTTTGAGGCGCCGAGGTGCGAGCGGTGCGACCCGTCGGTTTAGTTGTCCGACGTGGTCGGGTTTCTGCAGGTACGGTATGGGCCGTCGGTTTAGTTGTCCGACGTGGCCGGGTATTACAGGATACAGGTATACAGGTTGCCGTTTCCCTCTTGAGAGGGTGGTTGCTCCGGTTGTCTTCACGGTTTGTTTTATTATATTCTCCTGCTCTGCTATTATTGGTCACTGACTTCCCACTTCGTGACAGGGTTCAGGCGGGGGGAGAGGTAGGCGGCGGTGAGGACGGGGCAGGAGCAGCTGGGTCGCTGGGGACCCTGGATTGTATTTCCTCTTTCATCCTTGCATTTCATTTACATTGTAGTTATGTGTGAGGTTCTCGATACCCTCGTGGGGTCGACGTGGATGTCGGTATGGGTTGCATTTAGTTATCCTTTTATGCATTACTTTTCCTTTTACTTCTGTTGGCCATTTGAAAAAGAAAAAGGCAAAACCAAAGAAAAGATTGCGAAAACCGTTTTTAAAATCTAAGTGTCGTGTGGGCACTGGTTTCAAAACCCTGTGGATTTATGGATTGCGAAATGGATTTCAAAACTTGGGTGTCGTGTGGGCACTGTTTTCAAAACCTTGTGGATTTATGCTAATTTTGAAACTCGTCTTCAAAACGTAAGTGCCGGGTGGGCGCTCTTTTAAAACTGTGGATTTATCCTTTCCAAACTGATCGTCCAGGCGCTTTAATAAATTAGAATGCTGGTTGTATGTTAATAATTGTTGTGATTGAATGGTTGTGTATGTTTGGAATATGTACTGAACGCTACGCCGTGCATATACAGGGGAGGCTCTGTCCGTTTACAGAGAGATCCTGTATGTGCGGCGGGTCTGGGCACGCGCCGGGGAAGAAGGGTTTTCTTTGCCATCAAAAAAAAAAAAAAAAAAAAACTTACGTCGAACGTACGACTTTTGCAAACCGTTTCCGCTAAACAAACCCCCGGGGCATGACAGCAGGGCAGGGACCCGCGCTGCGGCACAGCCTACAACGCAGGCGCCGCGCGAGGTAGGTGCCCGCACGGCCACACCGCGTGCGGCGCCGCGGGGGGCAGGCGCCCGCACGGCCGCACCGCACGTGGCGCGCGCGTGCCGCGCGGGGCTGGAGCCCGCGCGGCTGCCGCATACGCCGCGCGGGGTTGGTACCCGCGCGGCCGCTGCATGCGCCGCGCGGGGCTGGAGCCCGCACGGGGCAAGCGCCCGCGCGGCTGCACCACACGCGGTGCGCGTGCCGCGCGAGGGGCCGCTTCGTCGCCGCCGCCACCGCGAGTCGTTAATCCTTTTGTTTACACTTTCGGAGTCGTGTTTTCCTTATGAGAGTTTTATCTTACCTGTTATGCCCTATTGGGGGACTTTTTTTTAGGTCTGGGTGTCGTCCGAGTCGATTTGTGGAGTTCCGGTCGACGCGAGTTGAGGTGGGTACCTTTTTGGTATTTTCGGTGTATAGTCGTTCCCGTGTTTTCGTGAGATTAAAGTAGATGTTTGGTAAACTATCTAACTCCATTGCATGAGAATCCCATTTTATTTCTAACTGAGGCGGTTGTGGTCGCGGTGCTGTTTTACATGCTCATATTTGCTTACACGCACACCGGCGGTCTGGCCACCCCACAGGGTGTATTTTTTCGGAAAGATGGTAGGATTACCTGTGTACACCACGACTAGGGATGATGGGGACCCCTCACGGTGAGGCGACTGCTCCTTGGGCAGTAGAGGGGTTGGAGGCACCAAGAAATGAGCGCGGTATCTAGGGTTGGTGCCCAGCATGTTTTAAATCTGGGGTTGGTGCCCAGCATGTTTTAAATCTGGGGTTGGTGCCCAGCATGTCTTAAATCTGGGGTAGGTGCCCAGCGTGTTTGTGGCAGGGGATTTAGCGATTCATTAGGGTGAAGTGAATGCTCTGGTGTATCGGTTTGTCATTTCAGTTTTATAGCATTTACTTGTTTATCATCTACTTTATCAGTCACTGACTACCCACTATGACAGGTCTGAGCAGGGGTGAGAACCGGGACGACGGTGAGGCAGCGTTTAGAGGACCCTAGCCATTGTGGCTAATAAACTTTTCAGTTTTATGGTTATCTCTTATTGTTTTTGGTTAGTAT
The DNA here is from genome assembly GCA_029168755.2 of Tillandsia fasciculata. Taxonomy (NCBI): domain Eukaryota; kingdom Viridiplantae; phylum Streptophyta; class Magnoliopsida; order Poales; family Bromeliaceae; genus Tillandsia; species Tillandsia fasciculata. The sequence goes on from JAQOTM010000458.1 coordinate 148,510, forward strand.
ATCTGTGATTGCTTGTGAATGGATTATTGTGGATGTTGGGTTGAGATCTTAGCTTTGGAATGACATCTTATATCTGTGATTGTCGAGACTTATGAATGCGGATGGTTTTCAAATATCAAAACGGTTTCAAAAGTGTTTTCAAACCAAGTGTCGTGTGGGCACTGATTTCTAATCCCGTGGATTTATCCTTTCAAGCAATGTTGCTGCTTAAAAGAGATTGTAAAAACGATTTGTAAAATCGGGTGTCGTGTGGACACCGTCTTTCAAACCTATGGATTTATCCTTTCATTACAATGTGGTGATTATGATTGTATGCTTAAGTGTGATCTCTCCTTTTTATTGCTCAATAATTGCATGGTTAAAGTACTAGTCGTGTTCGGAACGCCGTACATATACAAAAGTAGCTCCGCCCGTTTTGGGAGTGAATTTGTATATGTGGCGGATCTGACGCGCACCGGAGGCAAGATAGATTTAAATATATATATATATATGGGGCAATTTCCTACGTACCCCTAAAAATTTCCCTGTTTTTAGATTTACCCCTCTTAGAAGGCTAATATTAAAACTACCCTTCTTACGTTCCAACTTCTTTCCAAAATACCCCTGAAGTTAAACTCTGTTAGTGTACCGTTTGAAACTGTTGTTATCTGTGTGTAATTACTATTTTGTCCTTTCAAATATACTCTAAACCCTAAACCCTAAAACCCTAAACCCCTAAACCCTAAAACCCTAAACCCTAAACCCTAAAACCCTAAAAAATCCTAAACCCTAAACCCTAAAACCCTAGAACCCTAAAAAACCCTAAACCCTAAACCCTAAAACCCTAAACCCTAAACCCTAAAACCCTAAAAAATCCTAAACCCTAAACCCTAAACCCTAAACCCTAAAACTCTAAACCCTAAACCCTAAAACCCTAAAAAATCCTAAACCCTAAACCCTAAACCCTAAACCGGGGCAAAATAGGTACGGAGGTTCGAATCCTTCCGTCCCAGATCGTTTTTCATGAAACGAAAGATGGGATCACACTGCATTCCACATGAAACAATAATTTGTTAAAGGTAAAAATCTTTTCTTATTAATTTTCAGAATGGTTCTAAGAATCATATCTGAGAATTCGTTTGGTTTCTCACAAACGGAATCAAGTGTCAAATGTGGGTAAAATTGAATATCTTTATTTTCATTCAATTCATATGATAGAATATGGGGTTAAATTAAATAAATTTGATCCTTGCTGACCCTTATCCGGATAAATACTTATTTATCCATAGATAGAAATATTATATACCGGTTGAACCAATGACTATTCATGATTTTATATTGAATCAATTCCATACCGCTTTGAAATTTCAATTAGAGGAATGTTATGGTAAAACTTCGTTTGAAACGATGTGGTAGAAAGCAACGTGCGACTTGAAGGACATGGTTGGCTGTGGATTTTTACATCCGCCATCTTCTATAGTAATGAAGATGCTCTTGGCTCGACATAGTTTGTTCTGTTCTGCCCGGAACCTAATTTGTGTTGGGTTATAAGTAAATAGTACATGATGAAGCTCGAGAAGAAAGGATTGATTCATTTTTCAAGGGAAAGAATCTAGGGTTAGTGAAAATCAATAAGTTAGACCAACTCTGTAAGTATAATCTGATAGTTTTCAACTCCGATTATTATTTAACTCTAGTTTAACCCTAGTTAACTTAATAAAGGGAAACGGTAGGGGTATTTTTAATAACGGTGGAACGTATGAAGGGTATATTGGAAAGAAAAAAATAAGAGGGATAAATCAGATATTTCTTCATATTTCAAGGGTACACAGGCAATTATCCCTATATATATATTTAAATATATATATATATATATATATATATATATATATATATATATATTATATATATATGCATTTTCGCTCTTTTAGAACCTCCGGGACGTGACAGTTGGCGTGAAATAGCTACTGATTCGGACAGGCCGGCCTTGATTGAATAGAGCTACATTGGACCATAAGTTGCACGGACTTTATTAATTTTTCTAAAATCATTAAAATTTTCTATTTTGATTTTTTCTATAATGTTTAATATTATTTTTATTGAATATATTCAACTATTAAATTTTAGATAACTTTTATAAAAAGTTATTTAAAATTTGTTATTACCGTTTGTCAAGAGAAAAAAATTTCTCAACCCATTCTTTTAAGCTAATACTTATACATTTGTCAAAGATTCTATTCCAAGAAAGAAGAGAAAAAGTAAGATCATTCATTTGAAAAGCCTAACAAACAACATAATATTTATAGTTGACAACAATACAACAATAAGAAAAACTAACATGTATTTATATATATTTCATTACAACTCAATTCAACATGCAGTTTGATTAGATAATTAAGCCACAATTAATTCCCTTCTCATTAATTACCTCTCTATAATACAAGAAGAAAAACTAACCGACTTCATCACAACTTCAAACACGCAGCCTGAAATAGATGAGCCCCAGCTAATGTACTTTTCTCATTACCTCTTTATACATCCTCTCATTTACAAAAATAAAAAATAAAATAAAAGACTAAATAGAAATCCTTGGCTCATCCATAACTCTCAAACACTAAAATGCTCACAACATATATTTATGCATGTGGTGTAACAATCCATATTGCATAGAGAATATTGTTCTCTACTGTGCCGGGGTGGGGGAAGGGGGCTTGACGCACGTGAAAAGCGTCACGTAGAAGCCGCACCCGTGCAGTGGCCTCCGGCGGCGAGCCGGGGGCTTGGGAGGGGTGGCGTAGGGCGGCATGCCGTTGGCGAGCCGAGGGCTGGATGACGGGCCGCAGCACCAGCTGACACGACACCTGAGGATGCGGCACAGGGCGTGACAGTGCCAGCGGTGCTCTTCAGGTCGAGCCCGCGATTAGGGTCGTCCCAGATGCGGCCCGACGAGCCCTGCCGCCGGAACGACACAGATGATCGCTGCAGCTTCGACATCGATCCTCAATCCTCGACCCTCTTCTCTCTTTTTCTTTGTGTATATTTTCCTCTCTAAAATGGAGAAGTAAGGTGTGGTGGGTGGTTTTTTGTTGAAGTTGGTTATATAAGAGGGAGGAGTGTACGGTGTGAGCCACACGTATAAGAACCTGTTTGGGAAATGGAGGAGTGGATTGCATTTGCCTCTATTTGGGATGGTTTTATAGGCCCCAAAAGTGGTCAATATCCGTATATTAAAGAAAAAACTTTAAATACCCTCGCCCCCTCCCCCCTCTTCCCCTTATTGTTTATCAATTTTTTTAGTTCAGTATTATGCAATTTTAAATGTATTACTTTAGAATTTTATCCCTTTCGTTGAAACTTTAAATAGTTTCTTAGGCCCCGTTTGATTCGGGTATAAATTTAAAAGGTATAAATTTTTTTATATCTCGGATAGTTTGTTATTCCGGAATAATCAAGTATAAAAGTTAAATTACGTTTGGTTCAAAAGTTGGTATTCGAAATAAAAAAAATTATGTTTAGTTAAAATTATAGGATAGTGGAGAATAGTAAAAAAAGATAATAGATTTTTTATCAAAATACTAATTTTACTCTTACCTTATATATATATAAATTAATTTTAATTATTATAAAATAATTAAAATAACAATTTAATTGTTAATAAATTATATCTTGTCTAAATAAAATAATTTTTTATATTTTATAGTATATTTTAGTAAATAATAATTAGTAAACAAAATTAGTAAACATAATTAGCAAATAAAATATAAAATAATTTTTTATATTTTATAACATATTTTATTAAATAAATTTAGTAAACATAATTAGTAAATAGTATATTTTAGTAAATATATTCTCAGATAGGAAGCTAAGCTAAAGCAAAAAATAAAAAAAAATTCCATTCATTGCCCCTAGTTATAAACCTTATTCCAGGAGGGAGGTGGAATAGAAATTAACGAATTATTCTGGAATAACCCGTTAAGCTGAGAATATTTTAAATTTTTATCCCTATGCTTTTCTCTCTTAAATAGTATATTTTAGTAAATATATTCTCAGATAGGAAGCTAAGCTAAAGCAAAAAATAAAAAAAAAATCCATTCATTGCCCCTAGTTATAAACCTTATTCCAGGAGGGAGGTGGAATAGAAATTAACGAATTATTCTGGAATAACCCGTTAAGCTGAGAATATTTTAAATTTTTATCCCTATGCTTTTCTCTCTTGTTTGGCAAGAATTGAGAAATAAAAAGGGTTATTCCCTCTTTATCTCCCAACCAAACAGGACCTTATAGTTTAGCACCATTATTTTCGCTATCAAGTAATTTATAAATATATCATTTTAATATTCCATGGTTTATAAATTTTAATATTTTAGTATTTTATTTGACCACAAGTTTTGACGAAAAAATAAAAATAAAACTATAAAATAATAAAGTAAAACATTTCAAATTATAGAATAACAATTAAAAAATGTGCTAAATTTTAGCACTTCAGTACTATACTTATAACAGATTCTGACGACGAAATAAAAATAAAATTATAAAATAGTAAAATTTTCAAATAAGAGCATACCAAATTAAAAATATGCTCAACTATGGAAGGGGCTATTTTAAGTTTTTTCTATACTTAATTAAACTCTCTGTCCATTGGTCAAACCACGCCAACGTGCCATTCTGATTATTTGATTTTTTATTTTTACTTTTGATGATTGGATACTTGCAAAATATATTTTCTACTTTAATTAATGCAGTTTTATTCTATTATTGAATGCTTTAGGTATAATATTGAACGCTTAAGATATAGTTAGTGGATGGTACATAGTTTTTGTTGATAATGCTCAAAATGTCAAAATTTTCAAAAATTGATAGAGCTAAATATATGTAATAATTGTAAATTTGAAACTGAATTTTTAAGTTTAAATAATTTCTGAATTAATTAATTAGCAAAAATGAAAAATTTAATAGTGTAAATGTGGCCGAAAATATCGATTTTTGATCGGGGTCTGATCTCGAAAATCTGAGATCACCAGTGCGACCGTCTCATCGAAACAAGAAAGATTGATATTCACATGTTTTCGATCCGACGGTCGGATCTTCCGCAAAACAGTGAAGAAAAATGGGGGCCACAACTTAAGTTGTGAATAGTAACCCTTAATTTCGGTCCCCTCTCGATCGACCGTAAGCCGATTCACTGTCTAAAGTCCAAACATAGTAGTATGAGTAGTCAATTCTAGCTAATTTTGACATTCTGAGCGCAATGACGCAGACGAAATTCGCATTTGACGACTCTGATCCATCGAAGTGCATACAATACAGTAAAATACACTGTATTTTATGGGCCAAGAATTTTTAGGAGCACCGAATCAAGAAAGCATATATGCTACTTGAAAGGTCTCGACGAGCCGGACGTTGGGTGAAGTCCGTTTTTTAATTTGATGACCCATGCATCTCGAAATACGTAAAAAACATTGAAAACTCGAGTATTTTTGTGAGAAACTAAATGTTTCATGTACCAATTAAATTAGGGGTTATAGGTTAGGGTTCTTACTGCAAATGAGATCTACAGTAGGGGTCTTGAAGCATTAGGATGACTGTGTGGGGACTAAACCATAATTTTTGCAAAATATTGCATTAAATTTATTGTGGCTCTTGGGGTTATGGGGGGGGGGGGGGGGGGGGGGGATCCGAGAGGCCAACATGGGTCTATGGACTTTCTTTACTCCCCTGATCACTCCAGCCAAAGCCCTAGGTGCGGGGTGGCCGAGGAGTCACCAGCCATTGGAGGATAATCCGAGAGTGAGAGAGGAAGAGAAAGGTTGCACTCAAGTTGCTCCAACTTAGTCCCGGAGCCCTCTGGAGTGTTCTTCTGCGTCCTGAAATTGAGCCCGAGCTTGCTGGGTGGCTGCGCCACGCGGGGGAGGAGAACCGGCTTCTACCTTTCTTCTCCAACTCTGGCAAGGTAAGATCTCTCATTCCTTAGGTTTTTAGCACCCGAGACCTGTGGAAGTGGCCTCTCTAGGGTCTAGGAATTCTCCGCGTCAAGTCCCAGCTCTTGGGATGTCCCTGGATGTCGGCGGAGGAAAGTTCTTCGCCCGAACCCTAGGAAGCTCCGCCGCGGCCGTGCGTCGCAACTGCTTGCTCAAACGCCGAACAAAAATGGTGGGCTTGGACTTTAGGACATGGTGATCATCTTCCCAAAGTTTGGTGGACTATGGTTGAGTGAGCGCGTCGCGAACTGAAACCCTAGTTTTCTGATTTTGAAGCTTTGGCCGAGCTCTTTGCTCCGGCGCCGGCGTCGCTCCCCACCGCCGGACACTTGGCTGAGAAGCTTCCTAAGGTGATTTGGGGACCAACCATGCACTTGCATGCCATCCATGCAGCCCGAAGGAGGTGCAGCCATGGATGACCCGAGCTTGAGCTCGATGGTGGTGGCCGGCCGTCGGGGAAGACATGCCCAGAAAGTTTCCTGGGATCAAGTAGATCCCATCCATGCACTTGCATGGATTCCATGCAGCCCGGGTGGAGTTCCACCATTGTTGGTGGAAGCTCGGGCCGACTTGCTCCACCGCCGCCGCCGCCGTGTCCTGTCGCCGGGCACGGGTCCAGATTACTTAGTGGGGTCGAGAAGCACCTGTAGGTGCTGTTCTTAGAGGCTCAAAAACCAGTGATGAAAAAACACCATTGTTGGTCCATGGAGCTTCATCTTCTTCATCTTCTTCTTCTTGTTCTCGGCCAACCGAGGAAGTAAGTTTGCTCAAGCTTGAAGGAAAATGCTCCTGCAGCCTTGTAGAGTCTTTCCAGTCAAGTTATAGGCTCCCAGATCTCACCCTTGCAAAGATGCAGCTTGGGGTTGGGGAGTTTGTATGTTAAGTTTTTGTGCGCACCATATGTTTGTATAAATTTCCCAAAGAACTCGAATTCAGTTTTAGCTATAGATAAGCATCCAGAAAGTTATCAGATTACTCCACATGATTTCCTGAGCTTGATTCTCACTTCAGATCCAAAGATGGTTGTGTGAATCAAAGTGTGGAGCATGCTAGGGCCATTAGAGAGAAAGGTGACTTGGATCTATGAATCCAGCAACTTATGGGTTGCACCAAGGCAAGCTCTCATGTCGCTGTGGGGTCCTGAGCAAGATGCTCAGCTTGGTTGGCTGTTGGCACAAGCAGAAAGTGTAGATGGAGTACTTGGAGCATTATGTTGGGTTTAAATGAACTTGGGGTTGTTCTAGGCATTTTACAACTTTGCCGCAGTGAACCTCTGACTAATTTGAGGTCACTTAACGCAATGCTCATGTAGTGACCCGACCCTTAGGGGTATTTTTAACTCACATGTAATTATTTAGGCCTTAAGTGAAATAAAATTATTTAATTTCTAAAAGTTGGCCGGTGGATGGTGCTGGTATTTTTCTGCGATAGAGCGCGGAAAATGATGACCGACGGTGCGATCGGATCTGAAATCCGATGACGGGATCTCCCGGAACGGGATCCTTAGTGACGCGGTGATTAGTCATGCATCGGAATCCGTGCAAAATATCTTGCACCCATTGGAGATAAGGTGGGTTATCTCGTAGAGGATAATTAATTAATTAATTAATTATCCGATGACGGAAATTAAAATTCTCTTACGTACGAATTAAAGGAAAAATTAATCGTATGCGTTTTTAAATAATCGGGAGCATTTAAGTGATCCCAATTATCGGAAGAAAAGAAAAAGAAAGAAAATAAAACCCTAACCGGTGAGGAGAGAAAGAAAGAGAAAAAGGAAAAGACGAAACCCTAGCCGGAAGGAAGGAGAAGGAGAAAGAGCCCGATCCTCCCGGACATCGAACCGAGGGCAAGAACGCGACCGGGCGACCTTCCCGACGATCTCCGGTTAGTAGAATAATTTTTAATAATTTTTCGGGATTTTTCCGTCGTCCCTTTTGTTGAGTTTTTGGGTTTCTCCGCCGTCTCCGTCACCGTCGCCGTCATCATCGTCATGCTAGGGCACGGAACGGACGGCGGGGAGACGCGCGGTGCCGCTAGGGCACCGCGCGGGGGAGAGTCGCGGACGGCCGGTCGCCGCCGCAAGCGGCGGCGGGACCGCGCGGGCTCCGCGCGGGTCGTACCCGCGCGGGCGCCGCTCGGCCGCCGCGCGGGCGACACCCGCGCGGGCCCCCAACCGCGCGGGCACCGCGCGGGCGCCGCGCGGTTGTCGCGCGGGCGGCACCCGCGCGGGCCCGCAACCGCACGGGCGCTGCGCGGGGCACCAGCGCGGGCGACCCCGCGCGGGCGCCGTGCGGGCGGCACCCGCGCGGGCCCACAACCGCGCGGGGCACCCGCGCGGGCGCCGCGCAGGCAACCCCGCGCGGGCACCGCACGGGCCCGCATCCGCGCGGGGCGCCGCGCGGGGCACCCGCACGGGCGCCGCGCGGGGCACCCGCGCGGGCGCCGCGCAGGCAACCCCGCGCGGGCACCGCGCGGGCCCGCACCCGCGCGGGGCGCCGCGCAGGGCACCCGCGCGGGCGCCGCGCGGGCCTGCACCCCGCGCGGGACGCCGGGCCGCACCCGCGAGGGCGCCGCGCGGGCACCACGCGGCCGTCGCTCTGGCAGCGCCCGCACGGGGGCCGCCGCGAGGGCGCCGCCCGCGGAGACACGCCGCGCGTTCCAAGCCGCGCGGGGCTCCGGCGGGCGGCGACGGCGGCGCGGGGTTCCGGTTTCGGCAACCCGGACGGTGAGGGACTTTTCCGTCAAAAAGAGTAAATTGGGTCTTTCGTTTTCGGATGTTAGTACACGCTTTTGACTATAGTTATCCTTGCGGACTTTCTTTAGGTCCAGGTGCGCAGCGGGGTGCGCGAAGGATTCAGGTGTTCCGATTTCTCTTCAACAGGTGGGTACGGTTGCTATAAGTGCAACAAGTGCAGTAAGTGCATCTATCATCATTAAATTTGCTCTCAATTTGCCTAACAAAGTAGATGGACAGTTTAACCTTTCGCATAAATGTTTTTATCTAACAACTAAAGCGGCCGCGGTCGCGGTGCTCACTACACGCCGATCTCGGCAAATCCGGTTTCGGATGCTGCACGTACACAGGCGGATTGGCCTCCGCATGGGTGTACTTTTCCGGAAGAGTGGTCCTTTTGACCTGTGTGCCTCACAAAGGGGTGGGAGCCGTGAGGACCTCTTCGCGCCAGCTGAAAATAGCACACCAGCACCACGAAGGGGTAAAAGCATCAAAAAGGTGACTGCGCAGACTTTAGTCTCTCCGACAGGTACTCTGGGGTTGGTGCCCAATCTAATTGATAAATCTAGGGTTGGTGCCCAATTTAATCGATAAATCTGGGGTTGGTGCCCAGCTTAGTTATGTGCAGGGTCTTAACGAAAGGTTTTGGTGTATTCGGTTCATTTTTCCTTCTTTGTTATTATTTTAGACATCTACTTTGTTTGTCACTGACTTTACCCACTCCGTGACAGGTGATACTAGGTGCGTTAGCCGGGATGGCGGTGAGACTGCGTCGCGAGGACCGTAGTCAGAACACTTGGTTTTCTATCTCATTTTCCTTTATGCTAAATAGTTAATTTGCTTGTGGATTACTTTAGTCGTGGACATGTATTAGTTAGCACTGTGGATGAGACGTATTTTTGTGTTGCGATACTTTTAGTGGTATTTTCATACGCGGCACGTTTTCATGATAAACCAATTGATTTCGAAACTGTTTTCTCAAAACGAAGTGCCGTGTGGGCACGGGTTTTACAACCGCTGGTTTTATCCTTTCCAAACGTTGACGCCGCTTTAATAACTTGCTTGAAAAATAAGGTGTCGAGTGGACACCGGTCCTTTAAAATATTAGTTAAAGTAACGTGCTTTGATTGGGGATGTATGTCTACTGTATGGTTGATGGTTGATGGATTGTGGTGTAAATGAAACGCATATTGTAAATGAGACGCCGTGCATATACAAAGGAGACTCTGCCCGTTGGCGGAGAGAATTTGTGTATGTGGCGGTCTTGCACGCACCGGGGATGAGGTTTATGTTATTATATTAAGAAAAAAAAATATAGACACGCAACTTTCCGCTTTAATTGACTCAAAAACCCCCGGGGGCGTGACAGCTCACCTTAAAAATTGAATTGGTCGCGTAGAAAATTTTAAAATGCAATTTAGCCTATGTTAGCAAAGTGTTTCATGGGCTGAAGTTTTCCTCGGGATTCGTGCTTTTGCCAAATGGTGAGCACGGTGTCCAGTAAGTCGAGGGCCACCTACTGAAGGTGTCCATTTGTTAAAATGATGCTCCGATAATAAAACAGACAAAAACTGCCCTCAAATGCGTGTATTTTTGCAAATTTAGAGAACCCTAGGGGTCTAAACGCAATTGTAACCCCACGTGCTATCTCGGGCAGTGTGTCCATGATCTCTAAGCTTTTCGTTAGGGATCCAACGGCTCTCGTTGAGCAGAATTTGGTTATCGATCCGTAAATCAGCAAAATCGTCGGTTTAACGGCACCCCGGTGGCAATCGCTCAATTCGAGCAATTGCTGCGGCTCCGCCTAGCTTTCTGATGTGTCCCAGTAGAATCTGGTTGAGCTAGCAGCAAAGGGTTGGTGCCCGTATCTCCCGGAAGTTCAAATTAAATTTTCGGGAGGGGCATTTTGGTAATTTTTGCAACATTTGAGAATAGAGGGTCTGTGGTTTGGGTATGTGTGAGTTGTTCCCTGATCAACATCTCTGATTCAGGTTGGCACGGTTTGACTCTATCCTTCGAGCATTCTGTTGGAGTTGTTTGATCGCCCGCAAATAGGTGGGTTTATCTTCGGTCCGGGCTTTATCATTTCGGCCCTCTGGGGTATCGTAATTGGTCGGACCCCTGTTCTTGTGATAGCCTAGATTTCCTTGTTAAGCCTACCATTTTTATTGATAAGCATCACTTTTATATTGCTATATCTACTTGATTCATTGATCATCATCAGTTATCAGCCTAAATATTGCCATGCTTGATTGAACCTTAGCTTGCCAGTTTATGTTATACCCTGCATGATTGATTTTTAGATTATTATCAGTTATTATGATTCTCCTGGACATTTGCCATGCCTGATTGGTCATCAGTTAGCTTTCACACATTTACTTGCTTATCAGTATTCCTTGATTATTTCTGATCTATGCCATGGGTAATTGGACAGTATATTATTCTGCATTTATTATTGCATGAGTTGATATCAGTTGGTTTTCTATTGCATCCCTGTTGGAATTTTCCCGGCTTGTTGCCGATTACCATGAGTCGAGATTTGTTGGCTTTGTCACGCCCCGGGTGCAAATCAGGACCCGGGCCCGTCTACAGATCCGCCGTGCACATGGGATTTCCCGTGTACACGAAGCGCTGGTCACCTGCTCTGGTATAAAATGTACATAAAAGAGCATAATACAGAGCTGAAATAGAAGAACCACATAGTATCTCAGACTGGAAATACAAATACAACTGTAATATGTACAATAATCTCCCAGCTCACCAAAATAGTACAACCAGCTGGCGGAAGCCAGACCCAAAATAAAAGGAGAATCACACAGTCTGAGTGGGGTACAACGTCTATCTACAGCTCTCAGTTTCCCAGGAGATCTATCTATTCAGCGATCCCCTTACCTCGATCAGCTGCCGATGGCCTAGCAGCTCCTGCAGATGACTCTGCAAAATAAAGGAGAAGAAAGAAACAGAAAACAATAATGGGGGTGAGAACTACCAGATAAACCAGCAGCCTCCCCTAGTGGGTAAAACCTCAACTCTGACGCACCCACTAGGACTACTAGAGGCAAAAGGGAAAAGGGGAAGTGGTAAGATACAAAAGATGCTGAAACAGGAAAACTATCACTATTATGCTGTCAAAACTGTATGCATGCATCAGAAATAGTATCTGTCCAAATAAACCCAATCTAGCAACCATACACGATCGGTATTGCCTGCTCAAGAACCAGTATCTGATCGGCACACGGCACGATCCCATAATATCCAATCGACCGGCACACGGCTGGGTCCTAAGCCTACTCCGGAGTGGCACTCGAGGGGAGCGACCCACACGAGTAAAATATCTCTGTCATCAGTATCACAAGTATCTCTGTAGCACATGTCTCAATATAGCAGGACTGGATCATGACTATGATCAAAGTGGGAAACTCCATCCACTACAGAAACCCAATCCCCAACTGATGCAATAAACCAGACTCAACCCCAATCTGATGCAAGGATAAACATCTGGTCGACCGCCTACTGTCCGCGGTCACCGCAATACCCCACAAGTCCACAATCTAGCACAACCTTGGCTACACTATCCCAAACCCCTGCTCACACTTGAGCAACAACATATGAATGCAAAGGACAACAATGAAACGTGTTCAAATCCCAATATGATAGTGTAGCAATGAATAGTGGCCTTACCTGATGTCCGGGCATGCATGCAACTGTCTTTATTTTTAAAAGTTGTAAAATAGTGTCAAAGGTTTAAAACAATTGATTTACTGAATAAAAGTCATTTGCATGCGAGATCATAGCCTTTGTCTCAATCACAGTGTCCCAATATAAGTCATCATATCATTTGTGGGGTTATATTAAATTTTAGGGGAGTTTGTCCCAGCGGTCCTTGTCATTTGTCATATTAATTTGTCCCAATGGTTCTCATTAATTGTCCTGTTAGTTGTCCTGTTAGTAGTCCTGTTAGTAGTCCTATTAGTTGTCCCAATGGTTCTCATTAATTGTCATATTTTAGGGGATTTCTAGTAATCCCAGTGAGCTTGTCAAAAATGAGGTAAGCAACAACCGCCCACCTCGAACAGCTCAAACAACACCCCAGGTAGTCTCCTGGTTGTCCACAGTCCTCAAATCCTGCAAATCAATGCTCCCGGTATAAATACAAATCCCAAAAAGTACAATATTTGCTGTTTTTCAGACAGCACGGGAAAAGAGGAATTTTTCACCTCTAAAATGAGCTCCTAAAATCCCAGAAAAATCACGGTTGCGTTCCTCGCGAAGAGTAGATCAAAATCGACTCTTTAAACGCCTCGATCTGATGCTCCTACGTCAAGATAAAAATCGGAGAAGTCGGTGCTGTCCAAAAATTATCACAGTAAAAAGGGGGGTCAAAGAGGACTTGGGAATCGTGCCAAAAGTACGAAACGGAGCAAAATGATCAACACGGAAATCGAAGCCCTACCTCTTACGGTCGCGCTGCCGCAAAAATCGTCCAAAAATTCCACCTGGTTAGCCCGCAGTGAATTTTCGACGGAACTGCGACGGGAAATGGGCCTAAAAAGAAAATCGTCGCAGTGCGCCGCGTCGCAGATAACTCACTATCTGTAACTCCTAAATTCTGAGATTGTAGAGAGAGAGAGAGAGAGAGAGAGAGAGGAAAAACTTTTGTATAGAACACTTTCTCTGATTCTCTCTCTTCGGCGCGCAAAACGAGGTGGGAAATGAGAGGGGTGAGGGATTCCTTAATAGTGGGCCAAAAGGGAATATTCCCACACGGGATCCGATCCGAACAGGAAACACCGAAATGGGCCAACCAGAAGGCGCCACGTGTCCACAAAACAGCAAACAGCCTGTGCAGGCCCAATGAGAAATTGCCACGTGTCCCACGTGGTGCACGGGCCGGTCCGCGCTCCGGGTCTTCCGGAAGATGTCGGCCAATGGGGGGCTCCCACGTGTCACCTTCCCACGTGCTTCTAGAAGCCGGCCAGCCAATCAGGAGCTGCCACGTGGCAAGGGAAGAATTCGGTGCACCCGGTGCACGCCTGGCCCATGGACCGCGCACCCGAGCCCCCTGCCCGCGCCTGCCCGCGCCTGCCCGCGCCGCGCTCCCCCGCGCTCCGCCGCTGCCCCGCCGCTGCGCCGCTGCCCGCCGCCGTGCGCCGCCGCCCGCCGCCGCTCGCCGGTCGCCGGAACAGTAATTCCGGCGGCCGGAGTTACTGTTCCGGTGAACAGTACCCAGGTGCCGAAAAATAAAGTAAATATACCGTTTTGACCGTTTTCGCGCGCTGAGTCCGAATTCGCCGTCCGTTTCGCCAAATTCTCATCCGAAATTTTGCCGAAAGCTCCCGAAAATTCCCATTTGCTCCGATTTTCGCGCCAAGTCTATTTTAAATATCCAATTTCGATTCTACAAGCTCCGATGCACTGTACAAGCTCCCCGCAGTCACTGTTTAATGTTGCACAGTTCCTGCGGGAGTCCGGATCATCACATCCTCCCCCACTAAAAAGAGTTTCGTCCTCGAAACGAGACTAACAACAATCCTCAGTCCGATGTCTCGAATAAGTAGGGGTGGGCATCCCTCATCTCCGACTCGAGCTCCCATGTAGCCTCGCGCTCGTCATGATTGCTCCATTGGATTTTCACATAGGGAATGGCCCGACTGCGCAATTCTCTTACCTCTCGATCCAGAATTCGCAGTGGGCGCTCCTCATACCTCAAATCCTCGCTGATCTCCAGCGGTGTGAAGTCGATGACGTGCGATGGGTCGAAGACATACTTCCTCAAAGTAGAGACATGAAATACATCATGGACACCAGCAAGCCTCGGAGGAAGTGCAAGTCGGTAGGCAACTGGCCCGATACGCTCCAATACCTCAAAGGGTCCAATGTATCGGGGGCTAAGTTTCCCACGAATGCCGAATCTCCTGATTCCTTTGGACGGCGAGACTTTCAGGAATACATGATCACCAACCTGAAACTCTAAGTCTCGTCGCCGAACATCGGCATAACTCCTTTGTCGGCTTTGGGCGGTCTGAAGATGCTGTCGGATCACTCGGACCTTCTCTTCTGCCTCTATCAAGACATCTGGTCCCAAGGTCCGCCTCTCGCCCACGTCACTCCAATAAAGCGGTGATCGACACTTGCGTCCATACAATGCTTCAAACGGAGCCATCTGAATGCTCGCTTGAAAGCTATTGTTGTACGCGAACTCAGCCAAAGATAAGTGTCGAATCCACCCTCCGCCGAAATCCAAGACGCAAGCCCTAAGCATGTCCTCCAGGATTTGTATCGTCCGCTCTGACTGCCCATCAGTCTGCGGATGGAAAGCTGTACTGAACCTGAGTTCAGTCCCCAAGGCTGTTTGCAAACTTTTCCAGAAATGCGAAACAAACCTCGGGTCTCTATCTGATACAATGGAGGCTGGTACTCCATGTAATCTCACTATCTCATCCAGATATAACTGGGCTAGTCGCTCAAGTGGCCACGTAGTCTGCATGGGCAGAAAGTGCGCCGACTTGGTAAGTCGATCCACGACTACCCAGATAGCGTCTGCTCCTCCCTGTGCCCTCGGCAATCCGACCACGAAATCCATCGTAATGTGGTCCCATTTCCACTGGGGAATTGGGAGACTCTGTAACTTGCCAGCTGGCACTCGATGCTCAGCTTTCACCTGCTGACAAGTTAAACACTGAGCCACAAATCTCCCGATATCCCTTTTCATGCCTTTCCACCAGAAGTGTGCCTTGAGGTCCTTATACATCTTAGTCCCACCAGGATGTAGGGTATAAGGTGTATAATGGGCCTCTCGCAATATCTGTTCTCGGATCTCCGCATCCGCTGGCACACATGCTCGGTTCCTATACCTCAGTACTCCCGAGGCATCTACCGTAAAGTCCCCTGACTGATCACTCGGAATCTGGTCTCTAATCCTGGTCAAGTGGGGGTCCTCACTCTGTTTCTCCCTGATCCTGTCCAGCAGAGTGGGCTGCACGACTAAAGATGTCAGTCTAGCAGAGACCCCAGGGGACACAACTTCTATCTCGAGCCGTCTCATCTCCTCTAATAGCGGTGCCTGGTCTGTGATCAACATAGACAAACTTTGCACCGCTCTCCTACTTAAGGCGTCAGCGACCACATTAGCTTTTCCTGGGTGGTAGAGAATATCTACATCATAATCCTTTAATAGCTCTAACCATCTACGTTGCCTCAAATTTAACTCCTTCTGCGTGAACAGGTATTTTAGGCTCTTGTGGTCGGTGTAGATTTCACAGTGCTCTCCATATAGGTAATGACGCCAAAGCTTCAGTGCAAACACTACAGCAGCAAGCTCCAAGTCATGGGTAGGGTAATTTTTCTCGTAATCCTTGAGTTGCCTCGATGCATAGGCAATTACCCTTCCTTCTTGCATCAACACACAACCAAGTCCACTGTGTGATGCGTCACTGTAGATCACATATCCTTTCCCATAACAGGGAGGGAAAGGATAGGAGCGGTCATCAGTCTATTCTTTAGCTCCTCAAAGCTCCTTTGACAGTCCTCACTCCAGATAAACTTCACTCCCTTACGCGTCAAGCGAGTGAGGGGTGTGGAGAGCTTCGCAAAGCCTTCCACAAACCGACGGTAATACCGAGCTAAACCCATAAAGCTACGTACCTCAGAAACCGTCGTCGGTCGGGGCCAATCACGGACTGCCTCAATTTTCGCCGGGTCTACCGCCACACCTGCGGCGGAAATCACATGGCCCAAGAAAACTACCTCCCGAAGCCAAAACTCGCACTTTGCCAGCTTGGCATACAACTTCTTCTCTCGCAGAAGTTGCAGCACAATCCTTAAGTGCTCCTCATGCTCCGCATCACTTCGGGAGTAGACCAGGATATCATCAATGAACACCACCACGAATCGATCCAAGTATGGTCGGAAGATTCGGTTCATTAAATCCATGAATGCGGCAGGGGCATTAGTTAGCCCAAAAGGCATAACTGTAAACTCATAATGCCCGTACCGTGATCTGAAATGCCGTTTTCGGAATATCCTCGGCCTTCACCTTCAACTGGTGGTAACCGGATTGCAGATCTATCTTAGAGAAGACACAAGACCCTTGCAGCTGATCAAAAAGATCATCGATGCGCGGCAAAGGGTACTTGTTCTTGATGGTCACTTTATTTAATTCCCTATAATCCACACAAAGTCGAAGTGACCCATCTTTCTTCTTCACGAATAGCACCGGCGCTCCCCAAGGCGACACACTCGGCCTAATAAAGCCCTTATCCATTAAATCTTGGAGTTGCGCCTTAAGCTCTCGCAACTCAGCCGGTGCCATCCGGTAAGGAGCCTTTGAGATTGGCGCAGTTCCTGGAACTACGTCAATCACAAACTCAATCTCCCTATCTGGCGGCATGCTAGTCAGCTCAGGTGGAAAAACATCCGGAAACTCGCGGGCAATAGGGATATCCCCGAGTTCCGGCGCCGCCGTAGGCCCCTCAACAACACTAGCCAAAAAGGCTACACATCCTCGACGGATCATCTGCCTCGCTCGGGAAGTCGAAATCATAGAGGCAAAGAAAGCACTCTGACATCCCCGGTATACCAACATCTCCTGGCCTGGCTCTCTAAAAGTGACGGTTCTTGCGGCACAATCAATAGTCGCAAAGTACCGAGCCAGCCAGTCCATTCCGAGGACCACATCGAAGTCCTTCAGCTGTCTCAAGACCAACAGGTCTGCTGGCATAATCCAGGACTCGATTTGCATCGGGCAGGACCAACAACACTCTTCCACGTGCAAGGTGTGATCGGGAATCTGAACCTCTAGTGCACGTGGCAAAAGTCCTACCTCTAACCCATGTAATGATGCAAATGATCTACTAATAAAAGAATGTGATGCTCCAGTATCAAATAAAGTACGAGTCCTAATGCCAGAAAGTAAGGTGATACCTGCCACCACATGATCTGCTGCCGAAGAGTCCTCTACTGCGCAGCATACACTCGCCCACTCTGAGCTGGAGGGCGATAATCCGTGGGATGGGAAGAAGATGGTCTGCTTGCTGGAGCATAGGGCCGCTGAGCCGTCGACCGCTGCTGCGATGAAGATGGAGCAGATGCTGAAGAAGGGGTGGTGGGGGCCGAAAAGGGGCACGAAGCTTGAATGTGCCCGGGCTGTCCACATCTATAGCAGCGACCCCACCGTTGGTCGCAGGTGTTGGAAAAATGCTGACCTCCGCAGAAAATACAATTGCCGGGGGCCCGTGGCTGTCGTGATTGCTGTTGAGACTGCCGCTGTCGCTGAGGCTGCCGCTGCGACCCACGCTGCGACGACTGTGATCTTTGCTGCTGTTGCCGCTTCTGGGATCCACCAGGCCCTCGTCGCTCGGTCCGTCCTTGGCCGGGGAACTGTGGCTGCGGCGGTCGTGGCGGCCTCCACGAACTAGATTGTCCCCCAACCTCCGGTGCCGGTCGCTTCGCCCCCGGGATCACTACGGGAGCTGGAGCTACCTCCCCCATCACTACCTCCCCGCACTCAACGTAGAGTGCCTGCTCCATCGAGGCCTCCAAGGTCTGCAACCTACGCGAGCGAACCAATTGAAAAAGGTCCCGGCGCAATCCTCGCTCGAACATGTAGATCCGGTGCGCCTCGTCCCTGGCCACGTTCGGTACACATGCCAACAATTGATTGAAATTGGCAATGTACTCGTGTACGGGCCGATCTCCTTGTCGGAGGTTTCTCAACTGTTCCTCCAACCTCTGCCGGACGCTTTCCGGAAAGAAAGCCCCAAGAAGGAGATTGCGGAATTCCGCCCAGGTCAGGAGCTGAGCCCCAGGCGGACCAGCCGGTCGAACACGCCGCCACCAAGCTTCGGCGTTGTGTTCCAAAAAGTTCGTCGCCAATATCACCTGATATCGTCCTCGATAAACAACGTCTCAAAACGTCGCTCCATCGCCGTGATCCACGACTCTGCCTCCCACGGCTCAGTACTTTGCCCCGAAAAATGGGGTGGGTCAAACTGGCGAAACCTCATCAACAGGTCCACCACTCCCCGCTGCTCTGCCGGGGTCAGAGATCCTGTCAGCCCAGTCGGCTGTCCACCAGTACCCCGAGTAACAGGGGATGCCGGGGTCACCGGTACAACTGGAGGATTCACAGCAGGGGAAGAAGGTACGGGAGAATTCTCTGAAGGTGCTACAACAGGCTGAGCCCTCTGCTCTAACATTTGCGTCAGCCGACCCATAGCCTCCTCCTGACGCCGAACAGCCTCTGACATCTGGGCCATCTGGGCCTGCAGCTCTTGCACCTCACTCTGCTGGCCCTGCCCGGACTCCTCCTGATCGGGTTCAGGGGAATCAGGCTGAGAACGCGTCAACATCCTACGTCGCGGAGGCATCCTACCACAAGAAACCACACTCAGTATCGGGACCCCACACGACCCAATCTAGCGAAAGTCAAAGACATTCCCCTATTCCTGTGACTTTATGTTGTCTGCAGCCAACATAACTGTCCACCAGAAATAGGCTATGTCGATCCCTCTTCTCTCACTGGAAGAGTCAAACAAAATAAATCGACGACTTTCGCAAAATGCCACGTCTCTCATGCCCTATTATCCTAGGGTCTGCCAAAAGCCTAGGGTTTCCTAAGTCCCAACTGAACTATCCCTAAGCTCTGATACCAACTTAATCTGTCACGCCCCGGGTGCAAATCAGGACCCGGGCCCGTCTACAGATCCGCCGTGCACATGGGATTTCCCGCGTACACGAAGCGCTGGTAACCTGCTCAGATATAAATGTACATAAAAGAGCATAATACAGAGCTGAAATAGAAGAACCACATAGTATCTCAGACTGGAAATACAATACAAGCTGTAATATGTACAATAATCTCCCAGCTCACTAAAATAATACAACCAGCTGGCGGAAGCCAGACCCAAAATAAAAGGAGAATATCACAGTCTGAGTGGGGGTACAACGTCTATCTACAGCTCTCAGTCTCCCAGGAGATCTATCTATTCAGCGATCCCCTTACCTCGATCAGCTGCCGATGGCCTAGCAGCTCCCGCAGATGACTCTGCAAAATAAAGGAGAAGAAAGAAACAGAAAACAATAATGGGGGTGAGAACTACCAGATAAACCAGCAGCCTCCCCTAGTGGGTAAAAACCTCAACTCTGACGCACCCACTAGGACTACTAGAGGCAAAAGGAAAAGGGAAGTGGTAGATACAAAAGATGCTGAAACAGGAAAACTATCACTATTATGCTGTCAAAACTGTATGCATGCATCAGAAATAGTATCTGACCAAATAAACCCAATCTAGCACCGATACACGATCGGTATTGCCTGCTCAAGAACCAGTATCTGATCGGCACACGGGTCGATCCCATAATATCTAATCGACCGGCACACGGGCTGGGTCCTAAGCACACTCCGGAGTGGCACTCGAGGGGAGCGACCCACACGAGTAAAATATCTCTGTCATCAGTATCACAAGTATCTCTGTAGCACATGTCTCAATATAGCAGGACTGGATCATGACTATGATCAAAGTGGGAAACTCCATCCACTATAGAAACCCAATCCCCAACTGATGCAAATAAACCAAACTCAACCCCAATCTGATGCAAGGATAAACATCTGGTCAACCGCCTACTGTCCGCGGTCACCGCAATACCCCACAAGTCCACAATCTAGCACAACCTTGGCTACACTATCCCAAACCCCTGCTCACACTTGAGCAACAACATATGAATGCAAAGGACAACAATGAAACATGTTCAAATCCCAATATGATAGTGTAGCAATGAATAGTGGCCTTACCTGATGTCCGGGCATGCATGCAACTGTCTTTATTTTTAAAAGTTGTAAAATAGTGTCAAAGGTTTAAAACAATTGATTTACTGAATAAAAGTCATTTGCATGCGAGATCATAGCCTTTGTCTCAATCACAGTGTCCCAATATAAGTCATCATATCTTTTGTGGGGTTATATTAAATTTTAGGGGAGTTTGTCCCAGCGGTCCTTATCATTTGTCATATTAATTTGTCCCAATGGTTCTCATTAATTGTCCTGTTAGTTGTCCTGTTAGTAGTCCTGTTAGTAGTCCTGTTAGTTGTCCCAATGGTTCTCATTAATTGTCATATTTTAGGGGATTTCTAGTAATCCCAGTGAGCTTGTCAAAAATGAGGTAAGCAACAACCGCCCACCTTGAACAGCTCAAACAACACCCCAGGTAGTCTCCTGGTTGTCCACAGTCCTCAAATCCTGCAAATCAATGCTTCCGGTATAAATACAAATCCCAAAAAGTACAGTATTTGCTGTTTTTCAGACAGCACGGGAAAAGAGGAATTTTTCACCTCTAAAATGAGCTCCTAAAATCCCAGAAAAATCACGGTTGCGTTCCTCGCGAAGAGTAGATCAAAATCGACTCTTAAAACGCCTCGATCTGACGCTCCTACGTCAAGATAAAAATCGGAGAAGTCGGTGCTGTCCAAAAATTACCACAGCAAAAAGGGGGGTCAAAGAGGACTTGGGAAACGTGCCAAAAGTACGAAACGGAGCAAAATGATCAACACGGAAATCGAAGCCCTACCTCTTACGGTCGCGCTGCCGCAAAAATCGTCCAAAAATTCCACCTGGTTAGCCCGCAGTGAATTTTCGACGGAACTGCGACGGGAAATGGGCCTAAAAAGAAAATCGTCGCAGTGCGCCGCGTCGCAGATATCTCACTATCTGTAACTCCTAAAATCCTGAGATTGTAGAGAGAGAGAGAGGAGAGAGAGAGGAAAAACTTTTGTATAGGACACTTTCTCTGATTCTCTCTCTTCGGCGCGCAAAACGAGGTGGCAAATGAGAGGGGTGGGGGATTCTTTATAAGTGGGCCAAAAGGGAATATTCCCACACGGGATCCGATCCGAACAGGAAACACCGAAACGGGCCAACCAGAAGCGCCACGTGTCCACAAAACAGGAAACAGCCTGTGCAGGGCCAATGAGAAATTGCCACGTGTCCCACGTGGTGCACGTGCCGGTCCGCGCTCCGGGTCTTCCGGAAGATGTCGGCCAATAGGATGCTGCCACGTGTCACCTTCCCCACGTGCTTCTAGAAGCCGGCCAGCCAATCAGGAGCTGCCACGTGGCAAGGGAAGAATTCGGTGCACCCGGTGCACGCCTGGCCCATGGACCGCGCACCCGAGCCCCTGCCCGCGCCTGCCCGCGCTGCCCGCGCCTGCCCGCGCCGCTCTCCCCGCGCTCCGCCGCTGCCCCGCCGCTGCGCCGCTGCCCGCCGCCGTGCGCCGCCGCCCGCCGCCGCTCGCCGGCCGCCGCCGCCGGAACAGTAATTCCGGCGGCCGGAGTTACTGTTCCGGCGTGAACAGTACCCGAGTGCCGAAAAATAAAGTAAATATACCGTTTTGATCGTTTTCGCGCGCTGAGTCCGATTTCGCCGTCCGTTTCGCCAAATTCTCATCCGAAATTTTGCCGAAAGCTCCCGAAAATTCCCGTTTGCCCCGATTTTCGCGCTAAGTCTATATTAAATGTCCAATTTCGATTCTACAAGCTCCAAAGCACTGTACAAGCTCCCCGCAGTCACTGTTTAATGTTGCACAGTTCCTGCGGGAGTCCGGATCATCACAGGCTTTCTGTTATTGCATCCCTGTTGGGATTTTCCGGCTTGTTGCCGATTACCCGGTCGGTGGACCGTGAGCTTGAGCATTCGCATGATGATCGCCCGCACTGCTGTACTTCACGAACATTGATGGTTAGGGCCCCCATCACTGTGTTCTTTACCGGTAAAGTGGTCTGGTGTATGACCCGTGACTCCCAGGTTAGTGCCCAAGGGTGCCGGAGTGTTGACTCCTAGGTTACTGCCCGAGGGTGCCGGAGTATGTCAGCCATGTTGGTGCCAGGTTCGGCGAGTTTTCCCTGAGGTCTTATTGACCAATATGGTGGCTTTGATTGGGTAATTGCTTGTTCTTTCATTGATGCATAAATTGCCTAATTTGCTTTACATCATACTCTTATGGTTGCCCAGTGCTTGTTCAGTTATCTATATCAGCGTGTTTTCATCATACACTTATGATTGCTTAGTACTTGTTCTTGATTATCGCTACCATTGTATAATTGCTCAGTTTCATTCAGTACTTACATCAGCATGCTCCTATTATGATCTATATCTGCTTTGCTTATTGTTGTTATTATCCGCACCATGATCTACATTATGCTTACCTAACTTGATATCTTACTATCCGCTAGTTATTGTATACCAGTAGGTACGATCTGCTATTTCTCGGCTCGTCGTGCCCACTGGGATACATATTCAGTGTATCTCACACCTCCTGGGTGACCATTTTTCAGGTTGAGCGGGTGTTGGGATGTCGGGACGTGTTGGTGAGGTTCCGCGATAGCTTTGACCCTTGGACAGCCACTATAATTTTATCAGTTGTAAAACATGTAATTTAATTGTAATAAGTTGTTGTAAATGTAAAATTTATCTTTAGAAGTGAGTAGTTTAGACTACTCTGGTATATGATGTAAGAGCTTAGCCGTGCATATATAGAAAAGTCTCAATTCCAAGAAAATTGAAAATTTTTTATATATGTGGCGATCTGTCGTGTCCTGACTTGCTTTTAAAACTCTGAATGGAAAAAAAAAAAAATGGACTCTGTTTTTGAACTCGGGACGTGACAATATAGCCAACTCATATATAAACTCAACTAAGTACTTCGAAAAAAAAAAAAAAAAAAAAAAAAAAAAAAAAAAAAAAAAAAAAAAAACTCAACCAAGTAAACATCAAGTTTTGACTTTGATATATATATATATTATATAGAGAGAGAGAGAGAGAGAGAGAGAGTGAGAGAGAGAGAGAGAGAGAGAGAGAGCTTGGCCGGAATGCTATTAATAGCACAAGTTATTGGTACTATTAAGTTTTTAACACTTAGGTTAAAAGATGTGTGGTTGAAATGATAGTGGACCGCCCCTTGGGTTTAAAGGATGGTAGAAAAATAGTAAAATTTAACGGTTGGAAATGATCAAAGGGCTTCATCTAAGGGCAAAAAACTTGATAGCACCAAATGTTTGGTGCTATAGATATAGCATAGTAGCCGGACGTATATATATATATATATATATATATAGTTCGGTTACTAGATTTTTAAAAGCACCAAGCAATTGGTGCTTGTAAGTTTTCTACCATTAGATCATTCTATTCTATCAACTACTCAGTTAACCCAAGGAGCCCACTATCATCCTAACCACACATCTTTTCATCCAAGAGCTAAAAATATACATGTAGTGTTCTAGTTTTCCCATGCAACTTTTCCGATGAATCCACATTGTATAACACCTAGTGTTGGTGTCTGGCCCATGGTGCATCAAAGGAGTGCCACAGATGACCCTGTGAGATTTTTGTAGCTGATTTGGCCTTCGGCTGTATTTGCCGAAGTTTAGAAAATGAATTGGGATAAACAGAGGTTGGATTTGGATTCAGCGCGGAAAAATGCTTGAAAACGGCTATTTGCTTGTTAAATTTGGAGTCCGGATGACCAAAAACGGGCTTCCGGAAGTTTTCGGGGTTATTCGGTGCATGGGAGGTGACTGTGGACCGCCGGCTGCCACGTGGCGGCCTGTAATTGGCCGGTTCGCGACGTTCGGTCCACGGAGCGGCGCGGCTGGGTGCATGAGCCCGGCGCAGGACACGTGGCAGGCGGGGATAGGCTGGCCTTTGGTGCGCGGTCCACGGGATTTTGACCGGCGGGTGCACGGTTTGAGCGCCGGTGCAGGGATCTGAGCGGGAACCACGTTTCGATCCCTGGTTGGCGGGCGCTGGGGTGCGCGGTCCACGGAGTTCCGCGCGCGGGTGCATGGACTCGGCGCAGGGACACGTGGCGGCAGGCTAGTGGCGGGCTCAGTTTGCGCGGCTTACGGAATGTGTGAGGTCCCACCTCGGGATGGAGCGCGCACAGGGGCGCCTGACGCGGCGGTCGGCCGCACTCGAGTACGCCACGCGTCGCGACGCGAGAGGGCGGCCGTACTCGAGTGCGCCACGCGTCGCAACGCGAGTGGCGGGCCGTACCTACCCCGCTGATCGCGGCGGGACACGTGGCGCACAGCGGGGGGCTTTGCACCGCTGTCCCGTGTTATGGGGACACGTGCCATCACCACAGACTTTCGGGCGCGTCGGACGGGGAGGTGTCCGACCGTTCTTCCGGATTCGGGCGCCCGAAAGTTGCGCCCGAATCGGCCCACTAACAGCTAGTGGGCTGAGCCTATAAATAGGCTTCTTTGTGTCTTCTTTGGGCTTTTTAGACACCTTTTCGCTGTGGAGTCTTCAGAAGAGTTTTTCCCCACACAGTGCACTATCCATTAGAGGACTTTGAGGATTTTTGGAGGCACGCATCCCGAGGTTGACGATTTTACGGCGCGGCACGACACTCGTTCTCCGGCGACCCGCTTCGTCCCTTCTCAGTGTTTGAGCTCTCCCGACTCACCCCGACCTCCTTTTTTGACGATTCTTGCGCCATCGGACTCTCGACAGGTAGGACTTCAACTTCTGTGTTGAGCTTCCATGATTTCCGTGCTGATCATGGAGTTTTCCGAGCTTCCATTTGACCCATTTTTCTTCGTGGATTTTTGGACAGAACTGCGGTGTTCTAGCTATATCTTTGCGCACAGGCAACGGATCGAGACGATTCAAAAGGCAAAATTCATCTACATTTCGCAAGGAATCTCCTGGATTTTTCTCAGATTTCTCTGGAATTTGTACGAAGGTGAAAATCTCCTTTTTCTGTAGTTCTTTGTTACAGAAATTTTGTACAGTTTGGATTGGGGTGTTTCCCTTGCCGGATTTTTATCTCAGCGTAGGAAACTTCATTTTGGGCGTGCAGGTACTCGTTTCGACGGGTTCGTCGCGAGGATCGCGATAGTATTTTTCTTGGAATTTTCTGGGCAATTTTCGCAAGTAAAAATTGAGAAATTCTGGACTGTGGTATTAGTGGACAGATTTTTGTAAACGGTGAATGTTTAATTTATGTATGTTCCTTTGGGGTATTGTGGTACAGATTTGTGGTGACTATTTGGACTGAGCGTGGGTTTCGCCTTTGGACAGGGATTAGCGCTCGAGGTGGGTGATGTTGTAAACCTCCTACTTGTGATTTGTCACTAGGCCTATTAGAATGCTCTTGATCATGTTGCTAGTGGAACTGTGAAATGGACCTAGCATGCTTGTATGAGATCATGGTTTCCCCTGTTAATATTTGCATTGTTAGAAAACTACAAGTTAGTAAGTTGTGTTTCCATGCTCTAGATATGCAGTTTAATCACTTGGAAATCATGTTGAAACCATATCATGTTGTATGTTTAAGGGAAGGTTTGGCATGTGGTTAGAATTTATATTGTTAAAAGGATTACTTGTTAGTAGATTGTGCATCTAGATTGTATCATGTATCACGTATCATGCCACATGTACATTGGAGGTTCTATGCTCTTAGTTTGGTAAAAGTTAGAGTACTTAAACGGTTTTATCAAGTAAAGGACTTTGCACGCTTGAATGGTCATCTAGCTACCACCTTTTTCTGCTACACAAACATGCTGGAATTGACTTAGGAGAAACCATGCTTTTTATTCGCTCTCCTGTTGTCTAGTCTTAGGGGATTGTGTAGTCAGATGTTCAGAGTTTGGGACAGTCGGGGATCGATGGTTGGGTGTCGCGGCAACCGCGGACTGTGGGCGGTTGACCGGCTTATTATTATTATTGCATCAGATTGGAGGTGAGGGATCGGGCTTCTTTAGTGGACGGTCTTACCTACTTGTTCAGAGTCTTGATCCAGTCCTGCTACATCAGATACTTTTGGTTACATACTTTACTCGTGTGGGTCGCTCCCCTCGAGTGCCACTCCGGAGTAGGCTTAGGGCCGAGCCGTGTGCCGGTCGATTGGATACTTTGAGATCGTGCCGTGTGCCGATCAGATACTGGGTTCTTGAGTTGACAGCAGAGCAGGCAGTACCAGTGTTTACTGGTGTATTGATTGGGTTGGTCAGGCAGTCTTTGACATTCTGGTGCATACTTTTAGCTATCCTTTTAGCTAGGCATTTTAGAGGCATATTAGTGGTAGCTTTTCATCAGTAGTATTACTTATAGCTTACCACCTTTGTTTTTATTTTCGCCTCTGGTAGTCCTAGTGGGCATGTCTGAGTTTGAGGTCTACCCACTAGGGGAGGCTACTGTTTTTATAGTAGTTCTCACCCCCCACTGCTTTCTCTTTTTCTTTTCCCCTTTGTTTTGCAGAGTCCTCTGCGAGAGTTGCGGGACCCTCTTCCCAGGATCGAGGTAAGAGGATCGCTGATTAGATAGCTACTTCCCCGATCTCGAGCTTAATAGTTTTGATGTATTTCCTATACACTCAGACAGTTGTATTTATCTTTATTTTTGGGTCTGGCTTCAGCCAGCTGGTTGTATTTATTTCGTGAGCTGGGAGAGACACATGTACTTATTTGAGAGTTTTATTGTACTTTTATTTTCCAGCATTTGTCTGAGATGTATTAGTTTTAGTTTAGCTCTGTTGTATGCTCCTTTATTACATTTCTTATATCTGAGCAGGTTACCAGCACTTCGTGTACACGGGAAATACCGTGTGCACGGCGGATCTGTGGTTGAGCCCGGGTTCTGGTTTACACCCGGGGCGTGACAGATTAAGTTGGTATCAGAGCTTAGGGATAGGTTAGTTGGAACTCAGGAAACCCTAGGCTTTGGACAGACCCTAGGATGGCAGGGCGTGAGTGACGTGATATTTTGCAAAAGTCGGCAATTTATTTTTATTAAACTCTTCCTGTGAGTGAAGAGGGACTGGCATATCTTATTTCTGGGGGACCATTATGTTGGCTGCAGACAACATAAGGTTACAAAAATAGGAGGATGACCATGACTTTCGCTGGATTGGGTCGAGAGTGGTTTTGTTTACTGACCCGTGGTTCCTTGTGTGACAGGATGCCTCCTAGGCGGCAGATCCCTACCCGGGGTACTCCTAAACCCCTGGAGGAGCCGGAGCAGTCTGGGCCATCTGAGATCAGCGAGCTGAGGGCCATGGTGGCCCAGTTGGCGGAGAGTCACCGCCGACAGGAGCAGAGGTTTGAGCAGCTGCTTGCCCAGGTTGGGGCACCTCCCCCAACTACTGTAGAGGCCCCTGTACCCCCAGTTGCCCCACCGGTTATTCCACCAGTCCCTACGGCACCATCGTCGAGCAGTGGGGCTCAGGGAGCGTTCAGGCCTTTGACCCCAGCGGAGGAGCAGGAGTTTGCTGACAAACTCACCTAATTTTGTCAGCGAGGACCACCTAGGTTCTCTGGACGGAGCACCCACCCTTGGGAGATAGGATCGTGGTTATCATCAATGGAGAAGTTATTCAGAGACTTCTTCATTGACCCGAGATTCAGAGTACATATGGCTGTGCATTGTCTGGAGGGGGATGCAGATGTTTGGTGGCGCCAGGTCGAACCGTTGGAGTTCCAGATTACCCGGCAGCTACCATGGTCAGAGTTCAGACGGATGATCCTCGACACTTATTTCTCCACGAGCGTGAAGAAAAGGATAGAAGATGACTTGAAGAATCTCCAGCAGGGTGATCGGCCAGTGTGGGACTATTTCCAGGAGTTTACGCAGTTGCTCAACTGCGTGCCCTATGTTGCCAGGGATGGGCAGCACCAGGTGGAGCTTTTTGAGACAGGACTGCGCCCTGAGATCTATACCTTGGTGCACGCCCAGAGGCTCCAGACTTTATCAGAGGCAGTGGATCATGCCCAGTGGGTCGAGAGGGGAGACCACGTTGTCTCTAGACGTGGAGGCCTGGTCGCTCAGAGTTCTGAGAGGAAGCGACCAGCGACGGACGATGGAGGACAGGCCAGTTCCTGGAGGCCGCCCCGGCCGCCACCGCCTCAGTTTACGGGCCGTGGGTGTTCGGAGCGGCGAGGGCCTGGGGGATCCCAGAGGCCCCCGCAGCAGCAGCAACAGCAACAGCAGCCCCAGCGACAGCAGCAGCACTCTCAGCAGTAGAGGTCGCAGTCGCGACAGCAGGGGTCACAGCGGCAGTCACAGCGGCAGCAGCATCAGCAGTCTCGGAGACCACAGCAGCAGTCCCGACAGCCCCAGTCGTCAGATAGATGTATATTCTGTGGAGGGCAGCACTATCCCAGTACTTGCGATCAGTGATGGGGACGCTGTTATATCTGTGGACAGTCTGGTCATATGCGAGCTACTTGCCCTTATGCGGCGTCGACGGCTCCTTCCTCAGCCTCAGCCCCTTCAGTGCCACAGCAGCGGCCTTATACTCTAGCGAGTAGGGCTCCTTCCTCCCACCCTGCAGACTACCGACCACCAGCTCAGAGCGGGCGAGTCTACGCCGCCCAGGTAGGGGACTCCGCGGCAGCCGACCACGTGGTGGCAGGTATCACTTTACTTTTTGGTACTAGAGCTCGCACTTTATTTGATACTGGTGCATCACATTCTTTTATCAGTAGATCTTTTGCATCATCTCATGGACTAGAGTTAGGTCGGTTGCCACATGCATTAGAGGTGCAGATTCCTGATCATACATTGCATGTAGAGGAGTGTTGTTGGTCTAGCCCTGTACAGATTGAGTCTTGGATTTTGCCAGCCGACCTGATGGTCCTTAGTCAGCTGCGAGATTTCGACATAGTACTTGGGATGGATTGGCTGGCTCGCTATTTCGCGACGATTGATTGCGCCGCGAGGACTGTGACTTTTAGCGAGCCAGGCCAGGAGGTGTTTGTTTACAGGGGGTGCCAGAGTGTTTTCTTCGCCTCGGTAGTTTCGACTTCCCGTGCGAGGCAGATGATGCGCAGTGGATGCGTGGCCTTTTTGGCTTCTGTGGTTAAGGAGCCTACGGCGGCACCGGGACTCGCGGATATCCCTATTGTCCACGAGTTCCCGGATGTGTTCCCTCCTGAGCTGATTAGCATACCGCCGGATAGGGAGATTGAGTTTTTGATTGACGTAGTCCCAGGAACTGCGCCAATCTCTAAGGCTCCTTACCGTATGGCACCGGCTAAGCTGCGAGAGTTAAAGGCGCAACTTCAGGACTTAATGGATAAAGGTTTTGTAAGACCGAGTGTATCGCCTTGGGGAGCGCCGGTGCTATTTGTGAAGAAGAAGGATGGTTCACTTCGACTTTATGTTGATTACCGGGAGCTGAATAAAGTGACCATCGAGAACAAGTACCCTTTGCCGCGTATTGATGACTTATTTGATCAGCTGCAAGGGTCTTGTGTCTTCTCCAAGATTGATTTACAGTCTGGTTACCACCAATTGAAGGTGAAGGCCGAGGACATCCCAAAGACGGCGTTCAGGACGCGGTACGGGCATTATGAGTTCACCGTCATGCCTTTTGGATTGACAAATGCCCCTGCTGCTTTTATAGATTTAATGAACAGGATTTTTCGACCATACCTGGATCGGTTCGTCGTCGTTTTTATTGATGATATCCTGGTTTATTCCCGGAGCGATGCGGAGCACGAGGAGCACTTGAGGATTGTGCTGCAACTTCTGAGAGAGAGGAAGTTGTATGCCAAGTTGTCTAAGTGCGAATTTTGGCTCCGGGAGGTTGTCTTTTTGGGCCACGTGATTTCAGCCGCTGGAGTGGCAGTAGACCCGGCGAAGATTGAGGCAGTCCGGGATTGGCCCCGACCGACGACGGTATCAGAGGTCCACAGTTTTATGGGCTTGGCTGGGTATTACCGTCGATTTGTGGAAGGTTTTGCGAAACTTTCCACACCCCTCACTCGTCTGACGCGAAAAGGGATTAAGTTTGTTTGGAGTGAGGATTGCCAGAGGAGCTTTGAGGAATTAAAGAACAGATTGATGTCGGCTCCTATCCTTTCCCTCCCTGTTATGGGGAAAGGATACGTGATTTACAGTGATGCATCGCACAGTGGACTTGGTTGCGTGCTGATGCAGGAGGGTAGGGTAATCGCTTATGCCTCTCGGCAACTGAAGGATTACGAAAAGAATTACCCTACCCATGACTTGGAGCTAGCTGCGGTGATTTTCGCATTGAAGTTGTGGCGCCATTATCTGTATGGGGAGCACTGCGAGATTTACACAGACCACAAGAGCCTGAAATATCTGTTTACACAGAAGGAGCTCAACTTGAGGCAGCGCAGATGGTTGGAATTGTTAAAGGACTTCGATGTGGACATACTATACCATCCTGGCAAGGCCAACGTGGTTGCTGATGCCCTGAGCAGGAGAGCAGTACAGAGTCTATCTTTGATGATCACCGATCAGGCGCCATTACTGGAGCAGATGAGGCGGTTAGAGCTCGAGGTTGTGTCCCCTGGGGTCTCTGCTAGACTTATGTCTCTAGTCGTGCAGCCCACTCTGTTGGACAGGATTCGGAGAAACAGAGTGAGGACCCCCATCTGATGAGGATTCGAGAGCAGATTCAGACTGGCGAGACAGGGGATTTTTCAGTTGATGCTTCGGGAGTACTACGGTACAGGGACCGAGCTTGCGTGCCTATGGATACAGAGATTCGAGAGCAGATCTTGAGAGAGGCCCACTATACACCTTATACCATCCATCCTGGTGGGACTAAGATGTATAGGGACCTCAAGGCACAGTTTTGGTGGAATGGGATGAAAAGAGACATTGGGAGATTTGTGGCACACTGCTTAACTTGTCAGCAAGTAAAGGCTGAGCATCGTGTACCTGCTGGCAAGTTACAAGTCTCCCAATCCCTGAATGGAAGTGGGAACATATTACATGGATTTTGTCACTGGTTTG